>JAJFZO010000743.1:0-10862 GCA_021397835.1 Moringa oleifera | reverse complement strand
AAGTAATATTTGTTTGTGACCATAACTCAAAAGTTGAAATATAGGTGATGGTGCAAGTGGTGTTTTTTAGTTAAAAGGTTTAGTCCCTTGTCAAGGGTTCGATTCGAAGCTCTTGACTCTTAAATACTAATTATATTGGCATTTAAAACAACCAAGATTAGGCACAATAATCATAAACAATCCGTAAAAGGTTTCATACAAATAATAGAATATTATTTTGTTATCTTTTGTCAAAAGACATTTCGTTTTTTTTTCTATAAGAATATATAGATTCCTGTAAGAGGATATTAATTTTCATAATTTATTAAGCCTTTGAAAATCTCTCATGGTCCTGATTTATCACACACCTTGCACCTAGCAATTGAAACCATGTCATTCATTAAGAACCATGCAGAACCTAAGACCCAGACCACTCCTACTTGGGTGACCTATGCATAGGCCTGAAATTCCAAGAAGCCCATTTTCACTTAGGCCTATTTTATACCTACGCTATCCATTTGTGCTTGGGCTTCACCTAGGTCCAATACCACTATGTCTAGGTCTAGGCTCACTTGTACCTAGGCCCACTTATACCTAAAGCCTTAGCCCACTTATCCGCAAGTCTAGGCTCACTTATAATTCGGCCTCGACCTAATTTTAACCAGGCCTTGGCCCATTCACCTTGGCCCAGGCCCACAAAACCCAGCCTAGGGCCATAAACCTCAGCCCAGGCCTACTCACACCACATAGGCCCTAGCCCACTCACAACTAAGGGCAGGCCCACTCACAACTAAGGGCAGGCCCACTCACAACTAAGGGCAGGCCCACTCACAACTAAGGGCAGGCCCAATCAATCCTTGGGCCAAGCCCATTCAAACCCAATCCTCAGCCCATTCACACACCTAGGCCTTACCCCTGTCACACTCTACCTTAGCCCATTCACACCTTGGCCCAGGCCCATTGACACCAAAGGCCTTAACCGGCCCATGCCCACTCAGGCACTCACAACCCTGGCCCAGGACCACTCGCTTAGCTGTCCCAGGCCCACTCACTTAGCTGGCCCAAGCCCACTCGCACACCTGGGCCCAAGCCCACTCGCACCCCTGGGCCAAGACCCACTCGCACCCCTGGGCCCAGACCCACTCGCACCCCTGGGCCCAGACCCACTCGCACCCCTGGGCCAAGACCCACTCGCACTGCTAGGCCCAGACCCACTCGCACCCCTGGGCCCAGCCCTACTCTCTCCTTAGGCCCAGACCCATCCGCACCACTGGGCCCAGCCCATTTGGACAGCTGGGCCCAAACCCCCTCTCACCATTGGGCCCAAACGCATCCTCACCACCCAGACCCGCTCCCACACCTGGGCCCAGACCCACTCTCACCACTGGGCCCAGACCCATTTGCACATCTGGGCCCCCCCACTCCCTCCCCTGGCCCCAGCCCACTCGCACACCTGGGCCCAGACCCATCCGCACCTCTGGGCCCCAGCCCCACTCCCTCCCCTGGGCCTAGACCCATCCGCACCTCTGGGCCCAGACCCATCCGCACCTCTGGGCCCAGACCCATCCACACCTCTGGGCCCAGCCCATTCGTACAGCTGGGCCCAGACCCACTCTCACCCTTGGGCCCAAACTCATCCGCACCACCCAGACCCACTCCCACCCCTGGGCCCAGACCCATCTGCACAGCTGGGCCCAGCCCAGTCGCACACTAGGCCCCAGACCCACTCTCACCCCTGGGCCCAGACCCATCTGCACAACTGGGCCCAGCCCAGTCGCACACTTGGCCCCAGACCCACTCTCACCCCTGGGCCCAGACCCATCTGCACAACTGGGCCCAGCCCAGTCGCACACTTGGCCCCAGACCCACTCTCACCCCTGGGCCAACGTTTAACCACTCGCAAACACTGGCCCAATCCCAGCAGCACACTTGGGCCCAGCCCAGTCGCTCACCTAGCCCAGCCCTACTCACAACCATAGCTCTGGCCACTCACAAACCTGGGCCAAGCCCACTCAGAACCATGACCTATGCCCACTTACAACTCTGGCCCAAGCCAACTGACAACCCTGGCCCAGGCCCACTCACAACTCTGGCCCAAGCCAACTCACAACCATGCCCCAAGCTCACTGACCACCGTAGGCCCATTCCCATTCACACCTCGGCCTAAACCTACTAACAACTTGCACCAGACCCACCACTTAGTTGGCCTAGGCCCACTCACACCTATGTATATAAATGGAGAATAATCATATCTACCACCAGAAAAAATTTCAGAATTTTCTGGGCACAAAATTTTTTTTAATGAATTGTTTACAGCCGAAAATTGAAAAAATCATCAAAAATAGCCCGTGAGTCGAAATGATCCCAAACTTCAGGGGCAGACTCCTCATGAATTACACGAATTATTTGAGTCATTTCGGGACCAATTCCATGATGAAAAGACGGACAATTAACAACAATTTCGCAACTGGGCATTGCGGCCAGCAGGCTGGGGCAGCTGTGCCTCTGCCTGGCCCATGGTGCATGCTGGCTGCCCTGTCCAGCGCACCTCCAGCCACCCCATGGCAGC
The DNA here is from genome assembly GCA_021397835.1 of Moringa oleifera. Taxonomy (NCBI): domain Eukaryota; kingdom Viridiplantae; phylum Streptophyta; class Magnoliopsida; order Brassicales; family Moringaceae; genus Moringa; species Moringa oleifera. The sequence goes on along the minus strand of JAJFZO010000743.1, from coordinate 8,314 downwards.
CCTCAGGGTCCATCAAAGCCAGGGGCCACGGCCAAGGCCAGCTTGCCCACGACATCGACACCCACAGCACGTGCCGAGCCTCACAGCGTGCTCGCGGCTGGCTCGCGTGGGGCGCCCCTGGCAAGGCTGGCGCCGTGCCTGCTGGCCACTGCTGGGGCACCCCTGGCTCGCCCGCTGGGCAGTCAGTCGAGGGACAGGGACGTGGGGGCTGGCTCGCGATGGGCGCCCGCGGCCTGCCTGGCGCGCCCACCGCTGCCGCACGCTGGGCGGCAGCCCATGCCGTGCCTGCTGGGGGCTGCCTGGGCGAGCCACCCGCGCCCAGGCTCCGTGCGACGCGGCCCCCCTGGCTCGCACGCTGGGCAGTCAGTCGAGGGACAGGGACGTGGGGGCTGGCTCGCGATGGGCGCCAGCGGCCTGCCTGGCGCGCCCACCGCTGCCGCACGATGGGCGGGCAGCCCATGCCGTGCCTGCTGGGGGCTGCCTGGGCGAGCCACCCGCGCCCAGTATCCGTGCGACGCGGCCCCCCTGGCTCGCACGCTGGGCAGTCAGTCGAGGGACAGGGACGTGTGGGCTGGCTCGCGATGGGCGCCCGCGGCCTGCCTGGCGCGCCCACCGCTGCCGCACGCTGGGCGGGCAGCCCATGCCGTGCCTGCTGGGGGCTGCCTGGGCGAGCCACCCGCGCCCAGTCTCCGTGCGACGCGGCCCCCCTGGCTCGCACGCTGGGCAGTCAGTCGAGGGACAGGGACGTGGGGGCTGGCTCGCGATGGGCGCCCGCGGCCTGCCTGGCGCGCCCACCGCTGCCGCCCGCTGGGCGGGCAGCCCATGCCGTGCCTGCTGGGGGCTGCCTGGGCGAGCCACCCGCGCCCAGTCTCCGTGCGACGCGGCCCCCCTGGCTCGCACGCTGGGCAGTCAGTCGAGGGACAGGGACGTGGAGGGCGGCTCCGCGATGGAGCGCCCGCGGCCTGCCTGGCGCGCCCACCGCTGCCGCACGCCTGGACGGGGCAGCCCATGTCATGCCTGCTGGGGGCGCCTTGGCGAGCCACCCGCGCCAGTACTCCGTGCGACGCGGCCCCCTGGCTCGCACACTGGGGCAGTCAGTCGAGGGACAGGCGATGAGTGGGGGCTGGCTCACGATGGGCGGCCGCGGCCTGCCTGAGCGCGCCCACCGCTGTGCCGCACCGCTGGGCGAGCAGCCCATGCCGATGCCTGTTGGGGGCTGCCTGGGCGAGCCACCGCGCCCAGGCTCCGTGCGACGCGTCCCCCCTGGGCTCGCACGCTGGGCAGTCAGTCGAGGGACAGGGACGTGGGGGCTGGCTCGCGATGGGCGCCCGCGGCCTGCCTGGCTCGCCCACCGCTGCCGCACGCTGGGCGGGCAGCCCATGCCGTGCCTGCTGGGGGCTGCCTGGGCGAGCCACCCGCGCCCATGCTCCGTGCGACGCGGCCCCCCTGGCTCGCACGCTGGGCAGTCAACATTTCGACCCAAAAAAACACAATTTCTCTAAGATATCGAAGATTTTCGTTCTTCAGACACACTTTTGAAAATTTTGAGGTAGACATGTCGATTCTTAATCATTCAAAAAATCGATTTCAACTTCACAAAACAAAATGTCATAATGATCATTTTCGACACGTAAATAAAGATTTGATGAATTCTCATTCATGTCAAATCTTTGACATTGTATAAGTAATATTTGTTTGTGACCATAACTCAAAAGTTGAAATATAGGTGATGGTGCAAGTGGTGTTTTTTAGTTAAAAGGTTTAGTCCCTTGTCAAGGGTTCGATTCCAAGCTCTTGACTCTTAAATACTAATTATATTGGCATTTAAAACAACCAAGTTATTAGGCACAATAATCATAAAAATCCTTAAAAGGTTTCATTACAAATAATAGAATATTCTTTTGTTATCTTTTGTCAAAAGACATTGTTTTTTTTTCTATAAGAATATATAGCTTCCTTGTAATAGGAATATTTAATTTTCATAATTATTAAGCCTTTGAAAATCTCTCATGGTCCTTGATTTATCACACACCTTGCACCTAGCACATTGAAACCATTGTCATTCATTAAGCCCATTTCAGACCTAAGACCAAGACCACTCCTACTTGGGTGACCTATGCATAGGCCTGAAATTCCAAGAAGCCCATTTTCACTTAGGCCTATTTTATACCTACGCTATCCATTTGTGCTTGGGCTTCACCTAGGTCCAATACCACTATGTCTAGGTCTAGGCTCACTTGTACCTAGGCCCACTTATACCTAAAGCCTTAGCCCACTTATCCGCAAGTCTAGGCTCACTTATAATTCGGCCTCGACCTAATTTTAACCAGGCCTTGGCCCATTCACCTTGGCCCAGGCCCACAAAACCCAGCCTAGGGCCATAAACCTCAGCCCAGGCCTACTCACACCACATAGGCCCTAGCCCACTCACAACTAAGGGCAGGCCCACTCACAACTAAGGGCAGGCCCACTCACAACTAAGGGCAGGCCCACTCACAACTAAGGGCAGGCCCAATCAATCCTTGGGCCAAGCCCATTCAAACCCAATCCTCAGCCCATTCACACACCTAGGCCTTACCCCTGTCACACTCTACCTTAGCCCATTCACACCTTGGCCCAGGCCCATTGACACCAAAGGCCTTAACCGGCCCATGCCCACTCAGGCACTCACAACCCTGGCCCAGGACCACTCGCTTAGCTGTCCCAGGCCCACTCACTTAGCTGGCCCAAGCCCACTCGCACACCTGGGCCCAAGCCCACTCGCACCCCTGGGCCCAGACCCACTCGCACCCCTGGGCCAAGACCCACTCGCACCCCTGGGCCCAGACCCACTCGCACCCCTGGGCCAAGACCCACTCGCACTGCTAGGCCCAGACCCACTCGCACCCCTGGGCCCAGCCCTACTCTCTCCTTAGGCCCAGACCCATCCGCACCACTGGGCCCAGCCCATTTGGACAGCTGGGCCCAAACCCACTCTCACCATTGGGCCCAAACGCATCCTCACCACCCAGACCCGCTCCCACACCTGGGCCCAGACCCACTCTCACCACTGGGCCCAGACCCATTTGCACATCTGGGCCCCCCCACTCCCTCCCCTGGCCCCAGCCCACTCGCACACCTGGGCCCAGACCCATCCGCACCTCTGGGCCCCAGCCCCACTCCCTCCCCTGGGCCTAGACCCATCCGCACCTCTGGGCCTAGACCCATCCACACCTCTGGGCCCAGCCCATTCGTACAGCTGGGCCCAGACCCACTCTCACCCCTGGGCCCAAACTCATCCGCACCACCCAGACCCACTCCCACCCCTGGGCCCAGACCCATCTGCACAGCTGGGCCCAGCCCAGTCGCACACTTGGCCCCAGACCCACTCTCACCCCTGGGCCCAGACCCATCTGCACAACTGGGCCCAGCCCAGTCGCACACTTGGCCCCATACCCACTCTCACCCCTGGGCCCAGACCCATCTGCACAACTGGGCCCAGCCCAGTCGCACACTTGGCCCCAGACCCACTCTCACCCCTGGGCCAACGTTTAACCACTCGCAAACACTGGCCCAATCCCAGCAGCACACTTGGGCCCAGCCCAGTCGCTCACCTAGCCCAGCCCTACTCACAACCATAGCTCTGGCCACTCACAAACCTGGGCCAAGCCCACTCAGAACCATGACCTATGCCCACTTACAACTCTGGCCCAATCCAACTGACAACCCTGGCCCAGGCCCACTCACAACTCTGGCCCAAGCCAACTCACAACCATGCCCCAAGCTCACTGACCACCGTAGGCCCATTCCCATTCACGCCTCGGCCTAAACCTACTAACAACTTGCACCAGACCCACCACTTAGTTGGCCTAGGCCCACTCACACCTATGTATATAAATGGAGAATAATCATATCTACCACCAGAAAAAATTTCAGAATTTTCTGGGCACAAAATTTTTTTTAATGAATTTTTTACAGCCGAAAAATGAAAAAATCATCAAAAATAGCCCGTGAGTCGAAATGATCCCAAACTTCAGGGGCAGACTCCTCATGAATTACACGAATTATTTGAGTCATTTTGGGACCAATTCCATGATGAAAAGACGTACAATTCACAACAATTTCGCAACTGGGCATTGCGGCCAGCAGGCTGGGGCAGCTGTGCCTCTGCCTGGCCCATGGTGCATGCTGGCTGCCCTGTCCAAGCGCACCTCCAGCCACCCCATGGCAGCCCTCAGGGTCCATTCAAAGCAAGGGCCACGGCCAAGACCAGCTGCCCACGAAATCGACACAAGCAGTGCCGAGCCTCACAGCGTGCTCGCGGCTGGGCTCGCGTGGGGCGCCCCTGGCAAGGTCTGGCGCCGTGCCTGTGGCCACTGCTGGGGCACCCCTGGCCCACTCGCACGCTGGGCAGTCAGTCGAGGGGCAGGGACTGGGGGCTGGCTGCGATGGGCGCCCGCGGCCTGCCTAGGCGCGCCCACCGCTGCGCACGCTGGGCTGGGCAGCCATGACCGTGACTGTGGGGGCTGCCTGGGCGAGCCACTCGCGCCCAGTCTCCGTGCGACGCGGCCCACCTGGCTCGCACGCTGGGCAGTCAGTCGAGGGACAGGGACGTGGGGGCTGGCTCGCGATGGGCGCCCGCGGCCTGCCTGGCGAGCCCACCGCTGCCGCACGCTGGGCGGGCAGCCCATGCCGTTCCTGCTGGGGGCTGCCTGGGCGAGCCACCCGCGCCCAGTCTCCGTGCGACGCGGCCCCCTTGGCTCGCACGCTGGGCAGTCAGTCGAGGGACAGGGACGTGGGGGCTGGCTCGCGATGGGCGCCCGCGGCCTGCCTGGCGCGCCCACTGCAGCCGCACGCTGGGCGGGCAGCCCATGCCGTGCCTGCTGGGGGCTGCCTGGGCGAGCCACCTGCGCCCAGTCTCCGTGCGACGCGGCCCCCCTGGCTCGCACGCTGGGCAGTCAGTCGAGGGACAGGGACGTGGGGGCTGGCTCGCGATGGGCGCCCGCGGCCTGCCTGGCGCGCCCACCGCTGCCGCACGCTGGGCGGGCAGCCCATGCCGTGCCTGCTGGGGGCTGCCTGGGCGAGCCACCCGCGCCCAGTCTCCGTGCGACGCGGCCCCCCTGGCTCGCACGCTGGGCAGTCAGTCGAGGGACAGGGACGTAGGGGGCTAGCTCGCGATGGGCGCCCGCGGCCTGGCTTGCGCGCCCACCGCTGCCGCACGCTTGGCGAGCAGCCCATGCCGTGCCTGCTGGGGGCTGCCTGGGCGAGCCACCCGCGCCCAGGCTCCGTGCGACGCGGCGCCCCCTGGCTCGCACGCGGGGCAGTCAGTCGAGGGACAGGGACGGGGGGCTGGCTTGCGATGGGCGCCCGCGTGCCGCCTGGCGCGCCCCACCGCTGCCGCACGCGGGCGAGCAGCCCAGGCCGTGCCTGTTGGGGGTGCCTGGGCGAGCCACCCGCGCCCAGGCTCAGTGCGACGGCGAGCCCCCCTGGCTCGCACGCTGGGCAGGTCAGTCGAGGGACAGGGACTTCGGGGGCTCGCGATGGGCGCCCGCGCCTGCCTGGCGCGCCCACGCTGCCGCACGCTGGGGCGGGCAGCCCATGCCGTGCTGCTGGGGGCTGCCTGGCGAGCACCCGCGCCCCATCGGCTCCTTGTGCGACGCGGCCCCCCTGGCGCGCACGATGGGCAGTCAACATTTCGACCCAAAAAAACAATTTCTCTAAGATATCGAAGATTTTGTCTTCAGACACACTTGAAATTTTGAGGTAGACATGGCGATTCTCCTAATCATTCAAAATCGATTTCAACGTCCACAAAACAAAATGGTCATAATGATTCATTCGACACGTAAATAAAGATTTGATGAATTCTCATTCATGTCAAATCTTTGACATTGTATAAGTAATATTTGTTTGTGACCATAGCTCAAAAGTTGAAATATAGGTGATGGTGCAAGTGGTGTTTTTTAGTTAAAAGGTTTAGTCCCTTGTCAAGGTTTCGATTCCACAACCTGACTCTTAAAATACTAATTATATTGGCATTTAAAACAACCAAGTTATTAGACACAATAATCATAAAAATCCCTAAAAGGTTTCATTACAAATAATAGAATATTCTTTTGTTATCTTTTGTCAAAAGACATTGTTTTTTTTTCTATAAGAATATATAGCTTCCTTGTAATAGGAATATTTAATTTTCATAATTATTCAGCCTTTGAAAATCTCTCATGGTCCTTGATTTATCACACACTCTGCACCTAGCACATTGAAACCATTGTCATTCATTAAGCCCATTTCAGACCTAAGACCAAGACCACTCCTACTTGCGTGACCTATGCATAGGCCTGAAATTCCAAGAAGCCCATTTTCACTTAGGCCTATTTTATACCTACGCTATCCATTTGTGCTTGGGCTTCACCTAGGTCCAATCCCACTATGTCTAGGTCTAGGCTCACTTGTACCTAGGCCCACTTAGACCTAAAGCCTTAGCCCACTTATCCGCAAGTCTAAGCTCACTTATAATTCGGAATCGAACTATTGTAACCAGGCCTTGGCCCATTTCACTTGGCCAGGGCTCCCACCAAAACCCAGCCTAGGGCCATAACCCTCAGACCAGGCTACTCAAACCACTAGGCCCTGCACACTCACAACTAAGGCAGGCCCCCACTCACAACTAAGGGCAGGCCCACTCACAACTAAGGGCAGGCCCACTCACAACTAAGGGCAGGCCCAATCAATCCTTGGGCCAAGCCCATTCAAACCCAATCCTCAGCCCATTCACACACCTAGGCCTTACCCCTGTCACACTCTACCTTAGCCCATTCACACCTTGGCCCAGGCCCATTGACACCAAAGGCCTTAACCGGCCCATGCCCACTCAGGCACTCACAACCCTGGCCCAGGACCACTCGCTTAGCTGTCCCAGGCCCACTCACTTAGCTGGCCCAAGCCCACTCGCACACCTGGGCCCAAGCCCACTCGCACCCCTGGGCCCAGACCCACTCGCACCCCTGGGCCAAGCCCCACTCGCACCCCTGGGCCCAGACCCACTCGCACCCCTGGGCCAAGACCCACTCGCACTGCTAGGCCCAGACCCACTCGCACCCCTGGGCCCAGCCCTACTCTCTCCTTAGGCCCAGACCCATCCGCCCCACTGGGCCCAGCCCATTTGGACAGCTGGGCCCAAACCCACTCTCACCATTGGGCCCAAACGCATCCTCACCACCCAGACCCGCTCCCACACCTGGGCCCAGACCCACTCTCACCACTGGGCCCAGACCCATTTGCACATCTGGGCCCCCCCACTCCCTCCCCTGGCCCCAGCCCACTCGCACACCTGGGCCCAGACCCATCCGCACCTCTGGGCCCCAGCCCCACTCCCTCCCCTGGGCCTAGACCCATCCGCACCTCTGGGCCTAGACCCATCCACACCTCTGGGCCCAGCCCATTCGTACAGCTGGGCCCAGACCCACTCTCACCCTTGGGCCCAAACTCATCCGCACCACCCAGACCCACTCCCACCCCTGGGCCCAGACCCATCTGCACAGCTGGGCCCAGCCCAGTCGCACACTTCGCCCCAGACCCACTCTCACCCCTGGGCCCAGACCCATCTGCACAACTGGGCCCAAGCCAGTCGAACACTTGGCCCAAGACCCCACTATCACCTGGGCCCAGACCCACTGCACAAAACTGGGCCCAGCCCAGTCGCACACTGGCCCCTAGACCCACTCTCACCCCTGGGCAACTTTAACCACTCGCAGCCACTGGCCCAGTCCCAGCAGCACACCTGGGCCCAGCCCAGTCGCTCCCCTAGCCCAGCCCCACTCACAACCATAACTCTGGCCACTCACAAACCTGGGCCAAGCCCACTCATAACCATGACCTATGCCCACTAACAACTCTGGTCCAAGCCAACTGACAACCCTAGCCCAGGCCCACTCACAACTCTGGCCCAAGCCAACTCACAACCGTGCCCCAAGCTCACGGACCACCGTAGGCCCATTCCCATTCACACCTCGGCCTAACCCTACTAACAACTTGGACCAGACCCACCACTTAGTCGGCCTAGGCCCACTCATACCTTAGGCCCGTAAATGGAGAATAATCATATCTACCACCAGAAAAAATTTCAGAATTTTTTGGGCACTAAATTTTTTTTAATAAATTTTCTACAGCCGAAAATTGAAAAAATCATCAAAAATAGCCCGTGAGTCGAAATGATCCCAAACTTCAGGGGCAGACACCTCATGAATTACACGAATTATTTGAGTCATTTCGGGACCAATTCCATGATGAAAAGATGGACAATTCACAACAATTTCGCAACTGGGCATTGCGG
>JAJFZO010000763.1:0-42964 GCA_021397835.1 Moringa oleifera | reverse complement strand
AGACGGGGCTTTCACCCTATCCGATACCTCTTTCCAGAGGACTTGAGCATTGGTTCGTCATTGAGGATGCTTCTCTAGACTACAATTCGGGCACCGAGGGCACAGGATTTTCAAGCTGGGCTTTTCCCAGTTTGCTCGCCGTTACTTGGGGAATCCTTGTTAGTTTCTTTTCTTCCGTTTATTGATATGCTTAAACTCAGCGGGTGGTCCCACCTGACCTGGGGTCGTATCTCGATCGATCAATCATTGGGTCCGTGAGCTGAGAGCGAGCGATGAGCGATGAGCGCACGAGGGAGCATGAGACTTCCTCTACCATCGCCAAGCCATGATGTAGTGTTGCTTGAGGCTCTTTTTTAGGTCAACCGCAAGCCGAAGGCGCACGGCAGGCCAACATCCACCTCGCGATCGTCCTTCCCCGCCATGAAGGGATGCCGAGGGGGGGGTCAGGGGCGACAGTGCTTGACACCCAGGTAGACATGCCCCAGGCCTGATGGCTTCGGGCGCAACTTGCGTTCAAAGACTCGATGGTTCACGGGATTTTGCAATTCATACCAAGTATCGCATTTTGCTACATTCTTCATCGATGCGAGAGCCAAGATATTTGTTGTCGAGAGTCATTTTAGACATTGTTTAGGGATGACACGACCGTCAGTCACGCACTGAGATCGAGGCGACTGTGGCGTGCTTTTTCATTCGAGTTCCTTAGCACATCCCACGCTGTGGGTTTTGTTGTTGTGCACGACGAGGGGCTTGGGTGCGACCCCGTGCACCTTTGTCATGCAAGGTGAGACGATGGGATCGAGAGCCCTCCACCCCGTCGGTGTGTTTACAACGTGTTCGCAGGTCATTTTGCTGAGCGAGTTTTTGACAATGATCCTTCTGCAGGTTCACCTATGGAAACCTTATTACGACTTTTCCTTCCTTTAAATGATAAGGTTCAGTGGACTTCTCGCAATGTCATAAGTGACGAATGGTCCACGTCACCGCGATTCGAACACTTCACTGTACCATTGAATCGGTAGGAGCGACGGGTGATGTGTACAAGGGGCAGGGATGTAGTCAACGTGAGCTGATGACTCGCACTTACTAGGAATTCCTAGTTTAAGACCAACAATTGCAATGATCTATCCCCATCACGATGAAATTTCAAAGATTACCTCGGCTTGTCGACCAAGGCTATAAACTCGTTGATTACATCAGTGTAGCGCCCGTGCGGCCCAGAACATCTAAGGGCATCACAGACCTGTTATTACCTCAAACTTCCTTGCCCTAAGCGACCATAGTCCCTCTACAAAGCCTGCCGTGAAGGGTTACCTCCACGTAGCTAGTTAGCAGGCTGAGGTCTCGTTCGTTAACAGAATTAACCAGATAAATCGCTCCACCAACTAAGAACAGCCATGCACCACCACCTATAAAATCAAGAAAGAGCTCTCAGTCTATCAATCTTTACTATGTTTGGACCTGGTAAGTTTCCCTATGTTGAGTCAAATTAAGCCGCAGGCTCCACTCCTAGTGGTGCCCTTCTGTCAGTTCCTTTAAGTTTCAGCCTAGTGACCATACTCCCCCCAGAACCCAAAGACTTTAATTTCTTATAAGGTGCCAACGGAGTCTTAAAAGCAACAGTAGCTGATCCTTGGTCAGCATCGTTTATGGTTGAGACTAGGACGATATTTGATCATCTTTGAGCCCTCACCTTTCATTCTTGATTAATGAAAATATCCTTGGCAAATGCTTTCGCATTTATTCATCTTTCATAAAACCAAAAATTTCACCTCTGACTATGAAATACAAATGCCCCAACCATTCCTGTTAATCATCACCTTGATCCTAAAAGCCAATAGAATAGGATCGAAATCCTATTATGTTATCCCATGCTAATGTATTCAGAGCGTAAGCTTGCTGTAAGCACTTTAATTTCTTTAAAGCAACAGTGCTGAAGGCACGATCCGGCCAATTAAGGCCAGGAGCTTTTTAACTGCAATAAATTAAATATACATTATTAGAGCTGGAATAACCACGACTGCTGGCACCAGACTTACCCTCCAATGGATCCTCATTAAGGGATTTAGATTGTACTCATTTCAATTACTAGGCTCGAAGAGCCAGTATTGTTATTTATTATCAATACCTCCCTATGTTAGGATTGGGTAATTTGCGCACCTGCTACCTTCCTTGGATGTGGTAGCCATTTCTCAGGCTCCTTCTTCGAAATCGAACCCTAATTCTCTGCCACCCATCACCACCATAGTAGGTGCCACACCGTCAGTTGCAAGATCAGCGTAACTCTAGTGTGATGGCACTAAATTCATCCACCTAACCAACCTAACTTTCTAAGCCCATGCCAAAGGAAGAATAAGAGCCAACGATGCAAAACACAAAGCAGGAAGATGGTATTATGAGAACTCTTTCTCAACCTTTATTGAAAATAAAGAAACTCTTTACAAAAGAAGGGTCTCTTTCTAAGAGCACCCAATGCCTGTAGTTACCCGCACACTTGAGTTTGTAATACTCGATGCGTTTATAACTGAACCCAAGCCCTTTTTTTATACTAGTTGAGGAGTGTCCTACTCAAACACTCCCTTTTAGTTATCCCACATTTTTCGGATAGGCCACTCAATCTTGATCACGAATCTTTTATCCCATTGAGGCTTATCTTCAAAGTTTAGATAGCATCGTTCTCCTGTAAGGATTTTCCTTTAGTCAAGGATCTGCTCTCCTTTGAAGTCTTCTCTAAGCCTTCTTATCCACTTTTGATAGGTTTGGATAGCCTTGAGGAGATGGTTTTCGTTCAGGACTCTTTTCAAGTCTTATCTCTGTTGGCTTTTGGGATAGACATCTCTTTCTTATCCTTCTGTCGCCTTGATCCTCCTCTAGTCGATAACCATATCCTTTCTTTGTGGAATATCTTTGCTTGCTGGACTTTCCATCCATGCTAAGCTAGGTTCCTGGATTTTGCCCTGTGTTCCCGTCACTGGACATATTCGCACCACCATGTGTTGGTGCTTGTTGAGGCATCTCTGCCGCTTTTCCCCTTAAGCGGGCTTATGGGTCTATTTGTGTGCTTTGTCCCTCGCTCCATAACATTCCTAACTCACCAGTGAATCTCGCCACTGTAAGTATGAAACTCTATTTCTTGCCAAGTCTCCCGCATTCATTTTCGTGTCTAACTCATGCGTTTTTGCCTTGCTAGCGTGGTCCTCCACACTTGTAGGTCCGGGCATGGAGTAAGACTCGCCATGCCTACGCCTTAGTACTCAGATTCAAGGGTTTGACAAACCACCCCCACCAGAAGAGCCCGACGCCCTTGTCAGCTTAGTGTTGTGGTACGCCCTAATCTGGTCCTCGAATTGCCACAATGTGGTATCTTTTTCCCAACTCGCATCCGCCTCACTAGTGCCTTTCCACTAGACTAAGTAGTATGTCCTCCGATTCATCTTACTATAGCCCTCCGTTTGATGATCAAGGATTTTCTCTATTTCCTTGTTAAATTGACCTCGAGTTATCGGTGGTGCACGCTTAGCTTGCTTGCATCCGCGATCGGTATCTTCCTGAAACTCTTTGAGGAAGCTCACGTGGAATATTGGGTGCATCTTTAGATGTTGTGGTAGCTTCAACCTATAAGCTACTGCTCCAACTTTCTTCTCGATCTCGAATGGTCCATCATACCTTGGGATAAGGCCTCGATGAACTCCCTTCTTCGTGATTTTCTTCCAAATTTGGGGTGTCAGCTTCAGTAGCACCTTGTCCCCAACTTGGAACTCAGCATCATGTCTCCTTTTGTTAGCATATTTCTTCATATGCCTGTGCCTTAAAAAGGCTATCCCTCACTTGGGCAATCAATTCTTGCTTATCCCGAGCATAATGGTAGGCTACTGGACAACTTCCTTGGCTCCTCTGCTTGGCTATATCATGGAGCGTCGTTGGTTGTTGCCCGAAAGCTACCTCTACGAGACTTGGACCTGTCGATGATGAGTGGTGGATGTTGTAGCAAAACTACGCTACATCCAACAATTCAAGCCAATCTCTTTGGCTTGCAATCACGTGGTGTCGCAAATACTCCTCCAGCAAGCTATGTACCCTCTCCATTTGACCCTCTGTCTGCAGATGGTTTGCTGTGGAGAATTTGAGTTTTGTTCCCATCATGTTTAGCAACACTGTCCAAAATCTTCCTGTGAACCTGGCATCTCTGTCACTCACAATGTCTTTCGGCAACCCAAACAACTTAACAACATGTTTGAAAAACATCTCAGCGGCCGTATCAGCTGGGCACGCTTAAATAACAGGAACAAAGATAGCATACTTTGAGAACCTATCAACAATCACCATTATAGCGGATAGTCCCCTTACCTATGGGAAACCCACAATGAAATCCATCGGCACCGACTCCTATGGGTTTTTCGAAATAGGCAAGGGTTGGAGCAAACCTAGCTCCCTCCTTCTATCCTTTTTATTCTGTTGGCACACTAAGCATGTGCAAACATAGGCCTCCACATCTTCCATCAACTTGGGCCAGTAATAGGCTCTTATCAGTAGCGTGAGCATCCTCTCGACGCCCAGATGAGCCGCCCATAGCTGGTCATGGATTTCCTTCAGCAACTATTTTCAAAGTCCTCCAAACTTAGGCACAAACAATCTGTCTCCTCGAGCATATAGCAACCCATCCTCGATCCAGTATCTTCGGATCAAGCCTTTGCTCATCTCCTCCATGAGTCGGGCATATTCGATATCTTCCCCAGCTACCAATCTTATTTGCTCGAGTAAGTCGCTCTGGACACCCGTCAGAGCAGTCACATAAGTTTGCACTTCTATGTGGCTTAGTGCATCAGCAACAATGTTTTGTTGGCCTAGTTTTTGTTCCCACACAAAATCAAACTCCACCACAAACTGTTACCATCTTGCTTGTTTCGGAGATAGCTTTTTCTACAAGCAAAAATAGGTATTAGCGACATTGTCGGTAATTACCTTAAATTTCATCCTAAGCCAATAATACCGCCATGTCCTTTTCATGAGTCGAATAACACTGCTCTGCATCCTTGAGTTTTCGACTCTCGAATGCCACGAGATGGCCATTTTGCACTAACATACCCCCGATTGCTCAATCAGAAGCGTCTGTGACTACCTCAAATGGCTCTTTAAAGTTTGGTAGGGACAGTACTGGTTCCAAGGCTACTACCTGTTTTAATCCCTCGAAAGCCTTGTTGCATTCATCGATCCACACCCACAGGTTATCTTTCTTTAGCAAGTCCGTCAAAGGGTTGCTCTTGCTCGAATATCCTTTGAGGAACTGTCTATAATAGTTTGTGAGCCTAAGGAATGATCTCAATTCAGTAACTTTTTACGGGGCTGGCCACTCCATGATGGCCTTCACTTTCCTTTCATCCATCCGTATCTGTCCGTTCCTGACCCAATGTCCCAAGAATGGCACTTTTTGCTTGCAAAACTTGCATTTTTCCTTCTTGATGTACAGCTGGTGCTCTCGCAGCCGCAAAAGTTTTGCATGGTCATCTAGGGTCTCGCTATAGACCATAATGTCATCCAAGTAGACTACCATAAACTTGTCCAAAAACTCAAACAATACGTCATTCATAAGATTACAAAAGGTAGCACGCGCATTGGTTAGCCCGAAAGGCATCACCATGAACTCATAAAAGCCGTACCTTGTGACGCACACAGTTTTTGCTTCCTCCCCCTCGGCTATTCTGACTTGCCAGTATCCCGACCACAAGTCTAGCTTCCTAAAGTACTTGGCCCTTGATAACCGATCAAATAAGTCAGCAACATTTGGCACCAGATATTTGTTCTTTACCGTTACCTTGTTTAATGCTCGGTAATCGACGCACATTCTCAGCGAGCCATCTTCTTTTCACTAGAATAGTACAGGTGCTTCATAAGGGGCCTTTGACGACTGAACGAAACCCGCTTCCAACAACTCGTCTAGTTGCTTCTATAGTTCGGCTAGTTCCGACAAGGGCATTCGATATGGTGCTTGAGCAAGGGGTCTAGCACCCGGAAGTAACTTGATCACATGATCAACATTCCTCCTCAGAGGCAATATCTTGAGGAGCTCTAGTGGCATCATGTCGCTGAAGTCCCTCAACACTTCAGCGATCTTGTCAGGCACCTCTACAACTTGATCTGGTTTTGCCTCAAATAGTGTTGCCACCATCGTCACTTCACCCTTTCGTAGTCCAGACTTAAGTTCCTTTGCAGATTGCAACCCAATCTGTTTCTTATCTACCGAAAGCTCTCTTGCTGCTTCGGTTCTGATTAGGCTTGAGGCTAGCTCATCAGCCACGAGTAGTCCACCTAAGTGGAGCATCATTGACGCCTTGGTTTGTTTAAAGAATTCTAGACCCTAGATAACATTAAAGTCATCTAACTGAGTTATCATGAAATTGGACGTACCTTTCCATTCACCTACTTCAAGGGTCGTAGTGGCAACTCTGCATATTGCCTTCGCCTCAGCATTCATTGCTTTGAACTTGACCGAGGCTGGAAAAAGCTTAAGCCCGAGCTTTCTCACTTCTCTTTTCGCGATGAAATTTTTAGTAGCTCCCATATCTAACATTGCCATTGCATCGTTCCCGTTTACCTTCACCCGAGTTGTGGCTTTCCCTTCCTTTTGCTTGGAGGAATCCTCTGCTGCCATGAGCGCCACTAACTTCTCCTTACGAGGACAGTCGCGTGCTCTATGTGGCCCATTGCATAAGAAGCAACCCCCTTGATCCACACTCTTTCCCTTTCCTTTAAAAGGGGATGAGACCCGAGGCTTGCTGAACTCAACATTCTTCTTTTTCTTACCCTTGCCATTGGGTTTTTTCATCTCTTTTCCAGCCTTCCTTCGTTTCTCACCTTTCTTTTCGGGAGCACCACCTGCATACTTGAAATCCACTAAGCTATCTGCCATGAAAAATGCTGAGGGTAAGTCTTTGACACCTTGTCGCCTCAATTCTACTTAAGCCCATGGCTGCAAGCCTGATAGGAAGTTAAACAACCTATCCTCCTCTGACCTATTCTTGAGGTCCAGCATCAGTGAACTGATCTCCTTGATGAAGTCACGCACTGAATCTATCTGCTTCTGACATTTCAGTTGTTCCCTAGCCATGAACGAGGTGTTGCATGGCAGGAATTGCTCCTTCAATTGCTTTTTGAGTGCCTCCCACGAATCAATGCTAGGTCTTCCCATGATAGTGTCATCCTGCATACGACTGTGCCACCACAACTTAGCATCACCAGATAAGTACATGGATGTGATCATTACCTGGTCATTTTCAGGCACTATAGTAGCTTTGAAGTACTGCTCCATATCCCACAAGAAGTTCTCCAACTCCTTGGGGTTCTTCTCTCTAGAGAATGACTTTGGTTCTGGCACCTTCAGCTTAGCCATAGTAAAGTTTGCCCCTACCATAGGGGTGTGGGGAGCCCTTTTTAGCAACCCAATCTCGGTCGCAAGGCTTCTTACGGTTTCCTTGAGGTTTCTGATGTCTTCTTCCATCGAGGATTGTTGCTGGGCGATTGTCTCTATCAACTCAACTAGCGTGCATGTTGATCCCTCCGTCAGTGTACCAACGACCTCTTCCAACCGAGTGACACGCTCTCGCATTGACTCACTCCCTCCTAGCATGGGGCCTTGGCAGCGATAAGATCAACCATGCTCTGATACCAAATAGTCACACAGTCAGTTGCGGGATTAGCGTAACTCTAGTGTGATGGCGCTAGATGCATCCACCTAACCAGCCCAACATTGTAAGCCCATACCAAAAGAAGAATAAGAGCCAACTATGCAAAATGCAAAGTAGGAAGATGGTATTACGAGAACTCTTTCTCAACCTTTATTGAAAATAAAGGAACTCTTTACAAAAGAAGGGTCCCTCTCTAAGAGCACCCAATGCCTTTAGCTACCCACACACTTGCGTTTGTATTACTTGATATGTTTACAACTGAACCCAAGCCCTTTTTTTATACTAGTTGAGGAGTGTCCTACTCAAACACTCCCTTTTGGTTATCCCATGTTTTTCGGATAGGCCACCCAATCTTGATCACGAATCTTTTATCCCATTGAGACTTATCTTTAAAGTTTAGATAACATCCTTCTTCCGCAGGGACTCTCCTTTAGTCAAGGATCTCATTTTCTTTAAATTCTTCTCTAAGCCTTCTTATTCGCTTTCGACCGGTTTGGATAGGCTTGAGGAGATGGTTTCATTCTGGACTCTTTTCGAGCCTTATCTCCCTTAGCTTTCAGGGTAGACATCTCTTTCTTATCCTTATATCACCTTGATCCTCCTCTAGCCAATAGCCATATCCTTTTTTTATGGAATACCTTTGCTTGCTGGACTTTCTATCCATGCCAAGTTAGGTTCCCAGATTCTGCCCTGTGTTCCCATCACTGGACATATTCACACCACCGTGTGCTGGTGCTTACTTGAGGCATTTCTGCCGCTTTTCCCCTTAAACGGGCTTATGGGTATGTTTGTGTGCTTCATCCCTCGCCCCACAACGTTCCTAACTCACCAACGAATCTCACCACTATAAGTGTGAAACTCGATTTCTCACCAAGTCTTTCGCATTCGTTTTCATGTCTAACTCATGCGTTTTTGCCTTGCTAGCATAGTCCTCCACACTTGTAGGTCCAGGCATGGCGCAAGACTCGCCATGCCTACGCCTTGGTACTCAGATTCAAGGGTCTGACAGTAGGCAATTATCCTACCATCGAAAGTTGATAGGGCAGAAATTTGAATCATGTGTCACCGACACAATGGCCTTGCAATCCATCGAGTTATCATGAATCATCAGAGCAACGGGTGAAGCCAACGTCGACCTTTTATCTAATAAATACGCTCCTTCCAGAAGTTGGGGTTTGTTGCATGTATTAGCTCTAGAATTACTATGGTTATCCGAGTAGTAGGTACCATCAAAC
The DNA here is from genome assembly GCA_021397835.1 of Moringa oleifera. Lineage (NCBI taxonomy): Eukaryota > Viridiplantae > Streptophyta > Magnoliopsida > Brassicales > Moringaceae > Moringa > Moringa oleifera. Next base: position 34,047 of record JAJFZO010000763.1, on the reverse strand, counting down.
AAACTATAACTGATTTAATGAGCCATTCGCAGTTTCACAGTCTGAATTAGTTCATATTTACGCATGCATGGCTTAATCTTTGAGACAAGCATATGACTACTGGCAAGATCAACCAGGTAGCATCCTTTGAGACACTACGCCAACTAGGATCGAAGTGTTCCGTAAGGCTCATTGAGGCTAAAGCTTTCACGATCATCATTCAAAATCAATGGGACATGGGACAAATGCTTTTGCTTAGACAAGCAGAGGCCAAGGCCACTCCATCGCAACACTTTTTGCACCTGAGGGGACGACCAAGCGCTCATGTACAAAAGATACCACATGCCAAAGCAAGCCATGCTTGGAGCACGAGGCCCGGCTTAGGTTTCCGCCCATGCCAGCAAGGGATATGGATTAAAGATAATTGACTCAAATCATCGAATTTCATTTGTGAGGGTACGCAACACAGGGTCCCGATGTCACCCACTAAAAGCCAATGTATGGCTTGGGGTCGAACTTGAAATGATGTGCTAGTAGATAGTTCGATCGCGCTGCGTAACGAGTCCACCTCGGTAAGTTGCCTGAGGGCTTGCAAAGACGCACTCCACATGCTCGAAATCCCCCCAACGATTTGGCCATCACATAGCATGCATCATCGTTAGCTTCGTCGTCCACACCGTCAAGCTTATGTAACCACATCCCAGCTCATTATCCCACGATTTTGTGGATTTCATTTCCCACATTTTTTCCACCAATAGGGCTTTGGCAGCAGGGTGTCACATCGTGCCTAGGTTGGCCGTGTGGCTCGCTCGATGCTAACGGTCGACCATCGTGTCGTCAATCGCGTTGCGCAACGAGTTCGCATCAGCAAGCCTGAGGGTCAGGACCCAACCGCGCGTTCGCTGCCTCGAGGGCCTATGACGAAGCACTCTGCATGCTCGAAATCCCCCAGCGATTTAGCCCTCGCGTAGCATGCATCATGGTTAGCTTTGCCACCCATACCGTCGAGCTTATCTAGCCACATCCCAGCTCATTATCCCACAATTTTTCTCGTTTTGTTGCCCACAATTTAGCAGATTTTGTTTCCCACGTTTTCCTCAATCTATTGGCTACTGATTGGGCATCCCACACTATTCGACCAACGTCATCGGCCGCCTACCGACCGACATTGATGACCGCCACAGCCACGCACCACCGACTGGATGGGCAAGGCAGCAAGCCGCCTTGCCCATGCCATGCGCACTGGGTTCCCCAAGCCCAGCGATTTCCCATGTGGATGGGCAGGGGGGAGCACGCATGGCCTGTTGGCACCCAACAACCTAGGTGACCACCTCCCCCCTAAAGAGTCTTAAATGAAATTTCACTCCCGTAGGAGGAAATATCAATATATTTGAGCCGTCATAATGGGTCTAAAATGTTATTTACTTGGAATTTTGAGTTGAAATTTTGCACATAAATGGAGAATAATCATATCTACCATTAAAGAACATTTCAGAATTTTTTGGGCACTAAATTTTTTTTAATGAATTTTTTACAATCAAAAATTGAAAAAATAATAAAAAAAAAGTCAGTGAGTCCAAATGATCCCAAACTTCAGGAGCAGACCCCTCATGAATTACAAGATTTATTTGAATCATTTTGAGACCAATTTCATGATGAAGAGACTGTCAATTCATACCAATTTCGAAACTGGGCATTATAACCAATACATTGGGGCAGCTGTGCCTCTGCCTAGCCCAGGGTGCATGCTGGCTGCCCTATTCAATGCACCTCCAGCCACTCTATGGCTGCCCTCAGGGTCCATAACAGCTAGAGGACACGGCCAAGCCCAGCTTGCCCATGAAATGAACGCCCATAGCAAGTGCCGAGCCTCATAGCATGCTCGCGGCTAGCACGCGTGGGGTGCCCTTGGCAAGGCTGGCACCGTGCCTGCTGGGGATTGTTGTGGCACCCTTGGCTCACACGCTGGCACCATGTCGAAGGGCAAAGATGAGGGGGTTGGCTTACGATGGGTGCCCATGGCCTGGCTGGTGCGGCCACCGCTGCCGCACACTGGGCAAGCAGCCCATGCCATGCCTACTGGGGGATGCCGAGGCATGCCTCTGGTGCCCAGGGTCCGTATGACATAACTTCCCTAGCTCACTCGCTGGGCACCATGTTGAGGGTCAGGGACGAGGGGCTGGTAAGCGATAGGCGCGAGTGGCCTGGCTGGTGCGTCCACTGCTATTGCACGCTGGGCAAGCTGCCCATGCCGTGCTTACTGGGGGCTGCCAAGGCATGCCTCCCGTGCCCAGTGTTTGTGTGACATAGCTCCCCTGGCTCACTCATTGAGTAGTACTTTATCGAGGGACAGCATCGAGGGACAAGTTTTTGTTAGATATATATATTTTTTATTAAAGTAACACTTGGTTCTCAATTGCTTTCCGATATGTTTCCAAGTGTTTTTCCCTTATGTTTCTCATTCTCTACCAGCCCAAAGAACTTGCTTCTTTTTCAAGGTTATTATCTTGAGGGATGATTTCAAACCTTGGGACATCAATTGCCAAAAAGAGAGGGACAATTATTGTGGGGGTTCGGGAGAGGGGGAGGGACGAATCGAAGTGACAAAGGGCTGAATCTCAGTGGATCGTGATAGTAAGGCCACTCTGCCACTTACAATACCCCATCGCATATTTAAGTCATCTGCAAATGATTTTACCCGTCGCTCAGTGGGAATCACACTTCAAGGCAGCCCGCGAGGCTCCTTCGTCGTGTAGGCTTGGCCAATGACATGTCCCTTTGGGGGCCGGGAGGCACTTACTGGAGGTAGGCAATCGGGCTATAGGGGAATGCATTGCTTCTAGCCCGGATTATAACTTAGAGGTGTTCAGTCATAATCCAGCGTACAATAGCTTCGCGCCGTTGGCTTTCCAACCAAGCACGATGACCAATTGTACGAATCAACGGTTCCTCTCGTACTAGGTTGACCTACTATCACGACACGGGCATCAGTAAGGTAAAACTAACCTGTCTCATGATGGGTTGCCGCGCGAGGCGGGACTAGTGGCTCGAGAGACCTCCGCCCTGCTGGTGTGTTTACAACGTGTTCGCGGGTCGTTTCGTTGAGCAAGTTTTTGACAATGATCCTTCTACAGGTTCACCTACAGAAACCTTGTTACAACTTCTCCTTCCTTTAAATGATAAGGTTCAGTGGACTTCTCGTGATGTAGCAAGTGGCGAACCACCCACGTTGTCGCGATCCGAACACTTCACCGGACCATTCAATCGGTAGGAGTGATAGGCGGTGTGTACAAAGGGCAGGGACGTAGTAAACGCGAGCTGATGACTCGTTCTTACTAGGAATTCCTCGTTGAAGACCAATAATTGCAATGATCTATCCCCATCGTGATGAAATTTCAAAGATTACCCGAGTCTGTCGGCCAAGGCTATGAACTCGTTGAATACATCAGTGTAGGGGTCATGCGGCCCAGAACATCTAAGGGCATCACAGACCTGTTATTGCCTCAAACTTCCTTGTGGAGGGTTACCTTCACGTCGCTAGTTAGTAGGCTGAGGTCTCGTTCGTTAATGAAATTAACAAGACAAATCGCTCCACCAACTAAGAACGGCCATGCACCACCACCCATAGAATCAAGAAAGAGCTCTCAGTCTGTCAATCCTTACTATGTCTGGACCTGGTAAGTTTCTCCGTATTGAGTCAAATTAAGCCGCAGGCTCCACTCCTGGTGGTGCCCTTCCGTCAATTCCTTTAAGTTTCAGCCTTGCGACCATATTTCCCTCGGAACCCAAAGACTTTCATTTCTCATAAGGTGCCAGTGGAGTCCTAAAAGCAACATCCCCTAATCACTGGTTGGTATCGTTTATGGTTGAGACTAGGACAGTATCTGATCGTCTTTAATCTCCTAACTTTCATTCTTAATTAATGAAAACATCCTTGGCAAATGCTTTTGTAGTTGTTCATCTTCGAAATCGAACCCTAATTCTTCGTCATCCATCACCACCATAGTAGGTGTCACACCATCTGTTGCGGGATCAGTGCAACCCTATTTTGATGGCACTAAGTGCGTCCACCTAGCTAGCCCAACTTTCTAAGCCCACGCCAAGCGAAGACGAAGAGACAACAATGTAAAAGCAAAGTAAAGAGACAGTACTAAGAGAACTCTTTCTCTACCTTTATTCAAAATGAAGAAACTATTTACAAAAGAAAGGTCTCTCTCTGAGAGTACCCAAAGCCTCTAACTACCCACACACTTAAGTTTGCATTACTCAATGTCTTTACAATTGAACCCAAGCCCCTTTTTTATACTAGTTGAGGAGTGTCCTACTCAAACACTCTCTCTTAGTTATCCCAAGTCTTTCGGATAGGCCACCTAATCTTGATCACGAATCTTTTATCTCATTGAGGCTTATCTTCAAAGTTTAGATAACATTCTTTTCCTACAAGGACTTTCCATGAGTTAAGGATCTTTGGATAGCATCCTTCTCCTGCAAGGACTCTCCATGACTCAAGGATATTTGGATAGCATCCTCTTCCCATAAGTACTCTCCATTTGGATAGCATCCTTCTCCTACATGGACTCTTCATGAGTCAAGGATCTCATATCCTTTGAAGTCTTCTCCGAGCCTTCTTATCCGTTTTCAACCAGTTTGGATAGGCTTGAGGAGGTGGTTTTCGTTCAGGACTCTTTTTATGCCTTATCTCCCTTGACTTTCGGCATAGACATCTCTTTTTTATCCTTCTATTTCCTTGATCCTCCTGTGGCCAATAGCCATATCATTTCTTTGTGGGATATCTTCGCTTGCTGGAGTTTCCACCCATGATAAGTTGGGTTCCCAAAATTTGCCCTGTGTTCCCGTCACTGGACATATTCGCACCACTATGTATTGGTGCTTGCTTGAGGCATCTCTGCCGCTTTCCCCTTAAGTGGGCTTGTGGGTCTGTTTGTGTGCATCATCCCTCACTCCATGACGTTCCCAGCTCATCAGCGTATCTCACCATTGTGAGTATGAAACTCGATTTCTCACCAAGTCTCTCGCATTCATTTCCATATCTAACTCATGCATTTTTGCCTTACTAGCATGACCCTCCACACTTGTAGTTTGAACATGGAGCAAGACTCACCATGCCTATGGCTTGGTACTCAAATTCAAGGGTCTGACAAACTACCCTGACTAGAAAAGCTCGACACCTCGTTGGCTTAGTTTTGTGGTATGCCTTGATCTAGTCCTCGAATTGCCACAATGTGGTATCTTTTTCCCAACTCGCATCCACCTCACTGGTGCCTTTCCACTGGACTATATGTCCTCTCATTCATCTTACTATAGCCCTCCGTTCGATGATCAAGGATTTTTTCTATGTCCTTGTTAAATTGAACTCGCGTTATCGGTGGGGCATGCTTAGCCTGCTTGCATCCGCGATCGGCATCTTCCTAAAACTCTTTAAGGAAGCTTGTGTGGAATGTTGGGTGCAACCTTAGATGTTTTGGTATCGTCACTTCACCTTTTTGCAGTTCTGACTTAAATCACTTTGCAGATTGCAACCTGATCTGCTTCTTGTTTACCGAAAGCTCCCTTGCTGCTTCCGTTCTGATTATGCTTGGGGCTCGCTCATTAGCCATGAGTAATCCACCTAAGTGAGGCATCACCAATGCCTTGGCTTGTCTAAAAAATTCTAGACTCAAGATAACATCGAAGTCATCTAACTGAGTTATCATGAAGTTAGACGCACCTTTTCATTCGCCTACTTCAAGGGTCGTATTAGCAGCTCCGCCATACTGCCTTTGCCTCAACATTCACTGCTTTGAACTTGATCGAGGCTGGAGAAAGCTTAAGCCCGAGCTTTCCCACTTCTTTTTTTATGATGAAATTGTTGGTAGCACCCGCATCCAACATTGCCATTGCATCCTTCTCGTTTACCTTCACTGGGACATAGATCAACCCTTTCTGCAAGTTCTTGGGTGTGATCGCATTCAGCAATTGGATTGGGTTTGCCCGAGTTATGGTATTCCCTTCCTCTTCCTTGGGGGAATCCTCTATTGCTATGAGCGCCGCTAACTTCTCCTTGTGTTGATAGTCACGTGCTCTATATGGCCTGTTGCATAAGAAGCAACCCCTTGGTCCACATTCTTTCCCTTACCCTTCAAAGGGGATAAGCTTCGAGGCTTGCTGGACTTGGCATTCTTCTTTTTCTTGCCCTTGCCATTGGACTTTTTCATCTCCTTTCCAGCCTCCCCTCGTTTCTCACCTTTTTTGAAAGCATCACCTACATGCTTGAAATCCACCAAGCTATCTGCCATGGAAAATACTAAGGGCAAGTCTTTGACACCTTGCTGCCTTAGTTCTACTTGAGCCCACGGCTGCAAACCTGATAAGAAGTTAAACAACCTATCCTCCTCCAACATGTTTTTGATGTCTAACATCAGGGAACTGAACTCCTTCACAAAGTCGCGCATTGAGCCCGTCTGCTTCAAGTGCTTTAGTTGTTCCCTAGCCATAAACAAAGTGTTACATGATAGGAATTGCTCTCTCAATTCCTTTTTCAATGCCTCCCAGGAATCAATCCTAGGTCTTCCCATGATAGCATCATCCTGCATACAGATGCGCCACCACAACTTAGCATCACTAGATAAGTACATGGATGTGATCATTACCTGGTCGTTTATGGGCACTCGAGCAGCTTTGAAATACTGCTCCATATCCCACAAGAAGTTCTCCAACTCCTTGGCGTTCCTCTCTCCAGAGAACAGCTTTGGTTCTGGCACCTTCAGCTTAGCCACAGTAGTGTTCGCTCCTACTTTTGATGTATGGGCAGCCCTTTTCAACAACATGATCTTGGTCTCAAGGCTCGTCATAGTCTCCTTGAGATTTCAATGTCCTCTACCATCGAGTATTGTCATTGGGTAATTGTCTCCATCAACTTTGCAAATGTGCTTGTTGACCCCTCCGATGATGCACCAACGATCTCTTCCAACTGAGCAACACGCTCGTGCATTGACTCACTCCCTCCTGGCATAAAGCCTGGGCAGCAATAAAATCAACCATTAGATTAAGAAAGTGGTGATCGAAACCGCGCTCTAATACCAAACTGTCACACTGTCTATTACGGGATCAGCGCAACCCTAGTGTGATGGCGCTAAACGCGTCCACCTAGCCACCGCTATCGTACACTGGGCAAGCAGCCCATGCAATATCTACTGGGGGCTATAAAGGCATGCCTCTCGTGCTTAGGGTTTATGCGATGCGGCTCCCCTGGCTCGTTTGGTGGGCACTATGACGAGGGCCTGGCTTGTGATGGGCGCCCATGGCCTGGCTAGCCCGACCACCACTGTCGCACACTGGGCAAGAAGCCCATGTCGTGGCCACTGTGGCTACCGAGCAGTGCCTCCCGTGCCCAGGGTTCGTGTGATACGGCTCCCCTGGCTTGCTTGCTGGTTACTATGTCAAGGGGCTAGCTCGCGACGGGCGCCAGTGGCTTGGCTGACACACCCACCGTTGCTGCACGATGGGCAAGCGACCTATGTCGTGCTTGCTGGGGGTTACCGAGGCATGCCTCCCGTTCCCAGGGTTCGGGTGACAAGGCTCCCCTAGCTTGCTCGCTGGGCACTATGTCTAGGAGCTGGGTCATGATGGGCATCTATGGCATCGCTGGCTTGCCCACCATTGTCGTACGATGGGCAAGCAGCCCATGCCGTGCCTGCTGGGGGCTGACGAGGGATGCCTCTCGTGTCCAGAGTTTGTGCAACGCGGCTCCTTTAGCTCTATGTTGAGGGGCTGGCTCGTGATAGGCACTCGTGGCTTGGCTGGCACGCCCACCGCTGCCGTACACTGGACAAGTTACCCATGTCGTGTTTGTTGGGGGCTACCGAGGTGTGCCTCCCGTGCCAAGGGTCCGTGTGATAACACTTCCCTAACTCACTCACTGGGCACTATGTCGAGGAGCTGGGCCGTGATGGGTGCCTATGGCATCAATGGTTTGCCCACCATTGCTGTACGATGGGCAAGCAGCCCATGTTGTGCCTGCTGCAGGCTGATGAGGCATGCCTCCCTTGCCCAGGGTCTGTGCGATGTGGCTCCCTTGGCTCGCTCACTGGGCACTATGTCGAGGGGCTGGCCCATCCACCGCTGCAGCACGCTGGGCAAGTAGCCCATGCCATTCCTGTTGGGAGCTGTCGAGGGGTGCCTCCCGTGCCCAGGGTCTGTGTGATGCGGCTCCCTTGGCTTGCTCGTTGGTTACTATGTCAAGGTGCTGGCTCGCGACGGGTGCCAGCGGCTTGGCTGACGCGCCCACCGCTGCTGCACGATGGGCAAGCGACCTATGCCGTGCCTGCTGAGGGCTGCCGAGGCGTGCTTCCCATTCCCATGGTTCGGGTGACAGGGCTCCTCTAGCTTGCTCGCTGGGCACTATGTGCAGGAGCTGGGTCGTGATGGGCGTCTATGGCATCGCTGGCTTGCCCATCATTGTCGTACGATGGGCAAGCAGCCCATGCCGTGCCTGTTGGGGGCTGACGAGGGATGCCTCCCGTGCCCAGAGTCCGTGCAACGCGGCTCCCCTGGCTCTATGTCAAGGAGCTGGCTCATGATGGGCGCTCGTGGCTTGGCTGGCGCCCCCACCGCTATCGTACACTGGACAAGTTGCCCATGCCGTGCCTGCTGGGGTCTGCCGAGGTGTGCCTCCCATGCCAAGGGTCCGTGTGATAGCGCTTCCCTAGCTCGCTCACTAGGCACTATGTCGAGGAGTTGGGTCGTGATGGGCGCCTATGGCATCATAGGTTTGCCCACCATTGCTGTACGATGGGCAAGCAGCCCATGTTGTGCCTGCTGCAGGCTGATGAGGCATGCCTCCCTTGCCCAGGGTCTATGCGATGTGGCTCCCTTGGCTCGCTCGTTAGGCACTATGTCGAGGAGCTGGCCCATCCACTGCTGTAGCACGCTGGGCAAGCAGCCCATGCCATTCCTGTTGGGGGCTGCCGAGGGGTGCCTCCCGTGCCCAGGGTCCATGCGACGCGGCTCTCGTGGCTCGCTCATTGGGCACTATGTCGAGGGGCTGGCTCGTGATGGGCGCTAGTGGCATGGCTGGAGCGCCCACCGCTGCCGCATGCTAGGCCAGTAGCCCATGCCGGGCCTGATGAGGGCTTCTGAGGCATGCTTCCCATTCCTAGGGTCCGTGCAACATGGGTCCCTTGGCTCGCTCGTTGGGCATTATGTCAAGAGGCAGGGACGAAGGGGGTGGCTCGCGATGGGCACCTATGGCCTTGTAGGCGAGCCCACTGCTATTGCACGCCGTGCAAGCATCCCATGTCGTGCCTGGTGGGGGCTGCCAAGCATGCCTCCTTTGCCCAGGGTCTATGTGACGTGGCTCCCCTAGCTCACTCACGGGGCACTATGTTGAGAGGCAAGGATGAGGGGCTGGCTCAAAAAGGGCACCTATGGCCTGGCTGGCGAGCCCATCGCTGCCGCATGCTGGGCAAGCAGCCCATACTGTGCCTGCTAAGGGCTGCTGAGGCATGCCTCCCGTGTCCTAGGTCTATGCGATGCGTCTACCCTGGCTTGGTCGCTACGCACTATGTCGAGGGGTAGAGATGAGGGGGCTGGCTCGCGATGGGTGCCCATGGCCTGGCTGACGGGCCAACCGCTACCGCACGCTGCGCAAGAAGCCCATGCCGTGTCTGGCAGGGGCTGCTAAGGCGGGCCTCCCGTGCCTAGGGTCTGTGCGATGCTGCTTCCTTGGCTCACTCGCTGGGCACTATGTCGAGGGGCTGGCTCGTGATGTGCACCTGTGGCCTGGCTGGCGCGCCCACCGCTGCCTCACACTGGGCAAGTTACCTATGCCATGCCTGCTGGGGCCTGCTGAGGTGTGCCTTCCGTGCTAAGGGTCTGTGTGATAGGGCTCCCCTGGCTTGCTCAATGGGCACTGTGTCGAGGAGCTTGGTTGTGATGGGCGCTTATGGCATCGCTGGCTTGCCCACCATTGCCGCGCGATGGGCGAGCAACCCAAGCTATGCCTGCTCGGGGCTGACGAGGCATGCCTCCTGTGTACAGGGTCCATGCAACGCAGCTTCCCTGGCTCTATGTCGAGGGACTGGCTCGTGATGGGTGCCCATGGCATGGCTGAAGCACCCACCTCTATCGCATGCTGGGCAAGTAGCCCATGCCGTGCCTGCTGGGGGCTGCCAAGGCCTGCCCCTTGTGCCAAGGGTCAGTACAACACGGCTCCTCTGGCTCGTTCACTGGGCACTACATCGAAGGACAGGGACGAGAGGGCTGGCTCGTGATAGGCACCCGTGGTCTTGCTGGGCAAGCAGCCCATGTAATGCCTCCAAGGGGCTCCCGAGGCATGCCTCCCATGCCCAAGATCTATGCAATGCAGCTCCACTAGTTCGCTTGTTAGGCACTATGATAAGGGGTAAGGACGACGGGGCTGGCTCGAGATAGGCACCTGTGGCCTGCCTGGCGGGCCCACCACTCCCCACGCTGGGCAAGCAGCCCATGCCATGACTGCTGTAGGCTTCCTAGGCGTGCCTCCCATGAACAGGGTCCGTGCGATGCAGCTCCCCAGGCTCGCTCGCTGGGCACTATGTCGAGGGGCTGGCTCGTGATAGGCACCCGTGGCCTGGTTGGCGCGCCCATCACTGCGGCATGCCTGGCAAGTTACCCATGCCGTGCCTGTTGGGGGCTGCCGAGGCATGCATCCTATGCCAAGGATCCGTGCAACGCGGCTCCCCTGGTTCGCTCGCTGGGCACTATGTCGAGGGGCAGGGACGAGGGGGCTGCCTCGCAATGGGCGACCATGGCCTGGCTGGCGCGCGCACCACTGTCGCAAGCTCGGCAAGCAGCCCAAGCCGTGCCAGCTTGTGGCTGCCGAGGCATGCTTCCTGTGCCTAGGGTCTGTGCTGCTTGGCTCCCTGGCAAGCCCACTGGGCACTATGTCGAGGGGCTGGCTCATAATGGGTGCCCGTGGCCTAGCTTGTGTGCCCACCACTGTCGCTCGATAGGCAAACAGCCCATGTCGTGCCTGGTGGGGGCTGCCGAGGCATGCAACGCAGCTCCCCTGGCTTGCTCGCTGAGCACTCCGTCGAGGGGCTAGCTCGTGATAGGCACTGGTGGCTTGGGTAGTGCGGCCACCGCTATCGCTTGTTGGGCAAGTAGCCCATGCCGTGCCTGCTGGGGGCTGCCAAGGCATGCCTTCCATGCCCAGGGTCCGTACGACGCAACTCCCCTGGCTCACTCGCTTGGCACTATGTCGAGGGGCAGGGACGAGGGGGATAGCTCGCAATGGGTGCCCGTGGCCTAGTTGGCGCGCCCACCATTGCCGCTCACTCGGCAAGTAGTCCATGCAGTGCCTACTGGGGGCTATCGTGGCATGGCTCCCGTGCCCAGGGTTCGTGCAATGCGGCTCCTCTGGCTTGCTCACTAGGCAGTAAGTTGAGGGGCAGGGACGAGGAGCTTGCTCACGATGGGCGCCCATGGCTTTGTCGGCACGCACACCGCTGCCGCATGCTTGGCAAGTAGCCCCTGCCGTGCCTGCTGGTGGCTGTCGAGGCATGCCTCTTGTGCCCAGGGTCTGTGCGACGTAGCTCCCTTGGCTCGCCCGATGGGTACTATGTCGAGGTTCTGGGACAAGGGGGTTGGCTGGCGATGGGCACCGCTAGCCTAGCTAGCGCACCCACCGCTGCCGCACGCTAGGCACCTGCCCATTCCATGCCAGCAGGGGGCTACCGAGGCATGCCTCTCGTACCTAGGGTCTGTGCGACGCGGCTCCCCTAACTCTCTTGTTGGGCACTATGTCGAGGTTCAGGGATGAGGGGGCTGGCTCGCAATGGGCGCCATTGGCTAGGCATGCACGCCCTACGCAGCTGCGTGTTGGGCACTTGGCCCAAGCCATGCCTGCTTGGGGCTTCTAAGGCATGCCCTACATGCCCAGGTCCGTGCGACATGGCTCCCTTGGCTCGCTCACTGCGCAATAGGTGGAGGGGCAGGCACGAGGGGGCAGGCTGACGATGGGCACCCGTGTCCTGGCTGGCGTGCCCGCAACTGCCGCACATTGGGCAAGCTGCCCATGCCGTGCCTGCTAGGGGCTGCCGAGGCATGCCTCATGTGCCGAGGATTCATGCAGCTTGGCTCTCCTGGTTCGCTCGCAGGGCACTATGTCGAGCGCCAGGGACGAGGGGGCTGCCTCGCAATGGGCGACCATGGCCTGGCTGGTGTGCACACCACTATTGCAAGCTAGGCAAGCAGCTTAAGCCGTGCCAGCTTGGGGCTGCCGAGGCATGCCTCCTGTGTCTAGGGTCTGTGCGGCTTGGCTCCCTGGCACGCCCACTAGGCACTGTGTCGAAGGGTTGGCTCATAATAGGCGCCAGTGGCCCGGCTAGCGCGCTCACCGCTGTCTCTCGCTGGGCAAGCAGCCTATACTATGCCTGCTGGGGGACTGCAGAGGCATGCCTCCCGTACCCAGGGTCCATGCAACGCAGCTCCCCTGGCTCACTCGCCGGGCACTCCGTCGAGGGGCTGGCTTGTGGTAGGTACCCGTGGCCTGGCTGGCGTGGCCACAGCAGCCACTTGCTGCAGGGCAAGCAGCCTATGCCATGCCTGCTGGGGGCTGCCAAGGCATTCCTCCCATGCCCAGGGTCCGTGCGACGCAGCTCCCCTAGCTCACTCGCTTGGCACTACGTTGAGGCGCAGGGACGAGGGGCTTAGCTCGCAATGGGCGCCCGTGGCCTGGTTGGCATGCCCACCATTGTCGCTCGCTAGGCACGCAGTTCATGCCGTGCCTGCTGGGGGCTGCCATGGCATGGCTCTCGTACCCAGGGTCTGTGCAACAAGGCTCCCCTAGCTCGCTCACTAGGTAGTAAGTTGAGGGGCAGGGACGAGGAGTTTGCTCACGATGGGCGCTCGTGGCTTTGCCGGCACGCACACCGCTGCCACATGCTCTACAAGCAGGCCCTGCCATGCCTATTGGTGGCTGCCGAGCCATACCTCCCGTGCCCAAGGTCTGTGCGATGCAGCTCCCCTGGCTTGCTTGTTGGGTACTATGTCGAGGTTCGATGACGAGGGGGCTGGCTGGCGATGGGCGCAACTGGCCTGGCTGGCGCACCCACTGATGCTGCACGCTGGGCACTTGCCCATTCCATGCCAGCTGGGGGCTACTGAGGCATGCCTCCCGTACCTAGGGTCCGTGCGACGCAGCTCCCCTGGCTCTTTTGCTGGAAACTATGTCGAGGTTCAGGGATAAGGGGGCTGGCTCGCGATGGGCACCACTGGCCTGGCAGGCGCGCCCTATGCAGCTCCGTGTTGGGCACTTGGCCCAAGCCATGCCTGGCTCACTCACTGGGCAGTAGGTAGAGGGGTAGGCATGAGGAGGCTAGCTCGCGATTGGCTCCCGTGGCCTGGCTGGCGTGCCCACAGCTGCCGCACACTGGGCAAGCAGCCCATGCCGTGCTTTCTAGCGGCAGCCTAGGCATGGCCCCTGTGCCAAGGGTTTGTGCAACTCGGCTCCCCGGGTTGCTCGTTGGGTACTACGTCAAGGGTCAGGGATGAAAGGGCTGGCTTGCGATGGGCGCCACTAGCCTGGCTGTTGCACCCACTGCAGCGGCATGCTGGGCACTTGGTCCATGTCGTGCCTGCTGGGGGCTGCCAAGGCATACCTCCCGTGCCCAGCGTCCGTGCAATGTGGCTCCCCTGGCTCGCTCACTTGGCACTATGTCGAGGGGGCAGGCACGTGATGGGTGCCACTGGCCTGGCTGGTGCGCCCACTGCTACCGCAAGCTATGCCGACTGCCCATGCCGTGTCTGATGGTTACTACCAAGGCATGCCTCCCATGGCCAGCGTCCATGCGACGCGGCTCCCATGGCTCGTTTGTCATCTATTACGCCGAGGGGTAGAGACGAAGGCGCTGGCCATCGATGGGCGCCCATGGCCTGGCTGGCGCGCCCACCGCTGTTGCATGCTGGGCACGTAACCCATGGCGTGCCTGGTGGGGGCTGCCAAGGCGTGCCTCCCATGCCCAGTGTCTGTTCGACGCGGCTCCCCTCGCTTGCTAGCTGGGCACTATGTCGAGGGGTTGGCTCGCGATGGGCGATTGTGGCCTCGGTGGCGCGGCCAAAGTTGTGGCACTTTGGACAAGCAGCCCCTGTCAGGGCGAGCCCCCCGTGCCTAGAGTCCATGTGACACGGCTCTTCTGGCTCGATCACTAGGCATTATGTCAAGGGGCTGGCTCGCGATGGGCGCCCGTGGCCTGGCTAATGCGCCCATCGCTGCCACTCGCTGGGCACTTTGCCTATGCCATGCTAGCTAGGGGTTGTCGACGTGTGGCTCCTGTACCCAGGGTCCGTGCGATGCGGCTCCCCTGGCTGACTCGCTGGGCAGTGAGTGGACGGGCCGTGATTAGGGGGCTGGCTCACGATGGGAGCCAGTGGCCTGGCTGGCGCGCCAACAGCTGCCGCACGCTAGGATAGCTGCCATGCCTGCTAGAGGTAGCCTAAGCATGCCTCCCATGCCCAGGTCCATTGACGTAACTCCCCTAGCTTGCTCGTTCGACATTACGTCGAGGGATAAGGAAGAAGGGGCTGGATCGCAATGGGTGCCCGTGGCTTGGTCGACGTGCCCACTGCTACCACACGTTGGGCAAGCAGCCCATGGCATTCTACCTGGGGGCTGCAGAGGCATGCCCCCCATTCCCATGGTCCAAGGGACGCGACTCCCCTCGCTAGCTTGCTAGGCACTATGTCGAGGGACAAGGACAAGAAGGCAGGCTCACGATGCGCGCCACTGGCATGGTTGGTGTCCCCACCATTGCCGCAAGGAGGGCAAGTAGCTCATGCCGTGTCTGCTGGGGGCAACCAAGGTGTGCCTCCCGTGCCCTGGGTCCGTGTGATGTGGCACCCATGTCTCGCTTGTAGCGCACTATGCCAAGGGGCAGGGACGAGGGGGCTAGCTATCGATGGGCACCCGTGGCCTGGCTGGCGTGCCCACCGCTGTAGCACACTGGGCAAGCTGCCCATGCCGTGCCTGTTGGGGGTTGCCGAGGCCTACCACTCGTGCCCAGGGTCTGTGTGATGGGGCTCCCTTGGCCCACTCTCTAGGCACTATGTCGAGTAGCTAGCTCGTGATAGGCACCAGGGGCCTGGCTGGCATGCCCACAGCTAGCCCACGCTGGGCAAGGTGCCCATGCTGTGGCTGCTGGAGCTATCATGACATGCCTCCCGTGCCCAGGGACAAGGACGAGGGGGCTGGCTCGCGATGGGCACCTTTGGCCTAGCTGGAGCGCCCACCGCTGCCGCACGTTGGGTAAGCAGCCCATGGCTCTACGCTTGGGGGCTGCTGAGGCATGACCCCCGTTCCTAGGGTCTGAGCGATGCGACTACCCTAGCTCGCTCGTTGGGCATAATGTCGAGGGATAGGGATGAGGGGGATGGCTCACGATGGGCGCCCATGGCTTGGCAGGCACGCCAATAGCTGTCGCATACTGGGCAAGCAGCCTATGCCGTGCCTGCTAGGGGCAGCCTAGGCATGGCCCCTGTGCCTAGGGTTTGTGAGACTCGGCTCCACTGGCTCGCTTGCTGGGCACTACGTCTAGGGTCAGGGACGAGGGGCTGGCTCGCGATGGGCGCCACTGGCCTAGTTGCTGCACCCACTGCAGCTGCATGCTAGGTACTTGGCCCATGCCGTGCCTACTAGAGGCTGCCGAATAATACCTCCCGTGCCCAGGGCCCGTGCGACGCGGCTCCCCTAGCTCGCTCACTTGGCACTATGTCGAGGGGTAGGGACGAGGTGACAGGTGCATGATGGGCACCACTGGCCTAGCTGGCGCGCCTACTACTACCACACGCTAGACAAGCCGGCCATGCCGTGTCTGCTGGGGGCTGCCAAGGCGTGCGTCCCGTGGCCAGGGTCCATGCGACGCGGCTCCCATTGCTCGTTGTCGCGCACTATGTTGAGGGGCAAGGACGAAGGGGCTGGCTAGCGATGGGCGCCCGTGGCCTGGTTGGCTTGCCCACCGCTGCTGCATGCTGGGCACGCAACCCATGCCATGCCTGCTGGGGGCTGCCGAGGCATGCCTCCCATGCCCAGTGTTTATGCGACGTGGCTCCCCTGGTTTGCTCGCGATGGGCGACCGTGGCCTCGCTGGCACAGCCAAAACTGTGGCACGCTGGGTAAGCATCCCATGCCGTACCTGCTGGGGTCTTCTAAGGCGAGCCTCCCGTGCCCAGAGTCCATGCGACACAGCTCCTCTAGCTCGCTTGTTGTGCATTATGTCAAGGGGCTGGCTTGCGATGGGCGCCCACGGCCTAGCTAACGCGCCCACCGCTGTAGCTCACTGGGCACTTAGCCTATGCCGTGCCAGCTACGGGCTGTCGATGTGTGCCTCTCGTACCCAGGGTCTGTGCGATGTGGCTCACCGGCCTCGCTCGCAAGGCACTAAGTGGACAGGCCATGACAAGGGGGCCGGCTCGCGATGGGCGCCTGTGGCTTGGGGGGCGTGCCAACAGCTGCCGCACACTAGGATAGGTGAGCATGCCATGCCAGCTGAGGGCAGCCAAGGCATGCCTCCCGTGCCCAGAGCCCTTGCATTGCAGCTTCCCTGGCTCTCTCGGTGGGCACAATGTCGGGGGGCTGGCCCGTGATGAGCGCTAGTGGCCTGCCTGGCGTAACCATTGCTGTCGCACGCTAGGCAAGCAGCCCATGCGGTGCCTGCTGGGGGCTGCCAAGGCATGTCTCCCTTGCCCAGGGTCCATGCCACGTGGCTCCCTTGGCTCACACACTGGGCACTATATCGAGGGGCTAGCTCATGATAGGCACCTGTGGCCTGGCTGGCGCGCCTACCGCTGCCGCAACTAGGAAAGCAACCCATACCGTGCCTACTGGGGGCTGTCGAGGCATGCCTCCCGTGCTGAGGGTCCATGTGATCCGTCTCCCTTAGCTCGCACGCTGCTCATTATGTTGAGGAGCTGGCTCGTGATGGGCGCTCGTGGCCTCGTTGGTGCACCTACCGCTGCCGCACGCTGGGCAAGAAGCCCGTGCCGTGTCTGCAGGGGGTTGCCGAGGCATGCCTTTGTGCCCAGGGTTCGTGTGACATAGCTCCCCTGGCTCGCTCGCTGGGCAGTAGGTAGAAGGGCAGGCACGAGGGGCTGGCTAGCGATGGGCGCCCGTGGCTTGGCTGACGCGGCCACATCTGCCACATGCTGTGCAAGCGACCCAAGCCATGCCTGCTGAGGGCCACCAAGGCGTGCCCCCTGTGCCTAGGGTCTGTGCGACGCAGCTCCCCTAGCTTGCTAGTTGGGCACTACGTCGAGGGACAGGGACTAGGGGGTTGGCTTGTGATGGGCGCCCATGGTCTGGCTTGGCAAGCAGCCCATGCCATGCCTGCTGAGGGCTGCTGAGGCGTGACTTCGATGCCTAGGATCCGTGCGACGCAGGTCCACTGGTTCGCTCGTTGGGCGAGGGACGAGCAAGCTGTTTCGCGTTGGGTGCCACTGGCCTGGCTGGCATGCCCATTGCTGTCACACGTTGGGCATTTGGCCCATGCAGTGTAGGTTGGGGGCAGCCCATGCCCAGGGTCCTTGCAACGCAACTCCCCTGGCCTGCATGCTGGGCACTATGCCAAGGGGCTGGCTCGTGATGGGCACCCATGGCTTGGCTGGTGCGGCCACTGTTGTCACTTGCTGGGAGAGATGCCCATGCCATCCCTACTGGGGGCTGCCGAGGCATGCCTCTTGTGCCCGAGGTCCGTGCCAGGCATCTCCACTGGCTGGCACTCTGGGCACTATGTCGAGGGGCCGGCTCGTGATGGGCGCCCGTGGCCTGGCTGGCTCGCCCACAGCTGCCGCATGCGGTGCAGGCAGCCCAAGCCATGCCTGCTGGGGGCTACCGAGGCATTCCCCTTGTGCCCATGGTCCGTGCGACGCGGCTCCCCAGGCTCGCTCGTTGGACACTATCTTGAGGGGTTGGCTCGTGACGCGTGCCCATGGGCTTGCTGGCGCACCTACCGCTGTCGCATGTTGTGCAAGCAGCCTATACTGTGCCTACTAGGGGCTGTCGCGACATGCCTAGGGACCGGGACGATGGGGCTGGCTCGTGATGGGTGCCTATGGCCTGGCTGGTGTGCCCACCGCTGCCACATGATGGGCAAGTAGCCCCGGCCATGCCTTCTGGGGGCTGCCGAGGCGTGCCCCCCATGCTCAGGGCCCATGTGATGCGGCTCCCCTAACTCGCTTGCTAGGCACTTTGTCTAGGGGCTGGCCCACGATGGGCGATCGTGGCCTGGCTGGCGCGCCCACTGCTACCACAGACTAGGCTTGCGGCCTTTGTTGGCAGTGGCCGAGGCGTGCATCTCGTGCCCATCGTCCGTGCAACATGGCTCCCATGGCTGGAGCTAGTGGCCTGGCTGGCGCGCCTACCGCTAACGCATGCTGGGCAAGCAGCCCAAGCCGTGTCTGCTTGGGGCTACCGAGGCGTGCCTCCCGTGCCCAGCATCCATGCAACACGGCTCCCATGGCTCGCTCGCTACGTACTAATGTCGAGGGGCTCGCTCGCGATGAACGCTCGTGGCCTGGCAGTCGCGCCCACCGCTGTCGTATGCTAAGCAAGCAACCCATCCCATGTCTGCGGGGGGCTGCCGAGGCATGACACTCGTGCCCAGGGTCCGTGCGATGGGGCCCCCTTGGCTCACTCACTAGGCAATATGTCGAGGGGCAAGCTCGTGATGGGCACCTGTGGCTTGGCTGGTTCGCCCACCACTGCGGCGCACTAGGCAAGGAGCCCATGTTGTGGCTATTGGGGCTGCCAAGGCATGCCTCTCGTGCCCAGGGTCCGTGTGTGATACGGCTCCCTGGCTCGCTCGTTTCGCACTACCTCGAGGGACAGGGACGAGGGGGCTTGCTCTGGATAGGCGCCAGTGGCCTAGCTGGCGCCCCCACCACAGCCGCACGTTGAGCAAGCAGCTCATGCCATGCCTGCTGGGGAATGCTGAGGCATTCCTCCCGTACCCAGGGTCCGTGCGACGCGGCTCCCCTTGCTCGTACACTGCGCATTACGTTGAGTGGCTCGCTCGCGATGGGCACCTGTGGCCTGGTTGGCACGCCCACCGCTATCGCACGTTGGGCATGTGGCCCATACCGTGTCTCCTTAGGGCTATCGAGGCATGCCTCTCGTGCCCAGGGTCCGTGCGACGTGACTCCCATGGCTCGTTTGCTGGGCACAATGTTGAGTGGGTGGCTAGGGATGGGCACTCGCGGCCTGGCTGGTGCACCCACCGCTGCCGCACACTGGGCAAGCATTCCATGTCGTGCCTGTTGGGGGCTGCCGAGGCATGCCTGCCATGCCCAGGGTCAGTGCGGAGTGGCTCCCCTGGCCCGCTTGCTGGGCACTATGTTGAGGTTCGGGGATGAGGGGGCTGGCTCGCAATGGGCGCCACTGGCCTAGCTGGCACGGCCACCGCTGCCGCGTGCTGGACACTTGGCCCATGTCATGCCTGTTGGGGGCTTCCGAGGCATGCCATCTATGGCAAGGGTCTACGTAACACGGCTCCCAAGGTTCGCTCGCTGCGCAATAAGTTGAGGGGCAGGGACGAGGGGGCTGGCTCACAACGGGCGCACATGTCTTGGCTGGCGTGCCCCCAGCTGCCACATGCTGGGCAAGCCACCCATGCCGTGCCTACTGGGGGCAGCGTAGGCATGCCCATTGTGCCAAGGGTCTATGCTACGCGGCTCCCCTGGCTCTCTCGCTTGGCACTACGTCGAGGGTCAGGGACGAGGGGGCTAGCTTGCAATGGGTGCAACTGCCCTGGCTGGTGTGCCCACGACTTTCACACACTGGGCAAGCAGCCCATGCCGTGTCTGCTGGGGGCTGCCAAGGGTGCCTCCCTGTGCCCGCGGTCCGTGCGAAGCAGTTCCCCTGGCTTGCTCAACGGGAACAATATCGAGGGCTCGCTCGTGATGGGCACTTGTGGCCTGATTGGCGACCCTACCGTTGTTGCACACTGGGCAAGCAGCCCATGCAGTGCCTGCTGGGGGCTGTCGAGGTGTGCATTCTGTGTTGAGGGTGCATGCGACGCGGCTCCCCTGGCTTGCATGCTGGGCACTATCTCGAGGGGCTGGCTCGTGATGGGCGCCTTCGACCTAGCAGGTGCGCCCACCGCTGCCACACGCTAGGCAAGCAGCCTATGCCGTGCCTGCTGGGGGCTGCCTCGACATGCCTCCCTTTCCTAGGGTTCGTGCAACATGGCTCCCTTGGCTCGCTGGTTGGGCATTATGTCGAGGGGCAAGGACGTGGGGCCTAGCTCGTGATGGGCGCCCGTGGCCTAGCTGGTGTGCGTAACACTGCCACATGGTGGGCAAGCAGCTCTGGCTGTGCCTTCTGGGGGCTGCCGAGGCATGCCTCCCATACCTAGGGCCCATGCGACGCTGTTCCCCTAGCTAGCTCGGTGGGCACTATGTCGAGGGGCTGGCTCGTGATGGGCGCCTGTGGCCCGGCTGGTGTGGCCACCGCTGCCGCACACTGAGCAAGCAGCCTATGCCGTACCTGTTAGAGGCTGCCGAGGCATGCCTCCCATGCTGAGGGTCCATGCGACCCGTCTGCCCTAGCTTGCATGCTGCGCACTTTGTGGAGGAGCTGTCACATGATGGGCACCTGTGGCCTGGCTGGCGCACCCCCCCGCTGCCGCACGTTGGGCAAGCAGCCCATGCCGTGCCTACAGGGGGCTGCCGAGGCAAGCCATCCGTGCCCAGGGTCCGTGGGAAGCATCTACCCTAGCTCACACGCTGCGCACTATGTCGAGGGGCTGGCTCACGATGGGCGCCCGTGGCCTGGCTTGCACACCCACAATTGCTGCACGCTAGGCAAGCAGCCCATGCTGTGCCTGCTGCGGGCTACTGAGGCATGCCCCCCTTGCCCGGGGTCCATGCCACATGGCTCCCTTGGCTCGCACGCTGCGCACTATGTCGAGGGGCTTGCATGAGTTTGGCGCCCGTGGCCTTGCTGGCACGCCCACCGCTGCCGCACGTTGGGCAAGCAGCTCATGCCGTGCTTGCTGGGGAATGTAGAGGCATGCCTCCCATACCTAGGGTCCGTGCGATGCGGCTCTTCTTGGTCGCACGCTGCGCACTATGTCGAGTGTGTTGCTCGCGATTGGCGACCGTGCCTGGCTTGTGCGCCCACCATTACCGTGCACTGGGTAAGCAGCCCATGCCGTGTCTGCTTCGGGCTACTGAGGCATGCCTCCCGTGCCCAGGGCCAGTGCGACGCAGCTCCCATGGCTCGTTCACTGTGCACTATGTCAAGGGGTAGACTCGTGATGCGGACCCGTGTCATTACTAGCGCGCCAACCTCTGCTGCATGTTGTGCAAGCAGCCCATGCCGTGCCTACTAGGGTCTGCCGCGACATGCCTAGGGACCGGGACGATAAGACTGGCTCGTGATGGGTGCCCATGGCCTGACTGTTGTGCCCACTGCTGCCACACGATGGGTAAGCAGTCCTTGCCATGCCTTCTGGGGGCTGCCTAGGCGTGCCCCCCATTCTCAGGGCCCGTGCAATGCGGCTCCCCCAACTCGCTTGCTGGGCACTTTGTCTAAGGGCTAGCCCGCGATGGGCGATCGTGGCCTGGCTGGCGCGCCCACTGCTGCCACACACTAGGCTTGCGGCCCATGCCGTGCTTGTCAGCAGCGGCCGAGGCATGCATCCCATGCCCAGCGTCCTTGCGACATGGCTCCCATGGCTCGCTCGCTGAGCACTATGTCGATAGGCTCGCTTTCGATGGGCGCTAATGTCCTGGCTGGCGCGCCCACCGCTAACGCATGCTGGGCAAGTAGCCCAAGCTGTGTCTACTTGGGGCTACCGAGACGTGCCTCCCGTGCCTAGCATCCATGCAACACGGCTCCCATGGCTCGCTTGCTGCGTACTATGTCGAGGGGCTCGCTCGCGATGAACGCCCGTGGCCTGGCTACCGCGCCCACCGCTGTCGTACACTGGGCAAGCAACCCATCCTATGTTTGTGAGGGCTGCCGAGGCATGACACTCGTGCCCAGAGTTCGTGCGATAGGGCCCCTTTGGCTCACTCACTAGGCAATATGTCGAGGGGCAAGCTCGTGATGGGCACCTGTGGCTTGGCTGGTTCGCCCACCGCTGCGGCGCGCTGGGCAAGGAGCCCTTACTGTGGCCATTGGGGTTGCCAAGGCATGCCTCTCGTGCCCAGGGTCCGTGTGTGATGCGGCTCCCTGGCTCGCTCGTTTGGCACTACCTTGAGGGACAAGGACGAGGGGGCTGGCTTGGGATAGGAGCCAATGGCCTGGCTGGCGCGCCCACCACAGCCGCACGTTAAGCACGCAACTCATGCCATGCCTGCTGGGGAATGCTGAGGCATGCCTCCCGTACCCAGGGTCCGTGCGACGCGGCTCCCTTTGTTCGCATGCAGAGCGCTACGTTGAGTGGCTCGCTCGCGATGGGCACATGTGGCTTGGCTGGCACACCCACTGCTACAGCACGCTGGGCATGCGGCCCATGCCGTGTCTGCTTGGGGCTGTCGAGGCATGCCTCTCGTGCCCAGGGTCCGTGCGACGTGACTCCCATGGCTCGCTTGCTGGGCACAATGTTGAGTGGCTAGCTTGGAATGGGCGCTCGTGGCATGGCTGGCGCACCCACCACGGCCGCACACTGTGCAAGCATTCGATGCCGTGCCTGTTAGGGGCTGTCGAGGCATGGCTACCGTACCCAGGGTCAGTGCGGAGCGACTCCCCTGGCCCGCTTGCTGGGCACTATGTTGAGGTTTGGGGACGAGGGGGCTCGCTCGCAATGGGCGCCACTAGCCTAGCTGGCATGCCCACCGCTGCCGCGTGCTGGACACTTGGCCCATGTCGTGCCTGTTAGGGGCTTCCGAGGCATGCCATTTGTGGCTAGGGTCTGCGCAACATGGCTCCCCAGGTTCGCTCGCTGTGCAGTAAGTTGTGGGGCAGGAACAAGGGGGTTGGCTCACAATGGGCGCACATGGCCAGGCTAGTGTGCCCCCAGCTGCCACATGCTGGGCAAGCCGCCCATGCCGTGCCTGCTGGGGGCAGCGTAGGCACGTCCACTGTGCCCAGGGTTTGTGCGACGCGGCTCCCCTGGCTCTCTCGCTTGGCACTACGTCGAGGGGTCAGGGACGAGGGGGCTAGCTTGCAATGGGCGCCACTAGCCTGGCCGGCGTGCCAACAGCTTTCGCACACTGGGCAAGAAGCCCATGCCGTGTCTGCTGGGGGCTGCCAAGGGTGCTTCCCCGTGCCCAGGGTCCTCCGATGCAGTTCCCTTGGCTTGCTTGGCGGGAACAATGTCGAGCGCTGGCTCGTGATGGGCGCTTGTGACCTGATTGACGGCCCTACCGTTGCCGCACACGGGGCAAGCAACCCATGCCATGCCTATTGGGGGCTGTCGAGGTGTGCATCCTGTGCCGAGGGTGCATGCGACGCGGCTGCCCTGGCTTGCATGCTGGGCACTATCTCGAGGGGCTGGCTCGTGATGGGCACCCTCGGCCTAGCTGGTGCGCCCACCGCTGCCGCACACTAGGCAAGTAGCCTATGCCGTGCCTGCTGGGGGCTGCCTCGGCATGCCTCCCTTTCCTAGGGTCCGTGCAACGTGGCTCCCCTGGCTCGCTCGCTAGGCATTATGTCGAGGGGCAAGGATGAGGGGCCTGGCTCGTGTTGGGCGCCCATGGCCTAGCTAGTGTGCGTACCACTGCCACACGGTGGGCAAGCAGCTTTGGCTGTGCCTTCTGGGGGCTGCCAAGGCATGCCTCCCATACCTAGGGCCCATGCGACACAGTTCCCCTGGCTTGTTCAGTGGGCACTATGTCGAGGGGCTGGCTCGTGATGGGCACCTATGGCCCGGCTGGCGCAGCCACCGCTACCGCACACTGAGCAAGTAGCCCATGCCGTACCTGCTAGGGGCTGGCTCGCATGCTGCGCACTATATGGAGGAGCTGTCTCATGATGGGCACCCGTGGCTTGGCTGGCACGCCCCCCCGCTGACGCACACTGGGCAAGCAGCCCATGCCGTGCCTGCAGGGGGCTGCCGAGGCATGCCATCCGTGCCCAAGGTCCGTGGGAAGCGTCTACCCTGGCTCGCATGCTGCGCACTATGTCGAGGGGCTCGCTGACGATGGGTGCCCATGGCCTGGCTTGCGCGCCCACAACTGCTGCACGCTGGGCAAGCAGCCCATGTTGTGCCTGCTGGGGGTTGCCGAGGCATGCCCTCCTTGCCCGGGGACCATGCCACATGGCTCCCTTGGCTCGCACGCTGTGCACTATGTCGAGGGGCTTGCACGTGTTTGGCGCCCGTGGCCTAGCTGGCGCCCCCACCGCTGCCGCACGTTGGGCAAGCAGCTCATGCCGTGCCTGCTGCGGAATGTAGAGGCATGCCTCCCATACCCAGGGTCCGTGCGACGCGGCTCTTCTTGCTCGCACGCTGCGCACTATGTCGAGTGGCTTGCTCGCGGTGGGCGACCGTGGCCTGACTGGCGCCCCCACCACTACCGCACGCTGGGCAAGTAGCCCATTCCGTGTCTGCTTGGGGCTGTCGAGGCATGCCTCCCGTGCCCAAGGCCAGTGCGACGCAGCTCTCATGTCTCGCTCGCTGCGTACTATGTCAAGGGGTAGGCTCGTGATGCGGACCCGTGTCATTACTAGCGCGCCCACCGCTGCCGCATGCTGTGCATGCAGCCCATGCCGTGCCTACTTGGGGCTGCCGCGACATGCCTAGTGACCGGGACGATGAGGCTGGCTCGTAATGGGTGCCCAATGCCTGGCTGGTGTGCCCACCGCTGCCACACGATGGGCAAGCAGCCCTGGCCATGCCTTCTGGGGGCTGCCTAGGCGTGCCCCCCATTCTCAGGGCCCGTGCAACGCGGCTCCCCCAACTCGCTTGCTGGGCACTTTGTCAAGGGGCTGGCCCGCGATGGGCGACCGTGGCCTGGCTGGCGTGCCCACTGCTGCCACACATTAGGCTTGCGGCCCATGCCGTACTTGCTGGCAGCAGCCGAGGCGTGCATCCCGTGCCCAGCGTCCGTGCGACACGGCTCCCATGGCTCGCTCGCTGAGCACAATGTCGATAGGCTCGTTTGCGATGGGCGCTAGTTGCCTGGCTGGCGCGCCCACCGCTAACGCATGCTGGGCAAGCAGCCCAACCGTCTCTACTTGGGGCTACCGAGGCGTGCTTCCCGTGCCTAGCATCCATGCAACACAGCTCCCATGGCTCGCTCGCTCCGTACTATGTCAAGGGGCTCGCTTGCGATGAACGCCCATGGCTTGGCTGCCGCGCCCACCGCTATTGTACGCTAGGCAAGCAACCTATCCCATGTCTGCGGGGGGCTGCCGAGGCATGACTCTCGTGCCCAAAGTTCGTGCGATGGGGCCACCTTGGCTCACTCACTAGGCAATATGTCAAGGGGCAAGTTCGTGACGGGCACCTGTGGCTTGGCTGGTTCGCCAACCGCTGCGGCGCGCTGGGCAATGAGCCCCTGCTATGGCTATTGGGGCTACCAAGGCATGCCTCTCGTGGCCAGGGCCCGTGTGTGATGCGGCTCCCTGGCTCGCTCGTTTGGCACTACCTCGAGGGACAGGGACGAGGGGGCTGGCTCGAGATATGCGCCAATGGCCTGGCTGGCGTGCCCACCACAGCCGCACGTTGAGCAAGCAGCTCATGCCATGCCTGCTGGGAAATGCTGAGGCATGCCTCCCGTAACCATGGTCCGCGCGACGCGGCTCCCCTTGCTCACATGCTGCGCACTACGTTGAGTGGCTTGCTCGCGATGGGCACCTATGGCCTGGCTGGCACGCCCACCGCTACCGCACACTAGGCATGCGGCCCATGCCGTGTCTGCTTGGGGCTGTCGAGGTTCGTGCGACGCGACTCCCATGGTTCACTTGCTGGGCACAATGTTGTGCGGCTGGCTAGGGATGGGCGCTCGTGGCCTGGCTGGCGCACCCACCGCTGCCGCACACTGGGCAAGCATTCCATGCCGTGCCTGTTGGGGGTTGCCGTGGCATGCCTGCCGTGCCCAGGGTCAATGCGGAGCGGCTCCCCTGGCCCGCTTGCTGGGCACTATGTTGAGGTTTGGGGATGAGAGGGCTGGCTCGCAATGGGCTCCACTGGCCTAGCTGGCACGCCCACCACTGCCGCGTGCTGGACACTTGGCCCATGTCGTGCCTGTTGGGGGCTTCCGAGGCATGCCATCTGTGGCTAGGGTCTGCGCAACACGGCTCCCCAGGTTCGCTCGCTACGCAGTAAGTTGAGGGCGAGGGACGAGGGGGCTGGCTCACAATGGGCGCACATGGCCTAGCTGGCGTGCCCCCAGCTGCCACATACTGGGCAAGCCGCCCATGCCGTCCCTGCTGGGGGCAGCGTAGGCATGCCACTGTGCCAAGGGTCTGTGCAACGCGGCTCCCCTGGCTCTCTCGTTTGGCACTACGTCGAGGGTCAGGGACGAGGGGGCTAGCTTGCAATAGGCGCCACTGCCCTGGCTAGCGCCCCCACGGCTTTCTTACACTGGGCAAGCAGCCTATGCCGTGTCTGCTGGGGGCTGCCAAGGGTGCCTCCCCATGCCCTGGGTCCGTGCGATGCAGTTCCCCTGGCTTGCTCGGCGGGAACAATGTCGAGGACTGGCTCGTGATGGGCGCTTGTGGCCTTATTGGCGGCCCCACCGTTGCCGCACACTGGGCAAGCAACCCATGCCATCCCTGCTGGGGGCTGTCGAGGTGTGCATCCTGTGCCCAGGGTGCATGCGACGCGGCTCCCCTGGCTTGCATGCTGGGCACTATCTCGAGGGGCTGGCTCGTGATGGGCACCCTCGGCCTAGCTGGTGCGCCCACCGCTGCCACACGCTAGGCAAGCAGCCTATGCCGTGCCTGCTGGGGGCTGCCTCGGCATGCCTCCCTTTCCTAGGGTTCGTGCAATGTGGCTCCCTTGGTTCGCTCGCTGGGCATTATGTCGAGGGGCAAGGACGAGGGGCCTGGCTCTTGATGGGTGCCCATCACCTAGCTGGTGTGCGTACCACTGCCGCACGTTGGGCAAGCAGCTCTGGCTGTGCCTTTTGGGGGCTGCCGAGGCATGCCTCCCATACTTAGGGCCAATGCGACGCAGTTCCCCTGGCTTGCTCGCTGGGCACTATGTCGAGGGGCTGGCTTGTGATGGGCGCCTGTGTCCCGGCTGGCTCGGCCACCGCTGCCGCACACTGGGCAAGCAGCCCATGCCGTGCCTGCAGGGGGCTGCCGAGGCATACCATCCATGCCCAGGGTCCGTGGGAAGCGTCTACCTTGGCTCGCACACTGCGCACTATGTCGAGAGGCTGGCTCACGATGGGCGCCCGTGGCCTGGCATGCGTGCCCACCGCTGCTGCACGCTGGGCAAGCAGCCCATGCTGTGCCTGCTGGGGGCTGCCGAGGAATGCACCCTTGCCCAGGGTCCATGCCACATGGCTCCCTTGGCTCGCACGTTGCGCACTATGTCGAGGGGCTTGCATGTGTTTGGCGCCCGTGGCCTAGCTGGCGCGCCCACCGCTGCCGCACGTTGGGCAAGCAGCTCATGTCGTGCCTGCTGGGGAATGTAGAGGCATGCCTCCCAAAACTAGGATCCGTGCAACGCGGCTCTTCTTGCTCGCACGCTGCGCACTATGTCGAGTGGCTTGCTCGCGATGGGCGACCGTGGCCTGGCTGGCGCGCCCACCACTACCACATGCTGGGCAAGCAGCCATGCCGTGTTTGCTTGGGGCTGCCGAGGCATGCCTCCCGTGCCCAGGGCCAGTGCAACATAGCTCCCATGGCTCGCTCACTGCGCACTATGTCAAGGGGTAGGCTCGTGATGTGGACCTGTGTCATTACTAGCGCGCCCACAGCTGCCGCACGCTGGCAAGCAGCCCATGCCATGCCTGCTGAGGGCTGCCGAGGTATGCATCCCATGCCCAGGGCCCGTGCGACGCGGCTCCCTTGGGTCACTAGCTGGGCACAATGTTGAAGGGCTGGCTCGCGATGGGCACCCGTGGCCTGTTCTAGTGCGCCCACTGTTGCCGCACGCTAGGCACTTGGCCCATGCCATGCCTGCTAGGGGCTGCCGAGGCATGCCCCCTATGCCCAATGTCCGTGTGACGCGGCTTCATTGGCTCGCTCACTGGGTGGTATTTATCGAGGGACAACATCGAGGGCCAAGTTTCTTTTAGATATATATTTTTTTTATTGGAGTAACACTTGGTTCCCCAATGCTTTTTGATGTGTTTCCAAGTGTTTTTCCCTTGTGTTTCTCATTCTCAACAAGCCTAAAGGAATTTTTTTTTTTTTCAGGTCATTATCTTGAGGGATATTTCAGACCTTGGGGCATCGATTGCCGAAAAGAGAGGGACAATTGTTATGGGGGTTCGGGAGGGAGAGGGAGGGATGAATCAAAGCGACAAAGGGCTGAATCTCAGTGGATCATGGCAGCAAGGCCACTCTGCCACTATCAATACCCCATCGCATATTTAAGTCATCTACATATGATTTTACCCGTCACTCTGTGGGAATCACATTTCAAGGCAGCCCATGAGGCTCCTCTGCCGTGCAGGCTTGGCCAACAACACGTGCCTTTTGTGGCCGGGAGGCCCCTACTACAGGTCGGTAATCGAACGATGGGCGCATGCATCTCTTCTAGCTCGGATTCTGACTTAGAGGCGTTTAATCATAGTCCAGCACACGGTAGCTTCACGCCACTGGTTTTTCAATCAAGCGCGATGACCAATTGTGCGAATCAAAGGTTCCTCTCATACTAGGTTGAATTACTGTCGCGACGCGGGCATCAATAAGGTAAAACTAAACTGTCTCATGACAGTCTAAACCCAGCTCACATTCCCTATTGGTGGGTGAACAGTCCAACACTTGGTGAATTGTGCTTCACAATGATAGGAAGAGTCGGCATCGAAGGATCAAAAAGCAACGTGGCTAGGAACGCTTGGCTGCCACAAGCCAATTATCGTTGTGGTAACTTTTCTAACACCTTTAGCTTCAAATTTCCAAGGTTTGAAGAATCGATAGGCCATGCTTTCACGGTTCGTATTCGTACTAAAAATCAAAATCAAACAAGCTTTTACCCTTTTGTTCCACAAGAGATTTCTATTCTCGTTGAGCTCATCTTAGGACACCTGCATTATCTTTTAACAGATGTGCCACCCCAGCCAAACTCCCCACCTGACAATGTCTTCCTTCCGGATCGAACAGTTGAAGCCAACCTTAGGTTAAAAAAGAGGGGCGGTGCCCTGCCTTCGGTTCTTGGAATAAGTAAAATAACGTTAAAAGTAGTGATATTTCACTTTTACCATTTCCGACTCCCACTTATCCTACACCTCTCAAGTCATTTCACAAAGTCGGACTAGAGTCAAGCTCAACAGGATCTTTTTTCCCCGCTAATTCTACCAAGCTAAATTCTCTTGGCTGTGTTTTCGCTAGATAGTAAACAGGGACAGTGGGAATCTCGTTAATCCATTCATGCGCGTCACTAATTAGATGATGAGGCATTTGGCTACCTTAAGAGAGTCATAGTTATTCCCGCCGTTTACCCATGCTTGGTTGGATTTCTTCACTTTGACATTCAGAGCACTAAGCAAAAATTACATTGCATAAGCATCCGCAGGGACCATCGCAATGCTTTGTTTTAATTAAACAGTCGGATTCCCCTTGTCCATACCAATTCTGAGTTGGTTGTTCGATGCCCGGGGAAGCCCCCCGTAGGAACCGTTCCTAGTCCGTCCCCTAATCGGCACGCGATGACCCGCTCTGGTTGCGGGAGCAGCTTGAGCAGTCCACCGAAAGTCGACGGGTTCAAGACTGGGACCCCCGTGGCCAGCCCTCAGAACCAATCTTTTTCCCGAGGTTACGGATCCATTTTGTCGACTTCCTTTGCCTACATTGTTTCATCGACCAGAGGCTGTTCACCTTGGAGACCTGATGCAGTTATAAGTATGATCGGGTGTGGGAGGCACTCGGTCCTCCAGATTTTTAAGGGCCGTCGGGGGCGTACCAAACACCACGCAACATGCAATGCTCTTCCAACCATTAGACCCTAACTTCGATGAGCCATTTTCAGGGTGGGCAGGCTGTTAAACAGAAAAGATAACTCTTTTAGGGGTCCTCATTGATGTCTTCGAACTCCCAAATGTTATTGTCAGCTGCCACGTCCCGATTCAAAAATTTTAACCAGATCCTCTTTCGAGCCTCGCGCTGAGGCGCTATCCGACGGGCTTCCGCCATCTCTTAGGATCGACTAACCCATGTGCAAGTGCCGTTCACATTGAACCTTTTCCCTCTTTGGCCTTCAAAGTTCTCATTTGAATATTTGCTACTACCACTAAGATCTGTACCGATGGTCGCTCTGCCTGACTTATGTCTCGAGTTTTTCGACGACCACTACGGCGTCCTACTCATTGGGGCTTGGCCTTTGCCCCAATGGCTGGGTATAGGCCGTGCGTTTCGGCGCCGTACATTTTTGGGGCTAGTTGATTTAGCAAGTGCGATGTTACGCACTCCTTAGTGGATTTCCACTTCCATGACCACCATCCTGCTGTCTTAATCGACCAACACCTTTTGTGGGTTCTTGGTTAGCGCACAGTTGGGCACCATAAGTCAGCTTTTTGGTTCATCTCGCATCGCCAGTTCTGCTTACCAAAAATGGCCCACTTGGAGCTCTCGATTCCGTGGACGACTCAATGAGGCATCGCCCCGTACTACCTATTTAAAGTTTAAGAATAGGTCGAGGGCATTGTGCCCCTGATGCCTTTAATTATTAGCTTTACCCTATAAAACTCGCATATGAGCTCCAACTATCTTGAGGGAAACTTCGGAGGGAACCAGTTACTAGACAGTT
The DNA here is from genome assembly GCA_021397835.1 of Moringa oleifera. NCBI lineage: Eukaryota > Viridiplantae > Streptophyta > Magnoliopsida > Brassicales > Moringaceae > Moringa > Moringa oleifera. The sequence continues at coordinate 3,226 of JAJFZO010000763.1, read as the reverse complement.
TGATTAGTCTTTCGCCCCTATATCCAAGTCAGACGAATGATTTGCACGTCAATATCGCTGCGGGTCTCCACTAGAGTCTCCTCTGGCTTTGCCCCATTCAGACATAGTTCACCATCTTTCGGGTCCCGATAGGCATGCTCGCACTCGAACCCTTCTTGAAAGATCGAGGTCGGTCGACTGTGCACCTACGAGGGATCCCATCAATCAACTTCCTTGCACCTTGCGAGTTTACTCACCCGTTGACTCGCATGCATGTCAGACTCCTTGGTTTGTGTTTTAAGACAGGTCGAATGGGGAGCTCGCTGGCCGACGTCGGAAGCACGCAGGTGCCGAAGCACCATCGTGATGGAGCATGCTGCCAGCCATGATCTCGACGATGATGTCTCTACGAGCGTATCAAAGGCTTGAGCTTGGGCCGTCATCGCCATCCACGTCGGTCTGCACCCCGAGTCTACTGACAGATTGGCTCATGGTCATTCCACATCCGACCGAGGTGCATTGCCAGCCCCCATTCGCTTCCCTCCCGACAATTTCAAGCACCCTTTGACTCTCCTTTCAAATTCTTTTTCATCTTTCCTTCGCTGTACTTGTTCGCCATCGGTCTCTCGCCCGTATTTAGCCTTTGACAAAATTTACCGCCCTATTGGAGCTGCATCCCCGAACAACCTGACTCGTCGATAGCACCTCGTGGTATGACAAGGGCTTTCACCCTTTTCAGCACCCCTTTCTAGGGGACTTAGGCCGCGGTCCATCGTTAAGGATGCATATCTAGATTATAATTCGAGCGTCGAGGGCGCACGATTTTCAAGCTGGACTTTTCCTGGTTCGCTTGCCGTTATTAAGGGAATCCTTGTTAGCTTCTTTTCCTCCGTTTATTGATATGCTTAAACTCATCGGGTGGTCCCGCCTGACCCGGGGTCGCATCTTGATCGATCGATCATTTGGTCCGTGAGCCACGGGCTAGCGATGCGTGCATAAGGCAGAAAAAGGCTTTCTCTACCACTGCCAAGTCGTGACGTGGCGTAGCTCAAGGGTCTTTTTTAGGCCAACCACGAGCCGAAGGCACACTGGATAGTCCTTCCCCTCCCCGAAAGGATGCAGGGGGGTTAGGAGCGACGGTGCTTGACACCCAAGCAGACGTGCTCTCGGCCTGATGGCTTCGGGCGCAACTTGCATTCAAAGACTAGATGGTTCATGGGATTCTGCAATTCACACCAAGTATCGCATTTCGCTACGTTCTTCATCAATGCAAGAGCCAAGATATCCATTGTTAAAAGTAATTTTAGACATCGTTTAAGGATGACGCGATTGTCGACCGCGCACTGAGATTGGGGCGATTGGGGCGTGCTTTTTCATTCGAGTTCCTTGGTGTATCCCGCACTGTGGGTTTTGTTATTGCACGTGATGAGGGGCTTGGGCGCAAGCCCATGCACCCTTGCCACGTGAGGCGGGACGAGGGGCTTGAGAGCCCTCTGCCCTGCCAGTGTGTTTACAATGTGTTCATGGGTCATTTCGCTGAGCGAGTTTTCGACAATGATCCTTCTGCAGGTTCACCTACGGAAACCTGGTTACGACTTCTCTTTCCTCTAAATGATAAGGTTCAGTGGACTTCTCGCGATGTTGTGAGCAGTGAACCGCCCACGTCACCACGATCCAAACACTTCATCGGACCATTCAATCGGTAGGAGCGACAGGCGGTGGATACAAAGGGCAGGGACGTAGTCAATGCAAGTTAATGACTCACGCTTACTAGGAATTCCTTGTTGAAGACCAACAATTACAATGATCTATCCCCATCATGATGAAATTTCAAAGATTACTCGGGCCTGTCCGCCAAGGCTATGAACTCATTGAATACATTAGTGTAGTGCGCGTGCGGCTTAGAACATCTAAAGGCATCATAAACCTGTTATTGCCTCAAACTTTCTTGGCCTAAATGGCCATAGTCCTACTAAGAAGCTGGCCGTGGAGGGTCACCTTCACGTACCTAGTTAGTAGGCTAAGGTCTTGTTCGTTAACGGAATTAACCAGATAAATCGCTCCACCAATTAAGAACGGCCATGCACCACCACCCATAGAATGAAGAAAGAGCTCTTAATCTATCAATCCTTACTATATTTGGACCTAGTAAGTTTCCCCGTGTTGAGTCAAATTAAGCTGCAGGCTCTGCTCCTGCTGGTGCTCTTCTGTCAATTTCTCTAAGTTTCAGCCTTGCAACCATCCTCCCTCTGGAACCTAAAGACTTTGATTTCTCATAACGTACCAATAGAGTCCTAAAAGCAACATCCGCTGATCCCTGGTCGGCATTGTTTATGGTTGAGACTAGGATGGTATCTGATCGTCTTCGAGACTCTAACTTTTGTTCTTAATTAATGAAAACATCCTTGGCAAATCCTTTCGCAGTTGTTTGTCTTTCATAAATCCAAGAATTTCACCTCTGACTATGAAATACGAATGCCCCAGACTGTCCCTGTTAATCATTACTCCGATCCCGAAGGCCAACAGAATAGGATCGAAATCTTATGATGCTATCCCATGCTAATGTATTTAGAGCATAGGCTTGCTTTGAGGACTCTAATTTCTTCAAAGTAATAGCGCCGAAGGCACGAACCGGCCAATCAAGGCTAAGATCGCATCGCCGACAGTAGGAGCAAGCCAACCAGTGCACACCGTAAGCGGATCTGCCGACCCGTCCCAAGGTCCAACTACGAGCTTTTTAAGTATAACAACTTAAATATACGCTATTGGAGCTGGAATTACCACGACTGCTGGGACTAGACTTGCCCTCCAAAGGATCATCGTTAAAAGATTTAGATTGTACTCATTCTAATTACTAAACTCGAAGAGCCCGTGTTGTTATTTATTGTCACTACCTCCCCGTGTCAGGAATCGGTAATTTGCGCACCTACTTCTTCAGAATCGAACCCTAATTCTCCGTCACCCGTCATCCCTATAGTAGGTGTCACACCGTCAATTGCGGGATCAACGCAACTCTAGTGTTATGGCGCTAGATGCGTCTACCTAACCAGCCCAACATTCTAAGCCCATGCCAAAAGAAGAATAAGAGCCAACAGTGCAAAAGCAAAGTAAGAAGACAATATTATGAAAACTCTTTCTTAACCTTTATTGATAATAAAGGAACTCTTTACAAAAGAAGGGTCTCTCCCTAAGAGCACCCAAAGCCTTTAGCTATCCACACACTTGAGTTTGTATTACTCGATGTGCT
>JAJFZO010000776.1:0-15852 GCA_021397835.1 Moringa oleifera | reverse complement strand
CTGGGCATGGGAGGCATGCCCCAGCAGCCCCACAGCAGGCACGGCATGGGCCAAGTACTCAGCGTGCGGCAGCGGTGGGAGCACCAGCCAGGCCACGGCGCCCATCGCGAGCCAGCCCCCTCGTCCCTGTCCCTCGACTAAGTGCCCAGCGAGCGAGACAGGAGAGCCACGTCGCATGGACCATGGGCACGGGAGGCATTCCCAGGCAGCCCCCAGCAGGCACGGCGTGGGCCAAGTGCCCAGCGTGCGGCAGCGGTGGGCGCGCCAGCCAGGACACAGGAGCCCATCGTGAGCCAGCCCCCTCGTCCCTGTCCCTCGACCAAGTTTCCAGCGTGCGAAGCCAGGAGAGCCACGTCGCCATGGACCTGGGCACGGGAGGCATGCCACAGCAGCCCCAGCAGGCACGGCATGGCCAAGTGCACAGCCGTGCGGCAGCGGTGGGCGCGCCAGCCAGGCCACGGGCGCCCATCGCGAGCCAGCCACCTCGTCCCCTGTCCCTCGACTAAGTGCCCAGCGAGCGAAAACCAGGAGAGCCACGCGCATGGGACCCTGGGCACGGGAGGGCATGCCCAGGCAGCCCCCAGCAGGCACGGCATGCCAAGTGCCCAGCGTGCTAATGGAGCGGTGGGCGCGCAGCCAGGCCGCGGGCGCCCATCGCGAGCCAGCCCCCACGTCCCTGTCGCTCGACTAATTGCTCAGCGAGCGAGCCAGGGGGGCCACGTCGCCTGGACCCTGGGCACGTGTGGCACGCCCAGGCAGCCCCCAGCAGGCACGGCATGGGCTGCTCGCCCAGCGTGCGGCAGCAATGGGCGCGCCAGCAGGCCACGGGCGCCCATCGCGAGCCAGCCCCCTTGTCCCTGCCCCTCGACACCCTAAAGTGCCCAGAGAGCGAGCCCGGGAGCCACGTGCCATGGACCCTGGGCACGGGCGGCATGACCAGGAGCCCCCAGCAGGCACGGAATGGGCCAAGTGCCCCGCCGTGCGGCCAGCGGTGGCGCGCGCCATCCAGGCCACGGGCTCCCTTCGCGAGCCAGCCCCCCGTCCCTTGTCCCTCGACTAAGTGCCAACGACCGCGAGCCAGGAGAGCCACGTCGGCATGGACCCTGGGCATGGAGAATGCCCAGGAAGCCCCCAGCAGGCACGGCATGGGCCAAGTGCCCACGTGCGGCAGCTGGAGTGGGCGCCCAGCAGGCACAGGACCATCGCGAGCCAGCCCCACTGTCCCTGTCCCTCGACTAAGTGCCCAGCGAGCGAGCCAGGGGAGCCTCGTCACACAGACCCAGGGCACGGGAGGCATGCCCAGGCAGCCCCCAGCAGGCACGGCATGGGCCAAGTGCCCAGCGTGCGGCAGCGGTGGGCGCGCCAGCCAGGCCACGGGCGCCCATCGCGAGCCAGCCCCCTCGTCCCTGTCCCTCGACTAAGTGCCCAGAGAGCGAGCAAGGAGAGCCACGTCGCATGGACCCTGGGCACGGGAGGCATGCCCAGGCAGCCCCCAGCAGGCACGGCATGGGCCAAGTGCCCAGCGTGCGGCAGCGGTGGGCGCGCCAGCCAGGCCACGGGCGCCCATCGCGAGCCAGCCCCCTCGTCCATGTCCCTCGACTAAGTGCCCAGCGCGCTAGCCAGGAGAGCCACGTCGCATGGACCCTGGGCACGGGAGGCATGCCCAGGCAGCCCCCAGCAGGCACGGCGTGGGCCAAGTGCCCAGCGTGCGGCAGCGGTGGGCGCGCCAGCCAGGCCACAGGAGCCCATCGTGAGCCAGCCCCCTCGTCCCTGTCCGTCGACCAAGTTTCCAGCGTGCGGCAGCGGTGGCCGTGTCAGCCAGGCCACAGGAGCCCGATGTGAGCCAGCCCCCTCGTCCCTGTCCCTCGACTTAGTGCCCAGCGAGCGAGCCAGGGGAGCCTCGTCGCAAAGACCCAGGGCACAAGAGGCATGGCCAGGCAGCCCCCAGCAGGCACGGCATGGGCCAAGTGCCCAGCGTGCGGCAGCGGTGGGCGTGCCAGCCAGGCCCCAGGGGCCCATCGTGAGCCAGCCCCCTCGTCCCTGTCCCTCGACCAAGTTTCCAGCGTGCGGCAGCGGTGGCCGTTTCAGCCAGGCCACAGGAGCCCGATGTGAGCCAGCCCCCTCGTCCCTGTCCCTCGACTTAGTGCCCAGCGAGCGAGCCAGGGGAGCCTCGTCGCACAGGCCCAGGGCACAAGAGGCATGGCCAGGCAGCCCCCAGCAGGCCTGGCCATGGGCCAAGTGCCCAGCGTGCGGCAGCGCTGGGCGCGCCAGCCAGGCCACAGGAGCCCAGAGTGAGCCAGCCCCCTCGTCGCTATCCCTCGACTAAGTGCCCAGCGAGCGAGCCAGGGGAGCCTCGTCGCACAGACCCAGGGCACAGGAGGCCTGGCCAGGCAGCCCCCAGCAGGCACGGCATGGGCCAAGTGCCCAGCGTGCGGCAGCCCCCACGTTCCTGTCCCTCGACTGACTGCCCAGCGTGCGAGCAAGGGGGGCCGCGTCGCACGGAGCCTTGGCGCGGGTGGCACGCCCAGGCAGCCCCCAGCAGGCACGGCATGGGCTGCCCGCCCAGCGTGCGGCAGCGGTGGGAGCGCCAGGCAGGCCGCTGGCGCCCATCGCGAGCCAGCCCCACGTCCCTGTCCCTCGACTGACTGCCCAGCGTGCGAGCCAGGGGGCGCCGCGTCGCACTGAGCCTGGGCGCTGGTGGCACGCCCCGGCAGCCCCCAGCAGGCACGGCATGGGCTGCACGCCCAGCGTGCGGCAGCGGTGGGCGCGCCAGCCAGGCCGCGGGCGCCCATCGCGTGCCAGCCCCACGTCCCTGTCCCTCGACTGACTGCCCAGCGTGCGAGCCAGGGGCGCCGCGTCGCACTGAGCCTGGGCGCGGGTGGCACGCCCAGGCAGGCCCCAGCAGGCACGGCATGGGCTGCCCGCCCAGCGTGCGGCAGCGGTGGGCGCGCCAGCCAGGCCGCGGGCGCCCATCGCGTGCCAGCCCAACGTCCCTGGCCCTCGACTGACTGCCCAGCGTGCGAGCCAGGGGGGCCGCGTCGCACGGAGCCTGGGCGCGGGTGGCTCGCCCAGGCAGCCCCCAGCAGGCAAGGCATGGGTTGCCCGCCCTGCGTGCGGCAGCGGTGGGAGCGCCAGCCAGGCCGCGGGCGCCCATCGCGAGCCAGCCCCACGTCCCTGTCCCTCGACTGACTGCCCAGCGTGCGAGCCAGGGGGCCCGCGTCGCACTGAGCCTGGGCGCGGGTGGCACGCCCAGGCAGCCCCCAGCAGGCACGGCATGGGCTGCTCGCCCAGCGTGCGGCAGCGGTGGGAGCGCCAGCCAGGGTTGTGAGTGCGAGTGGGCTTGGGCCAGCTAAGTGAGTGGGCCTGGGACAGCTAAGCGAGTGGTCCTGGGCCAGGGTTGTGAGTGCCTGAGTGGGCATGGGCCGGTTAAGGCGTTTGGTGTCAATGGGCCTGGGCCAAGGTGTGAATGGGCTAAGGTAGAGTGTGACAGGGGTAAGGCCTAGGGGTGTGAATGGGCTGAGGATTGGGTTTGAATGGGCTTGGCCCAAGGATTGATTGGGCCTGCCCTTAGTTGTGAGTGGGCCTGCCCTTAGTTGTGAGTGGGCTAGGGCCTATGTGGTGTGAGTAGGCCTGGGCTGAGGTTTATGGCCCTAGGCTGGGTTTCGTGGGCCTGGGCCAAGGTGAATGGGCCAAGGTGAATGGGCCAAGGCCTGGTTAAAATTAGGTCGAGGCCGAATTATAAGTGAGCCTAGACTTGCGGATAAGTGGGCTAAGGCTTTAGGTCTAAGTGGGCCTAGGTACAAGTGAGCCTAGACCTAGACATAGTGGTATTGGACCTAGGTGAAGCCCAAGCACAAATGGATAGCGTAGGTATAAAATAGGCCTAAGTGAAAATGGGCTTCTTGGAATTTCAGGCCTATGCATAGGTCACCCAAGTAGGAGTGGTCTTGGTCTTAGGTCTGAAATGGGCTTAATGAATGACAATGGTTTCAATGTGCTAGGTGCAAGGTGTGTGATAAATCAGGGACCATGAGAGATTTTCAAAGGCTTAATAATTATGAAAATTAAATATTCCTATTACAAGGAAGCTATATATTCTTATAGAAAAAAAAACAATGTCTTTTGACAAAAGATAACAAAAGAATATTCTATTATTTGTAATGAAACCTTTTAAGGATTTTTATGATTATTGTGCCTAATAACTTGGTTGTTTTAAATTCCAATATAATTGGAATCGAACCCTTGACAAGGGACTAAACCTTTTAACTAAAAAACACCACTTGCACCATCACCTATATTTCAACTTTTGAGTTATGGTCACAAACAAATATTACTTATACAATGTCAAAGATTTGACATGAATGAGAATTCATCAAATCTTTAGTTACGTGTCGAAATGATCATTATGCATTTATGTTTTTGTGACGTTGAAATCGATTTTGTGATGCATTAAGAATCGCATGTCTACCTCAAAATTTTCAAAAGTGGTGTCGAAGAAACGAAAATCTTCGTATCTTAGAGAAAATTGTGTTTTTTTTGGGGTCGAAATGTTGACTGCCCATCGTGCGCGCCAGGGGGCCTCGTCGCAGGAGCTGGCGGCGGTGGCTCCCCAGGCAGCCCCCAGCAGGCACGGCATGGGCTGCCCGCCCAGCGTGCGGCAGCGGTGCGCGCGCCAGGCAGTCCGCGGCGCCCATCGCGAGCCAGCCCCGACGTCCCTGTCCCTCGACTACTGCCCCCCCACGTGCAGCCAGGGGGCCGCGCGCACCGAGCCTGGTCGCAGGGTGGCTCGCCCAGGCAGCCCCCAGCAGGCACGGCATGGGCTGCCCGCCCAGCGTGCGGCAGCGGTGTGCGCGCCAGGCAGGCCGCGGGCGCCCATCGCGAGCCAGCCCCGACGTCCCTGTCCCTCGACTGACTGCCCAGCGTGCGAGCCAGGGGGGCCGCGTCGCACGGAGACTGGGCGCGGGTGGCTCGCCAAGGCAGCCCCCAGCAGGCACGGCATGGGCTGCCCGCCCAGCGTGCGGCAGCGGTGGGCGCGCCAGGCAGGCCGCGGGCGCCCATCGCGAGCCAGCCCCGACGTCCCTGTCCCTCGACTGACTGCCCATCGTGCGAGCCAGGGGGGCCGCGTCGCACGGAGACTGGGCGCGGGTGGCTCGCCCAGGCAGCCCCCAGCAGGCACGGCATGGGCTGCCCGCCCAGCTTGCGGCAGCGGTGGGCGCGCCAGGCAGGCCGCGGGCGCCCATCGCGACCCAGCCCCCACGTCCCTGTCCCTCGACTGACTGCCCACGTGTCGCGCCATGTGTGCCCCAACATTGGCCTCAGACACGGCTCCAGCCCTTGCCAGGGGCGCCCCAACGCGAGCCCCGCGAGCGCGCTGTGAGGCTCGGCACGTGCTGTGTTTCGATTTCGTGGCAACTGGCCTTGTCCGTGGCCCCTGGCTTTGATGTACCTGAGGGCTGCATGGGGTGCTTGAGGTGCGCTGAGCAGGGCAGCCGCATGCACCATGGGCCAAGGCAGAGGCACAGCTGCCCCCAGCCTGCTGGCCGCAATGCCAGTTGCGAAATTGTGTGAATTGTCCGTCTTTTCATCATGGAATTGGTCCCAAAATGACTCAAATAATTCGTGTAATTCATGAGGAGTCTGCCCCTGAAGTGTGGGATCATTTCGACTCACGGGCTATTTTTGATGATTTTTTCAATTTTCGGCTGTAAAAAATTCATTAAAAAAAATTTTGTGCCCAGAAAATTCTGAAATTTTTTCTGGTGGTAGATATGATTATTCTCCATTTATATACATAGGTGTGAGTGGGCCTAGGCCAACTAAGTGGTGGGTCTGGTGCAAGTTGTTAGTAGGTTTAGGCCGAGGTGTGAATGGGAATGGGCCTACGGTGGTCAGTGAGCTTGGGGCATGGTTGTGAGTTGGCTTGGGCCAGAGTTGTGAGTGGGCCTGGGCCAGGGTTGTCAGTTGGCTTGGGCCAGAGTTGTAAGTGGGCATAGGTCATGGTTCTGAGTGGGCTTGGCCCAGGTTTGTGAGTGGCCAGAGCTATGGTTGTGAGTAGGGCTGGGCTAGGTGAGCGACTGGGCTGGGCCCAAGTGTGCTGCTGGGATTGGGCCAGTGTTTGCGAGTGGTTAAACGTTGGCCCAGGGGTGAGAGTGGGTCTGGGGCCAAGTGTGCGACTGGGGTGGGCCCAGTTGTGCAGATGGGTCTGGGCCCAGGGGTGAGAGTGGGTCTGGGGCCAAGTGTGCGACTGGGCTGGGCCCAGTTGTGCAGATGGGTCTGGGCCCAGGGGTGAGAGTGGGTCTGGGGCCAAGTGTGCGACTGGGCTGGGCCCAGCTGTGCAGATGGGTCTGGGCCCAGGGGTGGGAGTGGGTCTGGGTGGTGCGGATGAGTTTGGGCCCAGGGGTGAGAGTGGGTCTGGGCCCAGCTGTACGAATGGGCTGGGCCCAGAGGTGTGGATGGGTCTAGGCCCAGAGGTGCGGATGGGTCTAGGCCCAGGGGAGGGAGTGGGGCTGGGGCCCAGAGGTGCGGATGGGTCTGGGCCCAGGTGTGCGAGTGGGCTGGGGCCAGGGGAGGGAGTGGGGGGGCCCAGATGTGCAAATGGGTCTGGGCCCAGTGGTGAGAGTGGGTCTGGGCCCAGGTGTGGGAGCGGGTCTGGGTGGTGAGGATGCGTTTGGGCCCAATGGTGAGAGTGGGTTTGGGCCCAGCTGTCCAAATGGGCTGGGCCCAGTGGTGCGGATGGGTCTGGGCCTAAGGAGAGAGTAGGGCTGGGCCCAGGGGTGCGAGTGGGTCTGGGCCTAGCAGTGCGAGTGGGTCTTGGCCCAGGGGTGCGAGTGGGTCTGGGCCCAGGGGTGCGAGTGGGTCTTGGCCCAGGGGTGCGAGTGGGTCTGGGCCCAGGGGTGCGAGTGGGCTTGGGCCCAGGTGTGCGAGTGGGCTTGGGCCAGCTAAGTGAGTGGGCCTGGGACAGCTAAGCGAGTGGTCCTGGGCCAGGGGTGTGAGTGCCTGAGTGGGCATGGGCCGGTTAAGGCCTTTGGTGTCAATGGGCCTGGGCCAAGGTGTGAATGGGCTAAGGTAGAGTGTGACAGGGGTAAGGCCTAGGTGTGTGAATGGGCTGAGGATTGGGTGTGAATGGGCTTGGCCCAAGGATTGATTGGGCCTGCCCTTAGTTGTGAGTGGGCCTGCCCTTAGTTGTGAGTGGGCCTGCCCTTAGTTGTGAGTGGGCCTGCCCTTAGTTGTGAGTGGGCTAGGGCCTATGTGGTGTGAGTAGGCCTGGGCTGAGGTTTATGGCCCTAGGCTGGGTTTTGTGGGCCTGGGCCAAGGGGAATGGGCCAAGGCCTGGTTAAAATTAGGTCGAGGCCGAATTATAAGTGAGCCTAGACTTGCGGATAAGTGGGCTAAGGCTTTAGGTATAAGTGGGCCTAGGTACAAGTGAGCCTAGACCTAGACATAGTGGTATTGGACCTAGGTGACGCCCAAGCACAAATGGATAGCGTAGGTATAAAATAGGCCTAAGTGAAAATGGGCTTCTTGGAATTTCAGGCCTATGCTAGGTCACCCAGTAGGAGTGTCTTGGTCTTAGTCTAAAAAAAAAAAAACAAAAAAAAAAAAAAAAAAAAAAAAAAAAAAAAAAACAAAAAAAAGAAAAAAAAAAAAAAAAAAAAAATGCAATGGCTTAATGAATGACAATGGTTTCAATGTGCTAGGTGCAAGGTGTGTGATAAATCAAGGACCATGAGAGATTTTCAAAGGCTTAATAATTATGAAAATTAAATATTCCTATTACAAGGAAGCTATATATTCTTATAGAAAAAAAAACAATGTCTTTTGACAAAAGATAACAAAAGAATATTCTATTATTTGTAATGAAACCTTTTAAGGATTTTTGATTATTGTGCCTAATAACTTGGTTGTTTTAAATGCCAATATAATTAGTATTTAAGAGTCAAGAGCTTGGAATCGAACCCTTGACAAGGGACTAAACCTTTTAACTAAAAAACACCACTTGCACCATCACCTATATTTCAACTTTTGAGTTATGGTCACAAACAAATATTACTTATACAATGTCAAAGATTTGACATGAATGAGAATTCATCAAATCTTTATTTACGTGTCGAAAATGATCATTATGACATTTTGTTTTGTGAAGTTGAAATCGATTTTTTGAATGATTAAGAATCGACATGTCTACCTCAAAATTTTCAAAAGTGTGTCTGAAGAACGAAAATCTTCGATATCTTAGAGAAATTGTGTTTTTTTGGGTCGAAATGTTGACTGCCCAGCGTGCGAGCCAGGGGGGCCGCGTCGCACGGAGCATGGGCGCGGGTGGCTCGCCCAGGCAGCCCCCAGCAGGCACGGCATGGGCTGCCCGCCCAGCGTGCGGCAGCGGTGGGCGCGCCAGCCAGGCCGCGGGCGCCCATCGCGTGCCAGCCCCTCGTCCCTGTCCCTCGACTGACTGCCCAGCGGGCGAGCCAGGGGGCGCCGCGTCGCACGCAGCCTGGGCGCGGGTGGCTCGCCCAGGCAGCCCCCAGCAGGCACGGCATGGGCTGCCCGCCCAGCGTGCGGCAGCAGTGGGCGCGCCAGGCAGGCCGCGGGCGCCCATCGCGGGCCAGCCCCCACGTCCCGGTCCCTCGACTGACTGCCCAGCGTGCGAGCCAGGGGGGCCGCGTCGCACGGAGCCTGGGCGCGGGTGGCTCGCCCAGGCAGCCCCCAGCAGGCATGACATGGGCTGCCCGCCCAGCGTGCGGCAGCGGTGGGCGCGCCAGGCAGGCCGCGGGCGCCCATCGCGAGCCAGCCCCCACGTCCCTGTCCCTCGACTGACTGCCCAGCGTGCGAGCCAGGGGGGCCGCGTCGCACGGAGACTGGGCGCGGGTGGCTCGCACAGGCAGCCCCCAGCAGGCACGGCATGGGCTGCCCGCCCAGCGTGCTGCGCGGTGGGCGCGCCAGGCAGGCCGCGGGCCCCATCGCGAGCCGCCCCCACGTCCCTGCCCCTCACTTTTGACGGCCCAGCGTGCGAGCCAGGGGTGCCCCAGCGATGGCCAGCAGGCACGGCGCCAGCCTTGCCGATGGCGCCCCAACGCGAGCCATCCGGAGCACTCTGTGATGACTCCGGCAACGTGCTGTGGTGTCGATTTCGTGGCAAGCTGGCCTTGGCCGGTGGCCCCCGGCTTTGATTGACCCTGAGGGCTGCCCATTGGGGTTTCTTGGAGGTGGCGCTGGACAGGCAGCCAGCATGCACCATGGGCCGCAGAGGCACAACAGCTGCCCCCAGCCTGCTGGCCGCACTGCCAGTTGCGAAATGTTTGTGAATGTCCGTCTTTTTCATCATGGAATTGGTCCCGAAATGACTCAAATAATTCGTGTAATTCATGAGGAGTCTGCCGCTGAAGTTTGGGATCATTTCGACTCACGGGCTATTTTTGATGATTTTTTCAATTTTCGGCTGTAAAAAATTCATTAAAAAAAATTTTGTGCCCAGAAAATTCTGAAATTTTTTCTGGTGGTAGATATGATTATTCTCCATTTATATACATAGGTGTGAGTGGGCCTAGGCCAACTAAGTGGTGGGTCTGGTGCAAGTTGTTAGTAGGTTTAGGCCGAGGTGTGAATGGGAATGGGCCTACGGTGGTCAGTGAGCTTGGGGCACGGTTGTGAGTTGGCTTGGCCAGAGTTGTGGGTGGGCCTGGGCCAGGGTTGTCAGTTGGCTTGGGCCAGAGTTGTAAGTGGGCATAGGTCATGGTTATGAGTGGGCTTGGCCCAGGTTTGTGAGTGGCCAGAGCTATGGTTGTGAGTAGGGCTGGGCTAGGGGAGCGACTGGGCTGGGCCCAAGTGTGCTGCTGGGATTGGGCCAGTGTTTGCGAGTGGTTAAAACGTTGGCCCAGGGGTGAGAGTGGGTCTGGGCCCAAGTGTGCGACTGGGCTGGGCCCAGCTGTGCAGATGGGTCTGGGCCCAGGGGTGAGAGTGGGTCTGGGCCCAAGTGTGCGACTGGGCTGGGCCCAGCTGTGCAGATGGGTCTGGGCCCAGGGGTGTTAGTGGGTCTGGGTGGTGCGGATGAGTTTGGGCCCAAGGGTGAGAGTGGGTCTGGGCCCAGCTGTGCGAATGGGCTGGGCCCAGAGGTGTGGATGGGTCTTGGCCCAGAGGTGCGGATGGGTCTGGGCCCAGGGGTGGGAATGGGTCTGGGTGGTGCGGATGAGTTTGGGCCCAAGGGTGAGAGTGGGTCTGGGCCCAGTTGTGCGAATGGGCTAGGCCCAGGGGAGGGAGTGGGGCTGGGGCCCAGAGGTGCGGATGGGTCTGGGCCCAGGTGTGCGAGTGGGCTGGGCCCAGGGGAGGGAGTGGGGGGGCCAGATGTGCAAATGGGTCTGGGCCCAGTGGTGAGAGTGGGTCTGGGCCCAGGTGTGGGAGCGGGTCTGGGTGGTGCGGATGCGTTTGGGCCCAATGGTGAGAGTGGGTTTGGGCCCAGTTGTCCAAATGGGCTGGGCCCAGTGGTGCGGATGGGTCTGGGCCTAAGGAGAGAGTAGGGCTGGGCCCAGGGGTGCGAGTGGGTCTGGGCCTAGCAGTCCGAGTGGGTCTTGGCCCAGGGGTGCGAGTGGGTCTTGGCCCAGGGGTGCGAGTGGGCTTGGGCCCAGGTGTGCGAGTGGGCTTGGGCCAGCTAAGTGAGTGGGCCTGGGACAGCTAAGCGAGTGGTCCCGCGTCAGGGTTGTGAGTGCCTGAGTGGGCATGGGCCGATTAAGGCCTTTGGTGTCAATGGGCCTGGGCCAAGGTGTGAATGGGCTAAGGTAGAGTGTGACAGGGGTAAGGCCTAGGTGTGTGAATGGGCTGAGGATTGGGTTTGAATGGGCTTGGCCCAAGGATTGATTGGGCCTGCCCTTAGTTGTGAGTGGGCCTGCCCTTAGTTGTGAGTGGGCCTGCCCTTAGTTGTGAGTGGGCCTGCCCTTAGTTGTGAGTGGGCTAGGGCCTATGTGGTGTGAGTAGGCCTGGGCTGAGGTTTATGGCCCTAGGCTGGGTTTTGTGGGCCTGGGCCAAGGTGAATGGGCCAAGGCCTGGTTAAAATTAGGTCGAGGCCGAATTATAAGTGAGCCTAGACTTGCGGATAAGTGGGCTAAGGCTTTAGGTATAAGTGGGCCTAGGTACAAGTGAGCCTAGACCTAGACATAGTGGTATTGGACCTAGGTGAAGCCCAAGCACAAATGGATAGCGTAGGTATAAAATAGGCCTAAGTGAAAATGGGCTTCTTGGAATTTCAGGCCTATGCATAGGTCACCCAAGTAGGAGTGGTCTTGGTCTTAGGTCTGAAATGGGCTTAATGAATGACAATGGTTTCAATGTGCTAGGTGCAAGGTGTGTGATAAATCAAGGACCATGAGAGATTTTCAAAGGCTTAATAATTATGAAAATTAAATATTCCTATTACAAGGAAGCTATATATTCTTATAGAAAAAAAAACAATGTCTTTTGACAAAAGATAACAAAAGAATATTCTATTATTTGTAATGAAACCTTTTAAGGATTTTTGATTATTGTGCCTAATAACTTGGTTGTTTTAAATGCCAATATAATTAGTATTTAAGAGTCAAGAGCTTGGAATCGAACCCTTGACAAGGGACTAAACCTTTTAACTAAAAAACACCACTTGCACCATCACCTATATTTCAACTTTTGAGTTATGGTCACAAACAAATATTACTTATACAATGTCAAAGATTTGACATGAATGAGAATTCATCAAATCTTTATTTACGTGTCGAAAATGATCATTATGACATTTTGTTTTGTGAAGTTGAAATCGATTTTTTGAATGCTTAAGAATCGACATGTCTACCTCAAAATTTTCAAAAGTGTGTCTGAAGAACGAAAATCTTCGATATCTTAGAGAAATTGTGTTTTTTTGGGTCGAAATGTTGACTGCCCAGCGTGCGAGCCAGGGGGGCCGCGTCGCACGGAGCATGGGCGCGGGTGGCTCGCCCAGGCAGCCCCCAGCAGGCACGGCATGGGCTGCCCGCCCAGCGTGCGGCAGCGGTGGGCGCGCCAGGCAGGCCGCGGGCGCCCATCGCGAGCCAGCCCCCACGTCCCTGTCCCTCGACTGACTGCCCAGCGTGAGAGCCGGGGGACCGGCGTCGCACGGAGCCTGGGCGAGGGTGCTCGCCCAGGCAAGCCCACCAACAGCACGGCATGGGGCTGCTCGCCCAGCGTGCTGCAGCGGTGGCGCTCAGGCAGGCCTGCGGGCGCCCATCGTGAGCCAGCCCCCACGCCCTGTCCCTCGACTTACTGCCCATGTGCGAGCCAGGGGGGCCGAGTCGCACTTATGACTTTGCGCGTTGTGGCTTCGCCAAGCAGCCCCCAGCAGCATACATGGGCTCCCCGCACCAGCGTTGCGGCAAGCGATTGGCCGCCAGTCTGCCGCGGGCGCCCATCGCGAGCCAGCCCCCACGTCCCTGTCCCTCGACTGACTGCCCAGCGTGCGAACCAGGGGGGCCGCGTCACACGGAGACTTGGCGCGGGTGCCTCGCCCAGGCAGCCCCCAGCAGGCACGGCATGGGTTGCCCGCCCAGCGTGCGGCTGCGGTGGGCGCGCCAGGCAGGCCGCGGGCGCCCATCGCGAGCCAGCCCCCACGTCCCTGCCCCTCGACTGACCGCCCAGCGTGCGAGCCAGGGGTGCCCCAGCCGTGGCCAGCAGGCACGGCGCCAGCCTTGCCAGGGGCGCCCCACGCGAGCCAGCCGCGAGCACGCTGTGAGGCTCGGCACGTGCTGTGGGTGTCGATTTCGTGGGCAAGCTGGCCTTGGCCGTGGCCCCTGGCTTTGATGGACCCTGAGGGCTGCCATGGGGTGGCTGGAGGTGCGCTGGACAGGGCAGCCAGCATGCACCATGGGCCAGGCAGAGGCACAGCTGCCCCAGCCTGCTGGCCGCAATGCCCAGTTGCGAAATTGTTGTGAATTGTCCGTCTTTTCATCATGGAATTGGTCCCAAAATGACTCAAATAATTCGTGTAATTCATGAGGAGTCTGCCCCTGAAGTTTGGGATCATTTCGACTCACGGGCTATTTTTGATGATTTTTTCAATTTTCGGCTGTAAAAAATTCATTAAAAAAAATTTTGTGCCCAGAAAATTCTGAAATTTTTTCTGGTGGTAGATATGATTATTCTCCATTTATATACATAGGTGTGAGTGGGCCTAGGCCAACTAAGTGGTGGGTCTGGTGCAAGTTGTTAGTAGGTTTAGGCCGAGGTGTGAATGGGAATGGGCCTACGGTGGTCAGTGAGCTTGGGGCATGGTTGTGAGTTGGCTTGGGCCAGAGTTGTGAGTGGGCCTGGGCCAGGGTTGTCAGTTGGCTTGGGCCAGAGTTGTAAGTGGGCATAGGTCATGGTTCTGAGTGGGCTTGGCCCAGGTTTGTGAGTGGCCAGAGCTATGGTTGTGAGTAGGGCTGGGCTAGGTGAGCGACTGGGCTGGGCCCAAGTGTGCTGCTGGGATTGGGCCAGTGTTTGCGAGTGGTTAAACGTTGGCCCAGGGGTGAGAGTGGGTCTGGGGCCAAGTGTGCGACTGGGCTGGGCCCAGTTGTGCAGATGGGTCTGGGCCCAGGGGTGAGAGTGGGTCTGGGGCCAAGTGTGCGACTGGGCTGGGCCCAGTTGTGCAGATGGGTCTGGGCCCAGGGGTGAGAGTGGGTCTGGGGCCAAGTGTGCGACTGGGCTGGGCCCAGCTGTGCAGATGGGTCTGGGCCCAGGGGTGGGAGTGGGTCTGGGTGGTGCGGATGAGTTTGGGCCCAAGGGTGAGAGTGGGTCTGGGCCCAGCTGTACGAATGGGCTGGGCCCAGAGGTGTGGATGGGTCTAGGCCCAGAGGTGCGGATGGGTCTAGGCCCAGGGGAGGGAGTGGGGCTGGGGCCCAGAGGTGCGGATGGGTCTGGGCCCAGGTGTGCGAGTGGGCTGGGGCCAGGGGAGGGAGTGGGGGGGCCCAGATGTGCAAATGGGTCTGGGCCCAGTGGTGAGAGTGGGTCTGGGCCCAGGTGTGGGAGCGGGTCTGGGTGGTGAGGATGCGTTTGGGCCCAATGGTGAGAGTGGGTTTGGGCCCAGCTGTCCAAATGGGCTGGGCCCAGTGGTGCGGATGGGTCTGGGCCTAAGGAGAGAGTAGGGCTGGGCCCAGGGGTGCGAGTGGGTCTGGGCCTAGCAGTGCGAGTGGGTCTTGGCCCAGGGGTGCGAGTGGGTCTGGGCCCAGGGGTGCGAGTGGGTCTTGGCCCAGGGGTGCGAGTGGGTCTGGGCCCAGGGGTGCGAGTGGGCTTGGGCCCAGGTGTGCGAGTGGGCTTGGGCCAGCTAAGTGAGTGGGCCTGGGACAGCTAAGCGAGTGGTCCTGGGCCAGGGTTGTGAGTGCCTGAGTGGGCATGGGCCGGTTAAGGCCTTTGGTGTCAATGGGCCTGGGCCAAGGTGTGAATGGGCTAAGGTAGAGTGTGACAGGGGTAAGGCCTAGGTGTGTGAATGGGCTGAGGATTGGGTTTGAATGGGCTTGGCCCAAGGATTGATTGGGCCTGCCCTTAGTTGTGAGTGGGCCTGCCCTTAGTTGTGAGTGGGCCTGCCCTTAGTTGTGAGTGGGCCTGCCCTTAGTTGTGAGTGGGCTAGGGCCTATGTGGTGTGAGTAGGCCTGGGCTGAGGTTTATGGCCCTAGGCTGGGTTTTGTGGGCCTGGGCCAAGGTGAATGGGCCAAGGCCTGGTTAAAATTAGGTCGAGGCCGAATTATAAGTGAGCCTAGACTTGCGGATAAGTGGGCTAAGGCTTTAGGTATAAGTGGGCCTAGGTACAAGTGAGCCTAGACCTAGACATAGTGGTATTGGACCTAGGTGAAGCCCAAGCACAAATGGATAGCGTAGGTATAAAATAGGCCTAAGTGAAAATGGGCTTCTTGGAATTTCAGGCCTATGCATAGGTCACCCAAGTAGGAGTGGTCTTGGTCTTAGGTCTGAAATGGGCTTAATGAATGACAATGGTTTCAATGTGCTAGGTGCAAGGTGTGTGATAAATCAAGGACCATGAGAGATTTTCAAAGGCTTAATAATTATGAAAATTAAATATTCCTATTACAAGGAAGCTATATATTCTTATAGAAAAAAAAACAATGTCTTTTGACAAAAGATAACAAAAGAATATTCTATTATTTGTAATGAAACCTTTTAAGGATTTTTATGATTATTGTGCCTAATAACTTGGTTGTTTTAAATGCCAATATAATTAGTATTTAAGAGTCAAGAGCTTGGAATCGAACCCTTGACAAGGGACTAAACCTTTTAACTAAAAAACACCACTTGCACCATCACCTATATTTCAACTTTTGAGTTATGGTCACAAACAAATATTACTTATACAATGTCAAAGATTTGACATGAATGAGAATTCATCAAATCTTTATTTACGTGTCGAAAATGATCATTATGACATTTTGTTTTGTGAAGTTGAAATCGATTTTTTGAATGATTAAGAATCGACATGTCTACCTCAAAATTTTCAAAAGTGTGTCTGAAGAACGAAAATCTTCGATATCTTAGAGAAATTGTGTTTTTTTGGGTCGAAATGTTGACTGCCCAGCGTGCGAGCCAGGGGGGTGGGGCCGCGTCGACGTAAGCATTGGCGTCGGGTGGCTCGCCCAGGCAGCCCCCAGCAGGCACGGCATGGGTTGCCCGCCCTGCGTGCGGCAGCGGTGGGCGCGCCAGGCAGGCCGCGGGCGCCCATCGCGAGCCAGCCCCGCCGTCCCTGTCCCTCGACTGACTGCCCAGCGTGCGAGCCAGGGGGGCCGCGTCGCACGGAGACTGGGCGCGGGTGGCTCGCCCAGGCAGCCCCCAGCAGGCACGGCATGGGCTGCCCGCCCAGCGTGCGGCAGCGGT
>JAJFZO010000023.1:0-66475 GCA_021397835.1 Moringa oleifera | reverse complement strand
AAGCAAGACCAATCAATTAGAAAGGAAATTGAAAATGATAGGAAGCCAACAAGTTGGTTGGGAGGCATAAAGTTAATAAGAAGAAGAAAGTGGGGGCATGCAGGACAATCAAAGTTACCATTCAAGAATTCTGCCAACTAAACCTTGCTTTAGGACCACCCCAAATTAGAATCAATAAAGTAACCAAGTTTTACATGTGACATTTAATGTGATTATAATCAAGCAAAGAGTCTATTGATGAAATAGTGAATAAGTTGGTTTATAATTAGATTTAAATAAATAAAAATTTAATATTTTAAGATCCGTGATAAATGTGTTGTGAATAAATAAGATAAGATAATAAATTAAAATATAATATGATAATTATGACATAAGATAAAGTGTTATATTATTAGATATTTTTATATGTTTTTATATTCACTGTCACATTCGTTTTAATAGATTGAAAACATAAATAAGCTGAATTGTGATGAAATTTAAACAAAAGCGAATTAAGAAAAATATGATAAGGGGAATTTGCGAGGTACTAAATTTAATAATTAAGAACATATTCAATAGTCGAGATTTGAATATCAAATTTAAATGCTAATTGACACTTTCTTTACTGATGAATCAAATAAAATTTTTTAATGTTATATTTGACAAAAATAAATATATTAAATAAAATTTAATATTGTGATAATTAAGTGAAGATATAATTTTATTTGAAATGATAAATAAAATAAAATAGATAAAATAATAAGATAAAATAAAATAAAATAGGATAATATAAAACGGAAATAAGCTATTAGAGATTTGTTGCACGAGTAAGGTTTAATAAGACTGTTACATTGAATAAAGTCATTTGTAATAATTTTTTAACTCTTTAAACAAAAATATATATCTTCATGTTTGAATATGATTAAAAATTAATGAAAATATGTACTTTTTAAAGTAAATATTTATGTGTATTAAGTATAATATGATCAATTTTGATACTTTATACATTTAATTAAAATAATTAATATTTTTTAAAATAAATATAATAAAGACCAAAGTAAAGGAAGAAATTGGGACCCACAAGTAGCCAGTAAAAGGAATGAAATGGTAAAGAAAAAAGTAAAAGTCACTAACTCATGATGTAATAATAAATGTTGGAATTGAGAGACAAAGTGAGAACGTGAATTAAAAGAAACATAAACTTGAAGGGTACCGGGGAGAAGACAAAAGGCAACTAAAAATAAATCTTTTTTTTTTTTTCTGATTCTTTAAAAACTATTCAATTATAACAATAAAATAAAATAAAAATAAACTTGTTTTACTTTTTTATTATCAATAACATAACAAATTATAAAAATAATCATTTTCTTTTATTTTTTAAAATATAATTATATCTAAAATTGATATATGATTTTGATTTCACACAAAAAATTAAGAGTCAAAATTATTTAAAATTTTAAAATACATTTTATATGATAAATTGAATTTTAATATTTAAAAAATAATAATCAAACTTGATATTTTATCAATTTAAAACATTGAACACTATCAAAAAATTAAAAATTAAAAAATTTAAATTTAATACATTAATTATAAAATAAAATTTCATACAAAAATATTCAAGTTACAATCAAAAAATTTTAAAATATCTAGAATATTTATTTTTTTATAAAAAAAAATTGTCAAAAATTTTGAAAAAATTATAAAAAATAACTGATAAATTAAAAATTATTTTAAATTAAAAATTAACTAAAAAATATATAATTTATTTAAATTATTTTTGAAGAATTTCAACAAATATATATATATATATAGAGTGTTATTTAAGTTAAATATCTAATTTAAATTAAAATAAGAGTTCAATTTATTTATTTCAATATCAAAATTTAAATGATATTTATTTAAAAATTAATTAAATCAAATTAACACTTTGATAATTGTAAGCAAAGATTTATTCACATAATGACTTCAATTTTGGATAATTTTATCTAGCTCTTCAGGGAAATTTTATAAGAAGTTTCAGATTTTGATTTTTTTTTTTTTTTTGGTTGTGGGATGCATGCAATAGGAGTCATTTCACATTACCTCATATTTTTATAGTTGGATTGGGTGACAAATATGAATGATTTGGACATCACCAAGTCTCTTCTTCCAAATTAATATAATATGGGCCGAGAAGCTCATGGGTCGGATGCTGAACCGATAAAGCCGGTCAGATCCGTAATACTTAGGCCTATAATTCTCCCTAAATGGACCCAAGTTTGGTTAGTCTCACAATGGGCTTGAATTAGGCCGGAAATTAATCCCTCGTGGCCCGCTGAAAGCCCGTCTCCTCCTTGGACGCCAAAATGTCACTCCTTGTCAATATATATATATATATGTATATATATATATAAAAAACAAGGAAACAGCAATAAAACCCTTCGCCTGCATAGCCTTCTCACTTTCTTCGTGCTCTCCGCCACTTCGTCTGATTTCTATTCTCTCTTTCCTCTCGCTCTCTCTCTCTCGCTCTCTCTCTCTATCACTCTCTCTGAGTTCTCTAGAAATGGCATCCTTTATTGGTGCATCAGTCTCTATGCAGGCTCGCCCTCGCCAGGTAGCTCACAGCCTGCTGCTTGTTTCCTTTTTTTTTTTTTTTTTCATGAAAGAAGTTTAAGATATGCGATCTGTTGATGACATATGTTCCCATTGGGGTTTTTTTGTTTAGAAATGTTACTTTGATTTTGTTTGGTTTGAAGGACGTAACAAGGATTGATTTGATCTGCTGAAATTGCTGATCTTTTATTTGTTGCAAGAGATTTCTGGTTTCTTCGTTTGCCCTTTACCTTGAAAATATCACTGTAGGTTGCTTATGTGTAACAGTATCTGAACGTTTCGATAGAGAAGAAACTGCTTGGTTACTATTTTGTCAGCTTTGTTTGTTATTCTAACTGATTCACTTTCTGGGTTCTTTCATATCTTTGAGTGCGTGGGGATTACTGGTCTCTCATTTGTTTAACAGAGTGGGTTCAAGTATTTCCGTCTGAAGTTTCAGGAAGAAATTGAGATGTTTTGGGTTAATAGCATTTGATGGATGATGCCTTACTGATGTTTTGTTGTTTAATTGCTTTTGTCTTTTATGCTGTGACAATAATAGAACAAATTATTATAATAAAAATATATGGAATGCAAGAGATCGTTAAAAAAATTGAATTAAAGAACTTTGAACTTTGGTTACAATTGAGAGTTTCAATACATCATTATCGAAAAGAAAAATGTTGCGTAACAAGCTCTTAAAAATGTTTGTCATATTCAATAAAGTTTACATGTGAAGGTGAATAACATGTCTTATGTATTAATCTATAATTTACTTAAGCAAATGCCCTTATTGATGGGACAATGCTGCTACGTATTATTTTTTGTTGAATGCTTTTAGTTAATGAAATTATCTGGTGTATTTCTTTCTGGTGAAAACACAGTGTCAGAATACTTGTTTATGCTTGTTATATTGTA
Source organism: Moringa oleifera (assembly GCA_021397835.1). Lineage (NCBI taxonomy): Eukaryota > Viridiplantae > Streptophyta > Magnoliopsida > Brassicales > Moringaceae > Moringa > Moringa oleifera. The sequence goes on along the minus strand of JAJFZO010000023.1, from coordinate 63,001 downwards.
TACAGAACATATGTATTATATGTAATTACCTGTGGTTGTGCTTTTGTGTATTGGATGGTTGGGTGGGGTAGCTTGTATTTAATGTTGAGGAGTTTCAGTGCTTGTTATTTTATTTCTGCTTAGATGTGTTAGTAAACATTGCACTTGCATTGTTCTAGATGGCGTGTTGTAAATGTTTTACATCTTGGTAATGCTGTATTTCTTTCAGATTAGGAACGATAGTTTATTTATTATTATTTTTGACTGATTTTGTGGCTCAACTTGATGAACAGGCAGCAACAAGGTTCTCTAGTCTGAAGTCCGCTTCACTTTCTAACCTGGGAAGGACGAACCTTTCTTTTAGGTTGCGTCCAATGCCTGCTCGCTTGCACGTTTCCTGTGCTGTATGTTCTCAGTTTTGTTTGTGCAAATTTTTGCTTCATCCTTAATAACATATAATTGGTCATGCATAATATTTTGGTAGAAATGGAATTGGGACAGTGATGCTGATGGGGATTAAGAAATTCTGATAAACTTGTTCTTAAATTTCATTTTTATTCTAAGATGGAAAGGATTAAATACCTTAAATGTGAGGGCTGTTGGATGTGCTTATGTAAATAACTTGCTTTGGGTTTTGCCCATTCTGAAAAAAAGCTCAGGTATGCTATTTCATTTTGCAGGCCAAACCAGAGACAGTGGATAAGGTGTGTGCAATAGTAAAGAAGCAGCTAGCAGTACCACCTGAGACTCCAGTTACTGGTGCATCAAAATTTGCAGAACTTGGAGCCGATTCTCTTGATACGGTACCTCCAAACTAATGGACTTCCTGCATGTCATGTGCCCCTTGTGGCCTCTGCTAAACCAACTAAGATGAACTTCTTATCATTTTTTTTTTTTTGGTCACTGATTAACATCCGACAATCATGAGGGAACTGGATGGCGAACTTGGTTTATAAACAATAGGATAAATGAATAGAACCAGAGCTATTGAATAAGCACAACTTTCTCAACATGACATGTTAAATATGCGGAGCAGTTCTAAAACTAGTTTGTCTTCTGACTCATTGAAATTCAATCTCTTTTTTAGGTTGAGATTGTGATGGGCCTGGAGGAAGAATTTGGTATCAACGTGGAGGAGGAAAATGCCCAAAGCATTGCCACTGTTCAGGATGCTGCTGACCTTATTGAGGATCTCCTTGCCAAAAAGGCTGCTTAGAAGAAACCAATGAGCACCCAGCAGACTTAGAGACCTGTTATGGTGCTGCTGATATATAACTCATTAGTTGCGGTGGACTGGTATTCATCTTGAGTCAGAACTTAAATAATATGTTTTGCTTAAGTTAGTTGAGTCTGAAAAAACTTTTTAAGCTGTTAAGGTTTCTTATTCGTCAAGAAATTTGCATTTCCATTTGTGCTGTTCTCTCTTCTGCATATCCTCTCTCTTCTGCATATCCATGGTCAAGTATCGTGATAATCTAAACACTTGCATTGACCTGAATTTGATATAAAATCAATGAACATTATCAAGTAACTAAATTCAAGCAGCTTGGCCGTAATTACAGAAACATGCAGACACTGGCCAGAGGCCTTCATTATTTGAACATATAGTCAGACAGTAAAGATTTAAAGTAGGACTCACATGACAACAGGCAAGCAAAACACATCCAAAAGCCTAAATGAAAATTCTACATTATTAGCTTCGGAGCAGAAAAGAACATCAGTAGATATAACATCCTTCTATCTGGCATTTTGCTACCTACTGGAGTAATATTTACTCATATTTACAAGGTGGAAATGTCAGTTCATCACCAAATGCAGAAATAGCCAGCAAGTCACTCCCAATCAGCATCAAAGAAGCCAGCATCCTTCATTTCTGAATAGTACACATTCTCCAAATTCAAATCTTCTTCCTACAATAACCAACGATACAATCATAATTGCGGTAACATATAAAAAGTTTGCAAAGAAAGTGACACCCTTGTTTAAAAGCAAGATCAATGGCAAGATGAAATGACTATTACCTGGAAAAAGTCTGCCAGGAATGTTACGTACAGAAGAGGAAGGTAGAAGGCATGGTAGCAAACTACTGAGATGCCATACAACCTGCAAATTACATTTTTTTTTTAATTAAAGAAGTTCAGCTCAGAGAAATGAGATGCCATAAAATCATATGACTTGCAAAAAGAACAGCAAAGTTACCAGAGCCCAAAACTTGCCCCATTTGCGGTAAGTGCACAAGCAAATAGTGATAGTGCATTTACAGCAAACATGATAGCAACGTACTGGTAGAATGCAGGTCTTGCTGCAGAAAACAAGAAACAAGGTTACAAATGGCAACTACTAAATTGCTTGAAAACCAGTTTTAACAGCACCAGACTGTAGGAAAAAATACCTGGTAACCGTTCTCTCCACCTGGACTTGTACATAAATAGTATCATGCCATAAATTGCTGTAAGCACTAGCCTATGGATGACCCATAAACCCCACTTCACCTTATGTGAATGTTCAGAGTTGTCGATGAACAAAGGAACCCCAAACCCAAATAGGTAGATTACCTGAAATACAAAGTACATCAAATAAGAGACCCATCCCATAGAAAAATTAAGAAAAGAAGAGAGAGAAAAAAAAAGAATACAAATTTCACAGATTCTCAAAACACTTCGCTAATATATTTTTCTAAATGAAAGCAAAAGCTTTGGCACCTGTATGCCTTACATGCTTCGGTTAAAGATTGCTTAGGATATAAAATTTGTAGACCAATCTAAGATTATGACAAGGAAACTTTAAGTATCTCCATAAAAAAACAATGCAGAAGGTAACAACGAGGGCAGTGAAATCCTGAAGCAAAAGAAATACCTTCAGAAGTAAATCCAGAGCAACAATCATCCCTGAGACAACAAAAGTTCGTGTTAAGGCTTCCAACCCACTTGCGTAATTTCCTTGGAATAAAAAGGCCACCAAGCTTACTTCCATAAACAGCATTCCTGATGTTGTAAACAAAGATAAGACATTCCATGCTACTTCCTTTCCAGGAGTGCATTCCCATGCCTATATCAAAATCAAAAAATTTAAGTTTGAGCGCAACAAGAAAATCGAATAATAAGCTTAAAACTTTCAATTGAATTGCAGCAAAGGCCAAAGTAAAAGGCAAGTTATTAGCATAAAAGGTAGCATAAACTATGGAGAAGCAAATTTATTCAGGGTTGATCTTCCCATCAGATCAACTTCACAATGAGTCAACATATATTGGACAATATTGCCAATAGGTTTCTCCAACTAATTTGATCATTAACATGAACTAGATGGGAACAATGACATGCATAATGGAGGACTCAGGAACATAATGACACAGAATGAAATATGTTGAGATATCCTACTGAATGCAAGATTCAGAAATCTTCGATTGTGGTATGATCGGCTAACAGATTATACACTGCAAGAATGATAGATTACCATTCATCACTCAGGTCTTAATTTTGTCGTTAACTTGGGGACTAATGGCTTCTTATTTTCTTGGCATTGAAAACCGGCTAAATAGCTTCTCTCTACAAACTAATTTAAGAAAAGATCCGCTTACAAAAGTAAACCAAGCAAAGCCAAGCACTTCATTTGACAAATTCAAGGAGTCTTCATTGTTCATTTCTTAATATAAACCCCAGAAATAATACAATCATAAACATTTACACAGGCCATTGTCATTCAAGTGCACAAACCATACACTAATGTAAGAAACTGTCTGACTAGTTACAACAAAATAATGTTCACAGAACACATTGAAAAACCAAAAGCCTTAAGGGACCAAGAAGCTTGATTGAGCAAACTAACAAGTCCAAGTTTTGCCAATTTAACTCCTACCGATTTCCTCCAAGTAGAAGAAGTATAAGCTTATCCATAAAAACAGTGAAGAAATTTCACTGCTGCAAACTGATCCGGAACCGCAGAACCCTTTAGGGAGGAAAAACAAAAACAAGAAAAGAAAAAGATTCCACAAACCTGGAGACAGCACCAAGCAAGATTGAGCAAGCTAACGAGCCAAAGACACGCATAATACGCGATCATGATATACGATCTTCCATTCGATAGCTTTGACAAGCTCTTCTTGGCTTGAGCTGCCAAATATACCACGAAGAGAAGCGAAGACCCGATGAGAGCCAAATTGGGCAAGAACCCATGACATTCAGACATCCATCCATACAATCCCTGGCCGACAAAGCCGCTACCTTCTTCGCTGAGAGTTGAGTTAGGGTTATGCGGTACCAAAACTGAAAACGAAGAATCGGCTATTTCTTCAAGAACACGCATTTTGCCGAGATTTTGAGAAGGAAAGAGACCTTAATGCGTCCAGAGATAGAACTGAGAGGGAAAAACCCTAGAGCTATAAAGATTTTCTGAAATGTGCGCAGTACGCTGAGAGAAAACAAGAATTTGTAATACCTCTTGAAATCTCTTACGGCTGCTGAATTAGTGGCAATCAGTTGAAAAGACAAAGAGGGTTCTTTGAAGACTGCTCGATTGATTTAATGGTAACCCTTTTGAGCACCTGTAAACTTCTCGATGAACCATTAAAAAGGGATACTTTAAGACAGTATGAGGAAACAGAAGCTTCCAAAATGATGTTCACATATAACAAAATGATTTGGTAATTTTAAAGCTTAATTTGATAAATGTTCATAAATTAAAAATTTAAAATCATGCAATAAATAATACCATATTAATTTAATCTGAAATTTAATATTATAAAATTATTTAATACAATTAGTCTTTAAAACATTAAGATATATAAATTTTGTAAGAAAATTTAGTCCTAACAAAATTTTAAAAATCCGTTAAAATTATTTTAATATTATAAAAAAGACTTTAATATATATTTATCTATAAAAAATCTTATAATTAATTGCACATCAACAAATTTTTAGGTTCTTTTAGTTTATGAAAAAAAAATATTTGGAACAAAACTACAAAAGTTTAGAAAATATTTTTTCACCTGAATAAAGATCATTTACTAATTCTTTTAACAGTTGGTATATAACAATTGGAAAAAGTAAATAAATAAACTTTACCTAATTTATTATTTTTTATGAATATAATATATTATACATATTTTTTAAAAATAATATCAACATAAATTAAATAAACATATATTTTATCTTTTTTTATCTCATCTTTTTGGTTTCTTAATTTCTCAGAACAAAATTTTGAAAACACTATATTTATATTAATTATTTTATAACATAAAAAATTATATTTTATATTTATACTTCTTTGAATGATTCACAAATTTTAATTTTTTGTTATATTTTAAATCACAATAATATTATGATAGTAAAAAAAAATGCATTTAATATAAATGTCTATTCATTTTGTTTTCTAAAAGTAGTTATTTAAGTTTTCAAGACAATCTAAAAAAAATTTAATATTGAAAAAAAATTTTAAATTAAATTTATTTAATTTAAATTATAATATATTGATTGAATTGATTATATATTTAATTTGTTAAAATTAATTTAATTAATTATAAAATATTAATAATATTTATGTTATTAAAATACTTAAAATAAATTTATATAAAATTTTTATTTGAATCTGATTTATTTTTTATAATTTAAATAATTTTTAAATCATAAATAATTTTTTAATAATTTTTATATATTTAATCATGTAATTTTAAAAAAATATTTTTAATATTAAAAATTTCAGAAAAATTATTATAAAACATTTAATTAAAAATTATATAAAAATTTATAATTTAAAATCTTTAATAGAAATTAAATTAAATTAAAATATGATATATAAAACTGGTGTGAATATTATAATAAAATTCTTTTTAATATTTACTAAAACAGAAAAGATATTTCAGAAATTTCAGAAACGATTCTTTCCAAAATAAGCGTTAAAATCTCCGCTTTTGTGGCTTTACGATCCGATCATTTCGTTTCAGTACTGCAAAATGAGCCCAAAATATATCCGTTTTATTTTGAAACTTGTTGCGCAAGCCATGACTGGTTTCATTGTCCGTGTTTCAGCTTACGATTCACTGTTCCTGTTGTTGATTTTCGAGCGGGGCACATATGACGTCGAGAAACATGGAGGAAATATGGTTTCTGCCTTTTAGTTTTTCTTTTCTTGCGATTTTCATCAATTTTGAAGACTACTAGCAAAACTGATTTCATATTGTTCTGCATTTCAAGCGATAGTAATCAAGCAAATCGAGCTTAACTAGTTACACATGCAAGACCTTTCTGCGTTCTATTGAAGCAGTTACTCTCTAATATCAATTACCGGTTTGTTTTTTATCCTCCTAATTTGCTGTTATAGTGTCCATTTGAGTTGCTTTTTGATCAAGTTATCTCTTTCATTTGTACGTTTTTGTTTTTGTTTTTTTTTTAAATTTTCATTCGTTTAGTGCAACTTTGCAATTAAATGCTGTCTACTCAGATTTTCCTGTAGAGAGTTTTTGTTCAAATGTTTGGATCAAATTTGCGGTTTGAAATTGTCAAATTGTTTGGCCTTGATAAAAATTTTCAATGTGCTGCAGAGGCAATAATGGACAAAATTAGGCCGGTTTACATCAGGCAGAAGAGCTCAACGCCCGGCACGCCGGGCGCGCCGTCTTCGCCGACGATGTCACCGCTGCCACGGCGCCACGTGCGGTCAGGATCAGTCGCCGGCCCCACGAGCATGAGGAAAGCGCAGACGAAAGCAGCCGCGCAGAGGCTTGCAGCAATGATGGCGCACCAGCCATCAGCTGATGATGAAGATGAGGAGGATGATATTTCTTTGGATTATAACGTCACTGGCTCAGGCACTATAGGACTCGCTGGTGGTAGAGCAATGCGTCCCCGCTCTCCTATGGTAATTACTATAGTTGTTTAATTTTTTAATAAAAAAAATTTATTTTGGGGTTTTAAGGGACAGTGGGTTTGTCTAAGGGGAGCTATGATGCTGGCATTAATTGTTATATTGTAAGAACATTAAATAAACATTTGTCGAGATTTAAGTTAGAAGTACGAATTATTGTTGTTAGTCATAATAGTCTTGTGATATGTATAGAAAGGATTTTGGTCTTAAGGAGCACAAACTTAGTCCTCCAAACTTCAGAGGTTTGCCTTTTCTTTTGCTTTTGAAATTGCTCCATAGAACATTTTCTTCTGTAATCTTGTTATGCCTATAATGATACAATATCATGCAGACTCTGGGAATTTTGTGCTTGAAAGTGATGCATCCTTGGTCAAGATTGTAACTGTCTATAACATTTCTAATCTTTTCCTTACGGTGATGCAGTTGTTAAATATTGAAGTAGTATTGCCACCTAGAAATTCTATTGTGCGACAGCATGAATAGTGTTCATGCTTTTTCCTATAATGGAAATATTTCATTCATTTTTATGAATTAACTATGATGTTTTAAATATTAAAGATTTGTAAACATTATTTGCTTTTTCTTTCACTTTGAAAAAAGAAAAGTGGCTGACTGTGGGTTATGAGAGTTCACTTGTTGTCAGGTTTTCGTGTTTAATTGCCTTGTTTGGTTAATATAAAAGAAGCATGATTTTGGGTGGACAAGTTACTCTATGGCATGGAAGTTCATCTAGGAGAAGTTGATGATGCATTGGTTTATATGTGCTCTATCTTGGCATGGCAGATTTACCTGTTAAAAGGTTTTTGACTCAAGGGTCTTGCTAATATCTTTCAAATTCAACTGTTTTATATGCTCCTTCGATTTGTTTCTAAAAGGATGATAAACTTATGTTGAACCAATGCTTGCTTGTTTAAATTGAAATTTATCTTACAGATGTGTACTAATGTTATAAAGTACAGACCAAAACCACCCCTCCAAGGCGTCGGCAGGTGACATTCGATGAGGACCTTGAAGATGATGACCTTTCAAATGATTATGGTGCAGTGAGTGGCACAGCGAGTATTGGACTCGCTGGTGGAAGGTCAATGAGATCACGCTCTCCTATGGTAATTGGGCATTGGTTTTACTTGTGCTCTATCTTGGCATGGCAGATTTACCTGTTAAGGTTTCTGACTCAGGGTCTTGCTATTATCTTTCAAAATTCAACTGTTTTTTTGTGCTTCCTTGATTTATTTCTACAAGGATGATAAGCTCATGTTGAATGAATGCTTGCATGTGCATGTTTAAATTGAAATCCATCTCACAGATGTATACTAATGTTACAAAGTACAGACCAAAACCACCCATCCAAGGCGACGGCAAGTGACAGTTCCACAACTGGCTGACGAGGACATTGAAGATGATGACCTTTCAAAAGATTATGGCGCAGTGAGTGGCACAGCGAGTATTGGACTGGCTGGTGGAAGGTCAATGAGATCACGCTCTCCTATGGTAATTGGGCTAGTAAACCTTTGAATTTGGGGTTCTGGCTAGATTTTCTATGGATGATGCTCATATTAGTAGAAGTTTAAGCTTGAGAATACACAAGTTGTATTGTAATTAGGAAGGTCCGTATGCAAAGTTAATGCTTCTTCTGACCTATGTATTTTAAATGCTAGACTAGAAGCACTATTGATGTTGTCCATATTGATGTTCAAGTTTTGAGCTCAAGTGAGTTTATATATATTTCCTGTTCTGACAGTTACATTTGTATTGAGACATCTTGAGTGAGCATTGGATACAAATATAATTTAGGTGCATGTTGTTGATCAGATAACTTTTTCTTTACAACCTTACATAAATAGTACTGGTGTATTTGATATTTGAAAATAAAAATTTCTCTTGCCACTATTTCATGTGTGTATTTTGATGTTGACATCCGCATATGAAGTTTTCCCTAAATTACAAAAGCTCTGGCACTTGATGTGTTGATAGATATGGCTAATGCTTTGCATTGCTAGAGCTGATAAAAAAAATGCTTTTCTTAGGTAGAAGACATTAAGAAAGTTCCTATTTTGCTAAGTTATTTGATCTGCTATTTGTTTGATGCCCAAAGTATTACCAATGTAGTTATGAGTGAAAACTTGCATGTTCTCTTTATTAGTCAATTCGTACAAGTCAGGAACAACCTCTGTCTGCACGCACAACGTCAGGGCTCCGGTCTTCTCAGTCTGCAACTTCTGTGGAACAACCACCATCAGCTCGTTCAACTTCAGCTGCTCAATCATCTCAGACAATGAACTCAGCAGAACAACCTTTATCTGCTCGTTCTATAGTGGCAGGTAGATCATCTCATTCCATTAATTCTGTCGAGCAACCTTCATCTGCTCGTTCCACATCAGCTGCTCGCCAAATGAAGGCAGTTCCTGTGGTGCCTGCTGCTGTATCTATATCACTAAAGCCCACCTCTTCTACAATCCCATCAGAGGCTCCAATTGATACCCGGAAAAGGTGCATAAAGCTAAGAATTTATGTAATTTCACATTGAAGATTTTTATAATCATAATGTTTTCTTTCATTCTTCATTTCCCTTTCCTTTCTCAGGTATAAGGTCCTTGAAATGTTATCATCTTTAAATACAGTATCACACATGTTATCTGAGTTTATCCCATAAGGTGGCTTTGAGGTTTAGATCTTCTATAAAGATGTTAAAGTCATTTACCTTTCACCGGTGAATTTCATGATTTGCTTTACAAGGTGATACTTTGTTTAGAATGGGTGGAATTCTTTGGTACAAAGGACACTTTGTATGACATATATTTTGTGATATTGTAGCTTTTGCCGCATATCTGAGCAGTCTATGTACTCATGTCTCACTGGTTTGACCTTATAGGACTCTACTTTTGCTCTGTTAACAGATTTGGCTGTACAATCCCTTTTATTTGAAAAATACTTCAATCCATCAGTTTCCTGCTCAATAGAGATCTGATATACAACATTTATAAATTTTAGGTGATTCATAACACATGTTCCAAGTTTTGGTCTTAATTCATTTCATATAAATTTAACTTTGTAGTTTCTGTCGATAAGCAGGTTCTCCCTGGATATGGGGAGTATGAGCAACTCAACAGAGAGTAGCACTCGGCATCCTTCTTCTGCTCTACAAGATGAGGTATGGTCCCTTTTCAGCTGATAAAACATGGTTTTAGGGACCACAATTGATAGCTCCCTTTAATTGGATCATTCTGAAATTGCTGAGATAGGATATAGTGACATTTTGCTTCTTTTTTAAATGTGTTCTATTGCTTCATGTTAATAAGCATCAGCTTTTAAATTTATGAGAGACCTTAAGAAACATTCTATTCTTTTTCTATCATCCTTTCTAATTGGGTTTACTTTCATGGCAGCTTGATATGCTACAGGAAGAAAATGAAAGTTTACTTGAAAAGGTGATGCTAATAAATTTTATTCCCTTATACTTATAGTTTCTATTATCATTCGAGTCTCCTTTATTTGAAGTGGACCATTTCAGAAAGAGTCCTGTTACTTATGCCCATCAATCTGGTACTCTGTTCTCTTGAGACACCAAGTTAATATTATAAGGTGCTGCCACAGTTATCCTCAAATGAATGGGTAAATCCAAGTGCTGTCATTGGGTATTTCTGTTCTTAGTTATCTCCAAATGAATGGGTAGAACTAACATGGGTACTGTCATTTGGAAATTACTGTTGCAGCATAAACAAAAGACGATATCCATGGGTTGGGGCTGGTTAGCATTATAGTGGTCATGAAGTGTGTAATATCTGTAGTGTTATCACATATGATTTTTGGCATTCCATCCTGATTTGTGCCTCCCCAGCTTCGACTTGCAGAAGAGAGGTGTGAAGAATCAGAGGCGAGAGCTCGGCTACTTGAGAAACAGGTAGATATTACCATTCACATGAAAGAATAGAAGTCTCTTCGTAGGTATCAAATCATCAGTCCTACCTTCATTAATAAGTAATACGTGCCATGTATATGTTGATCACCCAGGATGTTGTCTCATAAGCATACAGATGAAAAAATGGTTTACACATCATTATGTGCTTGTGAGCTTGTGATGGTACCAAAAATAATCTCCTTCATAATCAACATCCTCTTTCAAAACATAAAATTACTCCATCCCAGTACTTTCATTTTTTCCCTAATTCTTTGTTATAATTTGGCCTTTTGCTTCTCTCATTTGGGTTTACATATCTCAGCATTAATATTATATTGGTCGATCTATTTGAATATCTTATGCTTTTTTTTTCCCTGTGCTTTAATCATTTGTAGAACTGATAGTTTAATATTCTTTAGGTTGCAACTCTTGGAGAAGGTGTGACTTTAGAAGCCAGGCTTTTAAGCAGGCAAGCTTCAAGATTCACATGCATTTATGTAACTTCAAATGCTTTTTGATGCACTCTAATTCCTCTGTTATGTTTCTCTCTTCAGAAAGGAGGCAGCTCTTCAGCAAAGAGAGGTCTGTGCGTGTGTGTCTGATTTTTTTTTTAAAATTTTTTTATTTTGGATCGGGAGCGATAGAGAGGTCTGTGTTACTGACACTGTGGCTCTCTTGGCATTAAACTACCTTCCGTTTGCATATCAGACAATAATTTACTGAAACTTACTGGCACATATACATAATATTGGTCTTACATGATTTAACATGTGTATGTTGCCAATTCTATCTATTTGTCTTTCAGTGTGTTTTTATGAAAACTCTATTCATGAATCACAACTTGCATGCATGCAATATAAGTAATGTTTATGTATACTGGAACATCCATGTCTTCCTGAATGAATCCCATTTGTCTGCATCGTACCTGTCCGTGCTCTTTCAAGGTTTCCCAGAACTAAACATGTAATGAAGAAAATTGCATTTCCTTCATTTTTTCCCCTTTACTCTCTCTCTCTCTCTCTCTCTGTATATATATATATGTATGTGCATTTATTGTTTTAGTTGCATGTATAATCATTATAATTTCTTAGTTTTATTTTCTGAAGTTTCATTATTTCACTCACTAGTTACAATTATCTTCTTATAGAACTTTGGTAATGTGTTCAATTTTGTGTATGGAGATGACAAGGGAGATTTTACATCATTCTTCTCCCTTTTGCCATTTGTATAATCTTATAAATTGGTTGGAATGCAAGACTTTTGATATTTGGAGCTTCCCGAGACGAATAAGTGGTTATTTCTTTTCTTTAATATTCATACGTCAGATTTAACTTACAGACATGGTATTAAATGAACAAGTGCCATAGCAAGTTTCTTGATAAGCTCATGTCGAATTAGAAGGAATTGTGACAAACTTTGAGAATCTCTTACTGTGTTTGTTATTGAAAGTAACAATCAGGGAGAGTTTCTTCAAGCAAGTAAATGATAGAACTGGGAGAACTCTAATGATGACAAGAAGTCGGCAAAAATGAGTGCCACTGGAGGATTGCATTTATCAGTAGATACCTGTGTGTGGGATCAATACTTAAAGCTTATTTAACAGAATCGAATTGTTTTAGGCACTTCTTTGTAGGTTTCTTCATGGTAGAAAGTAGAAAATCTTGAATAGCAAATATAGTTCTTAAAGCATCTCGTTAACTTCTGGCTTTATATGTTATGGCCGACTTAGTTCTTGTGCACAAATAGTGAATGTAGCTAATATCATTCTTGATTTCTCATGATCAAGTCACAAAATAGTTCATAAATGAGGTAGTATATGACATGTTTTTTTTCCCTCTTGCAGGCTGCTTTAAGAGTTGCGGCACAAACACATGCAGGCAGAGCTGAAGAAGATATTGCTGCCCTTCGGACAGAAGCTGAGGTATCCGGACTTCTATCTTGTATGTTTTACCTTTTCCTTTGAATTTTACCATTCATTAAGGGTTGTAAAAGATTTCAGTACCGTTTAATTGAACTTCTCAAAACATGAGTTAGATTGCTAGAGATGAGACAACATCTGCTTTGGAGCAGCTCAATGAAGCTGAATCTGAACTTAAATCTCTTCGAACCATGACTAAGCGAATGATTTTGACTCAGGAAGAGATGGTTTGTCTTCAATTCTAAGCTCATATACATCATTTACTTTTTACATTCCTTTATGTCATAGTTATGTGATCTGCAGTTTTTGTACTAGGAAGAGGTTGTTCTAAAGAGGTGTTGGCTTGCCCGGTATTGGAGTTTATGTGTTAAACATGGTAAATCTGCTATCTTTCAGAACCTTTTATGATTCTTTTCAATGTCTAAACATTGGACACATTAGTTCGTTTGACGAATGCAGATTCAAAACTTGATCATTTAAATTTATCATTTCCTATTTGATTGCATATGGTGATGGTTCTATGAGCTGAAGATTAATATTTTAAAAACTGTTACTTTCATTCTCACCTGCTTGATTACTTTTTTTTTTTTAATAGAAACAAAATGATATATTCTTTAATTACTATCCACCAAGGGATGCAACCCTTTTGCGAGTGTAGTTAGTTAATTTTTTTAAGGTTAGGAACTCTACAAAATTAACTAAGTCCTCATTTACAAAAGAACTGCCCGTCTCCCATAATTTCAAAAGATACAGCCATTGCCTCTAACTGTCCCTACCCTGGTTTCTTTCCCGACAAATGCCCTTCCGTCACTCTCCTTCTATATCAGCCACATGATCAAAGCTTCTAATTTCGCTCCTGCAGACCAGCTCAGGCCAAAATTTCTCCTTCCACTGATCCCACAGCTGCCCAGAAGATGCCCAGCATTGGTAAGGCACCCTCCCAAAGCTGTTTGGCGCAGCTATAATCCATGGGCATGTGATATACTGATTCCTGTTTCTCTTTGCACAAGATTTTCTATTGTGAGAATCTTCCCTTTTATTGCTTCCCAGAGAAAGAAAGCTACTTTAGTAGGGATACCCAACTTCCATATGAAATTTCATTGGTAGTGCTCTGTTGCATCTGATTTACATAATGATCTAAAATACTCTGGCTTTGTAGATTTTGTAGTAAAAAGCTTTCAGCTGTCCTTTTTTTTCCATATCCTGTGCATTCCTTCTAAATCCTAGGGTCCAGTTCACCTCACATCCCTCCTCATCAACATAATCACTCACCGGCGCTCTTTTGTTGCTGCGCATGGCATAGATTGCTGGAAAATCCTCAGATAACGCTTTTTCATTGCACCACCTGTCCAACCAGGATGTTACAGCCCTCCCATTCCCCACTTTAAATCTCAACCGTGGTTCAAATTGGTCCCATCCTTTCTACGGATAACCTTCCATTCACCAGTTCCATAGATCTTCCTTCCACTCGTTGTCATCTACCCCCCTCCTCTTCTCGATACTTTGTCAGCACCACTCTCCTGCACAGTTCTTCCTTCTTCGCTAGAAATCTTTAAAGCCATTTTCCTATTAATGCATTATTGAATGTCTTGAGAGATTTAAACTTAAGCCCTCTTTTATTTACTGATTTCGTAACAACTTACCATTGAACTAGGTGGAATTTATGTGTATCACTTAGGCTGCCTCACAAGAGCTCCCTTTGAAGTCTTTCTATCTTGTTATCCACTTTCCTAGGAATGGGAAAATGATGACATGAAGCACACTGATAGATTTGACAAAGTACTTTTAATCAGCGTAATACGATCCCCTTTAGATAGACGTGAGCCTTTTCAACCTGCTAACATCTTTTCCATTTTTTCAGTTATCCAATTGCACATTGATTTTTTTCTCTGTTTTACTCCAAGAGGGAGCCCAAGGTACTGAATAGGCAAGTTGTCAACCCTATATCTCATCAGCTCAGCCAGCCACCCTCCTTCAACCTCTCCCTTATCGGAATCAATTCACTTTGGCTAAGTTTACTTTTAAGCTAGAAATTGCCTTGAAATCTTGCAGGATACCTCTGAAATTTACCATTAGCTCTTCCTTAGCTCCACAAAAAAGTATCGTGTTATATGCAAACATTAAATGAGAGATCACTATCTGCTGCCCTTGCTTGCCCACTTTGAATCCCTAAATTAGACCATTCAATTTTGCTTTTGAGATGATTCAATCAAGAGCTTTCATCACCACAATAAATAACAATGGTGACAGTGGGTCTTCTTGTCTTAACCCTCTTGATGATTTAAAAAAACTATCATTCACCATCAACATGAATAACACTGAAGAGATACATTTGAATATCCACTTGCACCATCGTTCTCCACACCCAATTCTCCTTAATATGTGATCATAAGCTTTTTCCATGTCTAGCTTACAAATCACTCTTTTACTCTTCGCTTTCAATTGAAAATTCACCACTTTATTGGCAATTAGAACAACATCCAAAATATGTCTGGCTCTTGCAAAGGCATTTTAATTTTGGCTTATGACTATGTCAACAACCCCTCTAAATCTGTTAACTAAAACCTTCGCTAAGATTAGATGCAACCACTAAGCTAATTAGTCTAAAATCCTTTATATTAGTTGTCCTCACCTTCATTGGGATCAAGACCAAAAAAGTGATATTTAAAGAATTAACAAATTGCCTGTGAAAAATTCTTCAAACAACCTCATCACTAGGGTTAGTAACGGGTCGAATACCTACCTGTTTAAAAAATTTCAAACCCGAACCCGATTAAAATATACACACTCCAACCCATTCCAAACTCATTTAAAAAATTGATTTTTAATACTAACCGGAACCCATCCTACGTCCGTTTATAATTAGTTGCATGCTAATCGAAATCTGCTTGAACCCATTTATTATATTTATATATTTATATATACTTCATGGGTTTTAATTGGGTAACATGTATCTTACCCGTTAAATATTCATTTAGCTACTTGTTTAATTTAATTAAACTTTAAAATAAATTAATAAACATTAATGAAAAAAAAAATCATGTAATGTCCAACTAATTAAACCCTAAAAAAAATTAAAACTCAATAATAAATTTTTGAAATCCAAAATTGAAAATATAATATAATTAAATTCAAATTAAAAGTTTAATATAATCAAATTCCAAATAAAAAACTCAACATATTAATATAATTACATAAACGGGTTCGGGTAGTAGGTATCCAAAAGTCTAAATCCGAACTGATTTGAATTCGATTCACATATTAAATTTTAAAACCCAATCGTCCAAATTTGATTAAACACTATTCGAACCCATCTTATTAGGATTTGATCGGATTTGGTACCCTTATAGACCTGTCCCATTATGATCTCTACTCATCACATCCTTTTTTACAATCTCTAAATACTTTTTAAGGAAGGCCATTGTGAAGCCATCTGAGCTTAGAACTTTATCCCCATCACAATTTGATAGTGCTACCTTTACCTCTTCTTTCTCAAATGGGTTTTTAATTCTGCTTTTAGACTATTTTCAATGACTCAAATCCATCTAACTTTGGTCTCTATTTCTCTTTTGTATAGAGATTTCATAGAACCTTCGGATTTCTTCTTTCAATTGGTCAATACCCTCTACTTCCTTCTCATCAATCTGATGACATAGTTATATCTTTAACGGGCATTTGCCACCTAATGAAAGAAACTCGTAGTTCTATCCCTTTCCTTGAGTCAAAACGTCTTAAATTTTTGCCTTTACATAATTTTTTCCATCTTAACCAGTTTGGACAACTTGCAACATGCCTCTCATCTTCTAACTAGCAATTATCCTTTTCCCCCATAATGATTTGGTCCACCTATTGAAGTTGCCTCCATAACTTCTCTTTTTGGCCACTCACATCCTCTATCTTCCTTTTACTCCATTTTTTAAATTCATCTTTAACTCTTTTTAGCATACTAGCTAACATTACCCTCCAAGTTCTCTTTCTCCCACCATTCCTTCACTAGGCCATATAAATCTTCCATTTTCAGCTGCATAATTTTCAAACTTAAATGGATATGGCCCTTATTGCATACCCTCCATCTCCAAGACAATCGGGTGATGATTCAACGTGAGTCTTGACTGCAATTTTTGTTGCATCCTCAGATACATCTCTTCCCAACTATTAAAAATGAAAAACCTATCACTTTTTGACATTGTTAAATCGACCCTTAAATTTGACCATGTATACAGGCCCTGCCTAGAGGCAGATCAATCAGCTCCAGTTCCCTCACCACTACTTTAAACTCTTTCATGCTATGATCCCTATTCCTTCATCTATTCCTTTCATTTGCATATAACACATCATTGAAATCTCCATCCAACACTCATGGCATGCCATTACCCCTCTTCTTACACTCCTAAGTCTTCCCATAATAGTTGCCTTTTTCGTCTCTCGTTATGCCTGTACACTCTCATAAACATCCACTCCACACCCTTTCCTTCCCATAGGAAAATGTAAGACATCGATGATTCACCAACCTAACTCTCCTTCAACTTCTCCATCCTCCCATTCCAACCCATAAGAAAACCCCCTACACTTCGTTTGGGTAGCCAAGTATCTCCACTCAATCCTTCATTTCCACCCAAAGACTCCTCATTACATCATTTTTCATCACTTTTATCTTAGTCTCTTAAAGATAAACTATATCAACTTTTCACCTTCCCAACGCTTTTTTCATTAATGATCTTTTTACCAGATTGTTCATGCTCTTTTATTCCAAGAAATAATTCTAAGAACCATTGAGCACATTGCATCTCTCTCTCCCCTTTGCTGTCAAAATAGCCAAGGTGTTCTTTCCTACTCTCTCATAATTTTTTCCAAATTCCAGCCTCCACAGTTCCCTATTCACCTTTCCTTGTCCTCTTTTCTTAGTACTCTCCTTCCTAATAGTATATTTCTTCTTCCTTCTCCTTTTTATTTTCACAAACAACCTAAAAGCTTCACCTTCTACCCCTCAGAGATACCATCACTTCACTGATTTTATTCAAATTTTTAAACATCCAGTCTGCTACTATATTCTGCTCACGTTGACGTGCCTAGATGGCGAAGACTAGACTATTGTCTTCCTGGACAATGTTTCCAATCTACGGCTAGAGTTCTCTTCACCTTTAATCTTTATAATCTATTGTCAAAGGATATAGAATCAGTCCTTGACTGTGTTAATCTTCCTCTTCTGTTCGACAACACCAGAGAGTTTCTGTCCAGATGGTAAGCCTGTTGACCCACCACTATCTCTTCTAGTGAATTAACCTCCGACATTGAATCACGGCAACCTACCCTTTCTCTATTCCAGAATCTTGACTTCACGCCATCACTCTGTCCTCCACCCTAATAACAATTTTCCCTGAATGGCCATTATCCCAGCCTTTTATCTTGTCTGATCTTTCCCTCTGAATTTCATCGGTCGAAGCTAGAACTTCTTCGGATGTATCAACCACCTCTCTTTTGCGTTTGTATTTGAGAACCCTCACCCTCGTGATCATCTTTCCCCATTTTTATTCTCCACATTCTCATTTAATTTGCCCCCACTTGAACTCGGATCCGATCCATCACTTACTGAACCCAAGTTAGTATAACAACCCGACTCGCTAGAACTTGGGTCTTTGCCTCCCATGTTCACATAAGTTGGCTTGGATTCCTCAATTATTTTCTTCCCTTTCTCTCGACCCATTAACTCTGTGTGTCCCATTCCATCAGCTCCTATGGGCTGCTGGTTGAGTACTTGGCCGACCCTGAATCTGACCCTAATTTGCCCAGATCGGTTTCTGGCCTCCACAACTTTCCAGCTTCAATTCCCCTTCTGCATCAATCTCTCACCAACTCTCTTGTTCCCCAAGTTATACCAGAATCCACACCTGCAATCTGCGCATAAAACTTTCACAATCTGGACATCCATTCCCTCTCTCCCTCTTTCCTCATACACTTCCAATCTTCTTCCTCCTCCGCTGCTTACAATGTTTCTTTTCTGCCCAGTTAAAATTCTTGAGTCTTTCACCTTCCACCACCACCCAAATCCATCTCCCTTCGGAAATGCCAAGAACCTCGCACCCTTCTTCTACAACTCCGCCACTTGAAGAAATTTTCCATTTTGATTTGTTTGACCTCCAAGAGCAGCACTTTCCCACCTTTCACCATTTCCATCTCCAGCCCACCTCCCCTCTTTGTCCATAGCATCTTCCGGCCCTCCTACTTGACAACTAAATGGAAAAACTTGCCATGCAGGTCTTAATACCCCTTGCATCATCCTGGATGTTGCTTCCAGGGACACCTCACTTGACCTCGAGTAGTGTCCAAACATGAGCAGGGATCTATATTGCGGTAGAAAAATATTGTAGAGACTGGAATGTATATTCACTTGTAACTCTGTGAAGCTGGCTTCATTTTGAATGCACAGATGCCCAATGGAATCATGTAAACACATTTACCATTTGCGCAGAAAAATAGTATGAAATTTATATTCACTTGTAACTCTGTGAAGCTGCTAGGCTTCATTATGATTGGACAGATACCCAGTGGAATCATGTGAACACGTTTAACATTTGTGCAGAAAAATAGTGTGAAATTATCCTGCAGCATAATTAAAATTGCAAATGCAGTGGAATTCCTATATGGCCAAAATATTGTCTGGAAAGTTAATTTGTTGCTGCCAAATAGCAGCAATTATCGCTTCACAGCCTGGCTGATGTGTTCTAATTAGCAGTCTTGATGCTGGGTTTCATTTTAATCTGGCAAATGACTCTACCTATTTTCCATGGTTATAAGGAAGTTTTAAACTTTTAGCTAATAAGAAGGACTACACTGGATTAGCATAATGTTCCTCTTGTGCATGGATTAAATAAAATACAGGTTTCATGCAAATTTGCTTGAGATTTCAAGCATGGTACATATTTTGCAGGTATTCAAGCAGAGATTGCGGGGGCAAAGTTTGAGTACTGGTCATCATTTGCACCTCTTCCTCTTGAAGTTGTATTATCTGCTGGACAAAGAGCTACAGATGAGAAATTATCGGGTAAAACTTCATATAGATGGAACAATTGTAGTTGCTGTTTTGTTCCAAGTGAATTACAGTATTGACAAAAAGAGAAAAAAAGATGTGTTTATCTTCCATTTTGTATTGGGAGGAGAAATGTCTCAGTTTTCATTATAGTCTCTCTGCGTTCTCTATGTTGAGCAGCCAATGATGATGACTCAGAGGAAAGAGAAAAGGCTCTACGAGGCTTGCTTGAAATTTCTGGAGAGGGAAATATTGAGAGCATGATATGGGTTGAGAAAGGTTTGCGCGAACTGGCTTCACTGAAGGTTTCTGTCATAACCTTGTGGTCAATAATTGTGCAGACACTTTATTTTTATTTTTTAAAAATTTTTCTCTCTTCTCAATTTTTGTTTTTATGCGGTTGCCTGGTTTCCCCAATTGATGAGTGCATGTATTTACGTGAAAACAAAAATTGATTGCACATATTATTCTGCATCCATGGGCATTTCTACTCTCTATGGTCCTTACCAACAGATACATATAGACAATGGATAATTAAGCGTTTATATTTTCATTCATATATCACCAGTAGGTTTGCCCCTTCAATGAATCGCTTAAAGAGTTGTGGCTAATGTTCTTCTTCTCTTATAGAAATTTATGTATTAGTCCACTGCAGTTCACACATTGAAATATATGTAATTACTATAAAATATTCTAGATCACGAAACCTTTTCTGATTGTAATATATGTAGGAAACACCATGCCACTTTCTTCTGTAAAATGATTAGAATGAATGGAAGTTAAGGAAGATAATTTTTCAGGCTTGCAATATATGAAAACTATTATTTCATGATTAAACAGTCATAAGCTAATTTAAGAAGTTTCTATTCAGTCTCTTTTCTCAATTAAACATTTAGTATCAACAGACCTGTTGAGAACTTGGTGCAACAATCTGACATATCTTTTGACAAAATCAATTCATTTATTTTCTTTCCTTTATCCCTAGCATTTTTAATTGATTAGTTTGTCTGAAGGTAGAGGATGCAGTTGCTCTTGCCATGGCTCAGAATCGACCCAGGAGTTTGCTGAAATATAATAATTCAGGTGCTAAGTTAGTCTGACATTTCATTTGATGATTACCTATCAGTAGAAAAGTTTTACATCTGTTACATGCTTTGCATACCCAATCATTGGTAACTAGCACATCCAGAGTCTATATTAATATTTAAATGGACTATGATTGATGTAATTTGTCGGCAGAAAAACGGCTGTGTTCTATCTATGTTCTTTGTGATTTTAAGTAACTTTGCATGTTTGTAGTAACTATGAATTAGTATAAAAGATTAAGTTGTTTTGTTTCATGTCTTTGTTTATTCTTTGCTGATGATTTGGTAATTTTCCATACTTCAGTCTTTTTGACTGACAATCGCCAACCTTGCTTCCTCCTTTGTTCCTTTGACTATAGGTGTAGATGACATCAAACTGCCATCCGATGGACAGTTTGAAGCCTTTGGTAAGTTTATCTTTTAATGCATTAACTGTTTTAATTTTCCTTTGAGTAGGTTTATCTTTTAATGCATTAACTGTTTTAATTTTCCTTTGAATACTAACTCATGAGGTTGCACATCTAAACTGAATGAGACATTTTATTGTGTAATCATTAGATTTTTCTACAAAGTTTCAAGATAAGGATCTACTTAAGCTTAAGAATCTGTTATGAGATAGAATGTTTCTTTGTCTTCTCTTTTTATTTTCTCAAAATTATTCATTGGCATCATGTAAACTAAATTGTTACAAATGACAAGAGGAGTGTTTTCCAAAAGGAAATTCTTCATGCGGCCAGTTATATCTTTATTTGTTCATTTAAATATTGAGAGATAGGCTTGTGTGAATAATATCATCAATATACAATTTTCTTAATAGCCAAGCAGTTATTAACCACAGGACAATTTGAATTGCCATATCCTAGTTCATTTTTTCTGAAGCCAGACAAAATAAAAGAAGCTTAAATTCGTGAGAATTATATTCTTTATGTTATTGTCTTTCTGTTATTTCTTACTACTCTATTATCATTTTATAAGTAGACACATTCTTCAAATCTATATGTTTTCAGAATTGAGTGAAGAGGAGTCTGAAGATGTGCGTTTTAAGCAGGTATCACATCACCTTTCTTCAAGTTTTTATTACCCAGTTACTTGATTCGTTCTTCCATTAACCTGGTTTGCATCTTCGGTTTCTTCATTTAGTCATCTTTTAAGGATGGAGGTATTGGCAGAAAGGGAGTCTACCTATGTTGTTGAGTGGACTAACTGCATCAGCATCTTTTCATTTCTGGTGCTCTTGTGCTATGCATGTGCAGGCTTGGCTTATGTACTTCTGGGGAAGAGCTAAGGACCATGGAGTTGAACCTGAAATTGCGGAAGAGCGTCTGCAGTACTGGATAAACCACAGTACTCGATCATCCATGTCACATGATGCAGTGGATGGTACTCTCTCTCTTTCTCTATGTAACTACAAACGTGAAATCAAAATTATCTGTTAATTTGATTTTTATGGATTCTTTAAAAAAAGAATTAGTGCGAGAAAGACATGAAATAAATTTTAATAATTTACTTTGTAAACTTATCACATATTAAAATCTCTTCAAAAAATCATCAAAAATTAAATTAACAGATGCATTAAATCCATAAATATGATGTTGGTATATGTTGAAGTTCAGTTTCATTCTGTTGTCCTGATTCTTTTTTTACTGCATATGCAGTTGAGCGTGGCCTTGTAGAGCTGAGAAGGTTAAATATCGAGTCCCAGCTTTGGCATCGGTCCCGTAAAGGGCTCGACCATCCTTCCATTCCAAGATCACATATGGAAACTGATTTCTGAATCATATAGTTAACCTCAATTTCATTCAGACTTCGGTCCTCTCTACATGAGAAAGCCTGGCCAGGCTTCATCTTATGGCTTGCTTTCTCTTGCTTATTTAAACTCTTTCATCTTGATTTACTATCATTGCATTTAGTACATTTTTTTGTGGTGAAAAATATCCTATAACACCTATTAAATATGAATAATTGAATAATCTGTACGTTTTATGGGCCTCCACATATTTTCCTTCTTTAAATTTACTTGATTATCTTCTAATCTTTCTCATCTAGTATTTGGAAGCTTGAAAATAAGCCTAATCCTTTGAAGTTTGCTTAAAACTATGTATAGTTTGTGATAGTGAGCCTTAACCTTTCATCAGTTATTAATGTCCTCTGCTTCCCCTGCTTATGATATGTGTTTTGGTTAAATGTATATTACCTTTACATGGATTGAACTTTAAAATATGAAAATGGAATTTTTCTTACAAGTGAAAAATGCATGGTTTAGAATTGCATGTTTAAATTGCCTTTTTTTTTAAAATGATGATACAGTTTTTATTTTTAAAAAATTATAATAAAAGTAATATATGACAGTTTCCGAAATTGTGAAACAATGTATTGAAGATAATTGAGTAGAAAGTAAAACTTCAAAGGATTAAGGTTCTAAATGACTAAACCTGCAGTAAATGAGAAAAGCAATAAGTATTCAATTGTACATTTCCTTGCACAGAACAAGTTTTTTTGCAATTTTAAAATTATACCAATTTTTTTTTTGGGTTAAATACTCATTAAAAAGTAATAATAAACTTATCATATTATCAAGCTAATTTTATTTTACATGTTTAACAAAATGAATATTTTGATCATGATTATTGAGTATTGGGCAAATATATATAAAAAAATTTGAAAAACCTAATGTTTTATTTTAAATTTTAAATTTTATTTTATTTTATTTTAAAAATATTAATTTGATCTAAAATAAATTTTAACTTTAAATAAATAAAAATATTAAAAATATTTATATAATAAGATGTCTCAAAAATAGTTTAAATATTGTAATATTTTATTTTAAATCATAAATTATTATGAGTTTTTAAAATTTTTCGTAACATACTTTTTTAAAAAATATTTTCAGTATTAAAAGAATTTTAAAATTTTTTGTGATGATATTTGATTGTTTCAAATTAAAATTTCTTGTACAGGATTTTAAATTTAAAAAATAAACATAATTTAATTTTTTTATATTTATCTTCAATTGTTTTATTTTGACAAGAAAGATGATTAAAGGTCAGAGAAAAATACGTGCTTAATTTTTGCCCATTTTTAATTATTTTTTATGGTTTATTTGATAAAAGAAAACAGTTAAAATTCTAGGGTGGATGTTCACACGTTTTTTAGAAAATATGCTTGCTGTTGGGATTTGCATATCTTTTTTTTTTTTTTTACTCTGACAGTAAATTTTCCCAGAAATTCAGAACCAATAGGTATCTGACATGTGAGCTGCGGAGTAGAAGCCCAAGCCGAAACCCGGCCACAAGGGTTCGGGCACAATAAGCCAAGCCCACTCCCTTGAAAGCGTTAACTGTAAGCTGTTACTTTCCGACTTGAAATTTTCGTTTCTAAGAAAATCCCTACAGTGACTAATTTCACAACAAAGTCGGTAGGTGAAGATAATTTCTAGAACAATACCGTCACGTAATTCTTAATTCTCGTGTCCTTTTTCTCTGGTCATCTCATTTTTGTATAAATTCTGTCAAAAACCCACGACAGCCACTCTTTGTTTTCTCTGTAGACGCTCTCTCTCTCTCTCTCTCTCTCTCTCTCTCTCTCTCTCTCTCTCTCTTCAAGGGGTGCTCTGAGGTACGGTTGATCATCTCTCTTCCTATTTCCTTCATAGATAGAAAAGAATGCCCTCATTTATATGTATTATGTGCTTCTTTGTCTCTGTTTAAGTTTTAAGGGTTGGGTTTACCTTGATCTTATGTTGAGAGGTTGGTTTTGCTCAGTCAAGGATCTACTGGCTCGTCTGTATAAATAGTCCACCTTTTGTTATGTAAGTTTAGTTTGCTCCTATTGTCCGTGTGGTTATCGCTGATCGAGAGAGGGTCTGTTTGGACAATCCAATTAGATTTGGTCTTGTTGTTGTCTTTGTTTCTGGGTTGAACGATTTGTTTACAGATCTCATTACTTTTTATGGAAAATATGTTATATATTGATAACTGGAAATTTTCCTTTGTGTAGTTCGATTTTCCCCTTTTTTCTTGTCTCGTTTGCTTGGGAATTCAGGAGACGGAAGAATGAAATGATGGGATATAGAGCAAATAGGAGTAAATTAGAGAAGCATCCAAAATAAAGCTCCCTGTATTTCTCATAAGCTACTCTACTCGAGTTTTAGGAATGGATACCCAAACTATGTTTTTTCTGTGTTAAACAACCAAGAGTTTCATTATTTTTCCTAGTCTTCCTATTCCGTGGTTGTGAAATTATTTGTCTTTGCAAAGCTAACATTGTTATTATTTAGATCACGTAGCAAGATGGTGAAGGCTGTGGCGGTTCTAAGCAGCAGTGAGGGTGTCGGTGGAAC
This sequence comes from Moringa oleifera, assembly GCA_021397835.1. Lineage (NCBI taxonomy): Eukaryota > Viridiplantae > Streptophyta > Magnoliopsida > Brassicales > Moringaceae > Moringa > Moringa oleifera. The sequence continues at coordinate 37,897 of JAJFZO010000023.1, read as the reverse complement.
AATCTACTTCACCCAAGAAGGAGACGGTAATGCAATACCATGATAAATCTGTGTCCTTACAGTCTTATTGCCTGTTCCCTTGACTAATACATTTTTCCTTTGTTATTTTGTTTTCCAGCTCCAACTACTGTAACAGGAACTATATCCGGCCTTAAGCCTGGGCTTCATGGCTTCCATGTTCATGCCCTTGGGGATACAACAAATGGTTGCATGTCAACTGGTATGGTCCACTGACTTGTATATTTCTTCTCAATGTGCTTGATGGATTGGGATAAAAAGATTTAATGACTATGAACTTCTTTTGCCAAATTCCATATTCAATCTTCTGATCAACCTGTTTGCAGGTCCACATTTTAATCCTGCTGGCAAAGAACATGGTGCTCCAGAGGATGATGTTCGTCATGCTGGTGATTTGGGGAATATAAATGTTGGTGATGATGGTAAGCTTGCTATCTTGATACTCTTGTCTATTAAAGATGAAAAGTTATTGTGGTTGAGTGTGCAAGTTGTTGGTTTTTGATCTCTCTCTCTCTGACACACACACACACACACACACACACACACACACAGAGGTTTTTGATCAATAGTATGTATTATTATTATTGTTTATTTAATGTTGTTTGATACTTCCTGCATTACTAACGCTTCTTGTGGTTCAGGTACTGTTAGTTTCACAATTGTCGACAGTCAGGTATTTTGTTTATCTCCTTGTGTCTCTACTTTATGTTTTTATTACATTCTTCTTAGGCTCATGAATGCTGCCTTTGTGAAATTATTTCTTCTAACGCATTTGTCTGTTTTTGCAGATTCCTCTTACTGGATCAAATTCCATTATTGGAAGGGCTGTCGTTGTCCATGCAGATCCTGATGATCTTGGAAAGGGTAATCTTTACTAAAAATAGTTTTTGTTTCGAGAGTTCTTTTGAAGTCGTCTTCTCATTTCTACCTAACGTTATGGATAAATTTTGGCTGGGTGACTCACTTTCAAAATGTTTGCTCTTTAAATCTTATTTTCATTGAACAAAAAGAAGGTACTTGTGTTGCTATTCTTGCTTTACGTTTGAGGTGATAACCTCTACATCAAGTTAAATTGCGAATTTGGATGATGATAGTAAAGAGAGATCTTAGAGACTGACATATTAAATAAACTTTTAATTGGACCTCGTACACCACCAAAAATGAGTTGATCTTCCCTTTGAAGGGAGGAAAGGGCTCATGGGGTTTTTATGAGTTTCGTTGGGGGTTTTGCAGATATTCTGCAGTAACACTTAAACATCATGGTTTTGACCTTAATCTTAAGGGTGTTTTTTATTAGCATTTCTATGCGGTAGCACAGAAAAACTTCTTTTACTTGTGCCTGCTGAGCAACTGATTTGGAGGTTATTCACCAATATCTATGACTTATGATGGACATTTGCTTTAGAATTTGTATTATGTATATGCATTCTTCCATTTGTGGCTTTTCATGCATTTCTTCTTCCATCTATTCAGGAGGGCATGAACTTAGCAAGACTACTGGAAATGCTGGTGGCAGAGTTGCTTGTGGTAAGTAAACTTGCCCTTTCTTTGAAACAAATTTGCCATTTTCCTTTTATGAGGCATGATTTAAAACACCACAGTCCTCTACTTAAATGCAATTTTAGTCAAGGATCTTACTCTAATTATCTCGTTTGGCTAGAGACTTAGGTTGCACTGAAGTTTTCTGGTTTATCAGTATAAATTTATGCTTTTGAAGTGTTCATTCGAACAGATTGCTTTTCTTAGTGGCTTTTATGTCCATCCTACTCATCTCCTCGAACTTTCTTAAAGTGCACCATGTCAATATCGTGTAGTGTCCTTTCATCTTTGGAAAGACTAATATGTGGTTTTGCATTGATTCAAATCTTCTCTTCCACTTTACCCAAGTTTCTGTTTGTTTGTTTGCAGGTATTATTGGTCTCCAAGGCTGAAGCGCCTCCTGGGAGGACTACCCTTGATGCTGGCAACTGGATGTGTATTGGCCCGCATGCTCCTTGAGAGTAACTTAATTAGTAGTACCCTGAATAAAAGAGCATACTCTTGATGTGTAATCTTGTGCGGATTAGTTCTGTGATCTTAAACTTTGTGCTGTGTTTCTCGCTGCTCTTCATAGTACATCCTCTCGGATTTGCAACATATGGCTCTTATATTTTCATGCCTCCCTTATCCTTCGCGGCTCTGTTTCCGCAAATGTGACCTGGTGAGAAGATTGTGTTCTTCTCCGACCAGTGGGGCTGCCCAATCATGTGATTGGCAGTTGGTTTAGAAAATGCCAAACCAACTGCCAAGCAGATTCTATTTTTAGAATGCTACACAAGATGCCACTGGCATTGAAACATTTAGGGTTCTTTCCAGGCAACGTGACCAGGCTGCTACAATTTTCTGAGTGGGAAGCAATTTGGGGGAATCATTTTTTTCCATATCTGAATCTTGCATCATATTAAATTCTTGCATTCTCTCTCTCTCTCTCCCCCTCTCTCTCTCTGTGCCTGAGCCAGAGTTCTTTAGGCTTGTTTGGTCTTTCTTGAAAGGGTAGTGGAGGCATGTGTTAAGTTATATATTGACTTAATATTCTTTTTGGGTTAATTCCTAAAGATATACATATTAAATTATCTTTAAATCGGGATAAATGGTTATCTTCATTATTATAATTTATATAAATTAATAATTTAAATTCAAATTTTAGTCTTTGGAAGACCAAAAAAAAGGTAAATATATTAAAAAATATGAGCTTATATATTTTTTTTAAAGTTAAAACTTTAAGTATAGTTTCAATTTAAATATTATTAAAAAATAAAAACTAAACATATTTAAATTTGAGATTTTATGTTATGATTTTGATTTAAAATTTTTTAAAAAATATTCGATCTACAATCTTAAAAAATTTTAGAATTTTTTAAGTATTGAAATATATATATATTAATTTTGTATTATCAAAAAATTGTAAAAATCATTAAAAAATAATCTTTGAATTGAATATTATTAAAATTTTAAAATAATATAAAATAATATGTAATATTTATTTAAATTATTTTTAAAATATCATTAACTTTTTATAACTGTTTAAAAAAATTTTAAATTAAAACAGTCAAGATGTGCACATCAACCTATTAATATCCTTGCCATATATATAAAATAATGGTAACCTTTTTTACTTTTATTATATAAAATTCAACCATACAGTTATATTCTCATTAACCATAATTGTGGCCTTTGCTTATAAAAATATATATTATTAACAATATATAACTCATAATAAAGCTGATGCATAAGTCAATCAAAATCCAATGGAAGGGTCCTCACTAATCAAGTTTGTTTTCTTCATTGCTTCTTGTAAGTCTCCTTTTATAGTCTTTACCTTTTACCATACTTTTAGTCCTTTTTTTTTTTTTTAATTTCCTTACATTTTTTTAAGTTTAATATGGTGCAATTTTTGAAAAGCCCATGATTTTTAATCTTATGTTGTTTAAAATAAAAATAAATTGATTCGTTTAAAAAAACATATATTTCATATCAATTGTAATTTCAATGTGATGATATTTATATTTTAATTTTATTGAATATATTATTTAAAATATATTTAAAAAACAAGTTTTATTGACCAACTAGTTAAATTATAATCCACTTGATGTGTTTTTTTTTTTTTTAAGATATTCATTTATTTATTTTTATACTTATAAACTTATTTGAATGAAGGTGTTATCTTTCAACTTCAAACTACAAGATGGTAAGGATATGTTAACTATTTTATATCAATAGAAATTAGAATTCATTCGTTTTTTAAAGAAAAAATAGTAAATATTATTTAAAAATTAAAAATATTTTTTAAATATTTATTTTATATTTTAAAATATTTTTAAAATGATTGGCAAGAAATAATCAAATTAAATATCAAGTTAAATTATTATAAAAATAAGTATATTTTTATTATTAAAATATTTAAAAATAATTTGAATAAATTTTACACTTTTCAAATCAATCTTTTAATTTTAAATAATTTTTTATTTATAAGCTATTTACTATAAATTTTTTACAGTAAAATTTTTAAAAATTTTAGTTTTCAAAAAACTCTAAATTTTTTTTGTGATGCTTGAATATTTTTTACATCTATAACAAAATTTCAAATTAAAATTTATAATACAAAATTTTTAATTTAAATATTCATAATATTTTATTTTTTAATAATATCTAACTTAATTATTTTTTATTTATTAAAATCTATTTTAAAATATTTTAAAATTTAAGATAAAAATTAAAATAATATTTTTTAAAATTTTAAAAGATATAAAAAACTAATTAATTAGTCATTACTTTTTTAAAAAGTAGACTTTTTTTAAAATAATTTAAATATTTATTTATTTATTTATTTATTTATGATAGGCTGGTTACAACGGGCTGTAGCAGGAGGGGTGGAGCCAAGGCAAGTGGGTCCGCGGCCAGAGTGCGGAACCCCCCAAGATTGCGTGATCAAATGCGGCTGTAGAGTCCAGTGCTCCGATTTCGGATGCTATTGTGCATGTGACAGCTTTGCAAAACTACCACCAATTTATTGGAGATTGCACTAGCTACTCCAATGGAGAAAGGTTAAATAAATAAATAAACCCAAAAATTATAATCTTGGATAAATATATTGTACTAATGCAAAATGTGTTGAATTTTAATATTAATATAAAAAAAAAATGAAAAATTATAATTATTGAGAACTTGCCCTTGACCTTTGTGAGGATCGATCCTCATTTCTATGGGACACTGTTTGAACTCTTCTGTCCAAGCTTCACTTTTCTAAACCATTATCTAATCTGCTCTTGCGCCTGTCATCTCTCATCTTTTCATGTCGTGGTCTATATGTTTTTGCAGGCTTGTTCTGCTGTTGTATCCAAGATAACGGCCACTTTCTCAGCTCCCTCAATCAATGTTACAGACGTTTTTAGCTTATTTATAGCGAGGGATTGAAAAGAAACGAGGGTTGCAATCTTCCCATAAAATTGTCAACTATTGAGTCATTTATCAGGTCTCTTACTTGTTGTGTCTTCATGTTGAATCTTTTTAATATAGTTCTTTAAAGACTGTTATCACATTGTTATAGAGCTTGAAGGTCGTCCTTAATCTTTTTAATCTTACTTATTAATCAAGTCATGGACAGAATTACAAAGTTAGAAAAATAATTAATTTTTTCAGACTTTAGGGACTGAAAGAGTTTAAAGTATCTTCAGTTATGGTGACTTAGCATCTAGTGGCATCAGATTCTTTTAGAGCAGGAGCCATCCTTAAAGCTCTTCATGTGTATGCCGTGATCTAAATTCTCATTGTATAATTAAATTCGTGGCTCATAGGATTTTTTCTTAGCAACAAGCTTGTCCAAAATTTTTGAGATGCTTGTTTAGAAAAAGCCATAAGTCTTTGACTTGATCACCATGGACGACATTAATTATTATCTTATCGCTAAAACTCTTCGACATGAGTCATCAAAAATCTACAACAAGAAAAAGACAAAGAGAAACATCTATCATTTAAACTAGTTAAAAAATCTCGAAGGAATAATAATAAATGTATATTAAGTAAGAGAATACCTTATCTACTTAAAAATTTAGGGTCATGTCTTTATAGGGAAGTGTAACATGCTCCTATCAGAAAGTTTTAGCCTATCTTAGTCTTAACTAAGAAATTGGCCGACAAAGTAGGGTCCAATCTAGACTCTTGTAGTTGGGTGTTAATATCTGAAGGGGTACAGCTTAGGTTGATCTCTCGATTAAGATCCAGAATGAAACTAAATGGATTAAACTGAAGTAAATCTCTTGATCTAAGCTCAATATGTGAGATGCTTGCATAAATTAGTATAAATATATATCATTTAATCATATATAACTCATGCATAACAAAGCTCAAAGTGATAAATTAACCAAATTAAAATGGAAAAAATTCTCTTTTGAGTTTGCTTTCTTGGTTGTTGTTATATTGTTGTGGCTTCAAGTAAGTTTCCTATTTTCTTTTTTAACATATTTCTTCTTATTTTATTTTCCAATGCAAGAAAAATGCAAAGCTACTAAGACTTGTCAAGACAAGCCAAGTGTAACAACCAATTCATTCAAAGGTTACCTTAGCAGCACCAATAAACATGTTCTAATAAACTATAGGGCTCTTGACCGTTAGTTTCGAGGATATAAGACTCATACAGGTGTTTATTAATTTTTTTGAGCTTTCATTGGGCTAATAATATATGAAGCTTAAGATAAAATTTATTTTATTAATTTTAATCAGCATTGAATTTTTAATCAAAAATAAGAAAAAATTAATAATTTAATATATTAAAATAAAAAAATTATTTATTGATTTTATTAAATTGACATGTATTATCATTTTATGAAGAGCTTAATAATACTTAGTTTAATAAAAAAATTTAAATTTTGAGACCCATGGCAATAGTGAGTGTTAACTTAAATATGGTAATTTATGATTAGTATGTCTTGTTGAGATAGGTTTTAATTTTAATTTGATTTATGTTGATTAGGGACAAATCTTTGTTTTTTAAAATGAAAGGAAAAAAAAAACCTTAACTTGTCCCATTCCATTTCAAATTTGGTTTAGTTTTTTCAATCCAGTTATTATAATACAAATGAGTTAAAAAAATTTAATTTGAATTAATTTTCTTTCTATTAATGTCAATAAAAAATAAAAATAAAAGATCATGATATTATACCAATGTTTTATAGTCAATTAGAATCCACCAATTTCACTTGTTGAACAGTAAATCAAGTTTTTAGTATTTTCAATGCATTATTATTAATCTAAAAAGTTAAAATGGTGTCATGTTATCAAATAAAATTTATTTATTTTAATGAAAATGACACATTGTTTTAAAAAATCATTTAAAATATTTTTAATCAAAATTACATAATTTTATTTGAAAATAACAGTGAAAGAAAAAAAACTTCCTATTTTGTGTTTGACATTTTTAAAATTGATTTTTATCTTCATTTTTGATTACTTATTTTAATAATGTGCATTACAATACTATTATTACATATTATAAATTCATTTTTGATTCATGATCTTCAAACATCTCCTTTTTTATTTGGGTTAATATTATAAAGTAATTTTACATATAAATTTTTAATTAAGTTTAAATTGGTTGTAGCTTTTAATTTTTCTTAAAAAATATTATTTAAATAAAATTTTTTGTACAATGAATTTTAATTTAAAATTTATCATAAATATTTAAATATATTTAAATTATGGTCAAAATTTTTATAAAAAAATTTAATTTTTTAATTTGAATTTTAATTATTTACAACAAGTTTGAATTAGTCAACAGTATTAAGATTTGCATATCTGCCAATTTGGTAACTAGTAAATGTCTTGCCATATAGAGTGTTACTCTCATTATGATGAAGTTGACTGTGAAAGGCATATTCTCATTAGGATGCCTACCAAATTAATTCCCTTTGCCTATAAATACAGGCAACCTCAAAACACATATCACATAACAAAGCTCAAGTAGTGGTAAAGTCAATAAAATCCAATGGAGAAGGCTTCACTCAAGTTCGTTTTCTTGGTTGCTCTCATTGTCATTGCTTCATGTAAGTTTTTTTTTTGGAAAATTAGATCATGATTCATTATTTTTAATAAAAATAGATCATTTACTCAATACTATTTATAATAGGTTTGTCATCGAATGGAATCGAGGCAAGGGAAGAGGAACAATCAATCATGTGCCAGAATGATAATGACTGCATCAGTTTTTGCCCAGGCTGTGCAATTCACAAATGCAGTGGTTTTTGTATTTGCGATAAATGTCCTCCTCCCTCAAAGTTGAATGTGTAATCAATCAATAATAATAAATTATAGTGGCTATTAGTATTGAGGATGTGCAATGAACAGTGATATTTTTTGTCGAATAAATAATACAGGCTTTTGATTAATTTTGTCAAACAATGTGAGCAAATTAAGGTAGTTTTCGAGCTATAAATCAACATATTAATTTTGGCATTTCGGATTAATTTCTTTAAAGTACTTGTTTTCTCATGCTAATAATTCAAATTATAAATTAATAATATAATGGTATATGTTATGGGTGTTGGATACAAATCATGATTAAACTTCTTTATTATCTCCCGTAATTCTTTGTAACGCTCTTAGTCAAAAGGATCAATAACGCTTCCCCATCAACAACAATCATGCAACGAGTCATTACATGGGTCTATGGTCGGATTGGCCTATGGACTCACAATCGAAGCTTGATGCACATTAAAAGAATAAAAATAAAAAATTGATGGCTTTTTAAATTAATTGAGTGGATCAAATGAACATTTGCGGCATATCTATGAATTTGGTTATTTTGTCGAATTTAAATAAGTCAATTTAATTAATTACAAATGAGTTGATCTAATAAATTTTATATAAATTGATTTGATAAAAAAATTTATTTATTATTTTTAAATAAAAATAAAATTTTAATGTATAAAATAAATAATAATAAAAACGATATGAAAAATTATTGAATTAAAAACTTCAAACTTCCAAAAACTAATCCATGTTTATTCAAAATTTTACTCAAAATTAAAATTAACAATGTGAAGAAAATAATATGGAAATTTTATTAATTTTTAAATGAAAATTCTTCTTCCTTATTTTATTTTTATTAAATAAAAAAATAAAATTTCCTTTGTTATTTTGTTTTCCAGCTCCAACAACTGTGACGGGAATTATACCCGGCCTTAAGCCTGGGCGTCATGGCTTCGATGTTGATGCCCTTGGGGATACAACAAATGGTTGCATGTCAACTGGTATGGTCCACTGACTTGTATATTTCTTCTCAATGTGCTTGATGAATTGGGATAAAAACAATTAATGACTATGAACTTCTTTTGCCAAATTCCATATTCGTTCCTCTGATCAACCTGTTTGCAGGTCCACATTTTAATCCTGCTGGCAAAGAACATGGTGCACCAGAGGATGATGTTCGTCATACTGGTGATTTGGGGAATATAAATGTTGGTGATGATGTTAAGCTTGCTATCCTGATACTCGTGTATTAAAGATGAAAAGTTATTGTGGTTGGGTGTGCAAGTTGTTGGTTTTTGATCTCTCCCTCCCTCTCTCTCTCTCTCTCTCTCTCTCTCTCTCTCTCTCTCTCTCACACACACACACACACACACAAATACACAAGTTTTTGATCAATAGTATGTATGTATTATTATTTGTTTAATGGTGTTTGATACTTCTGCATTACTAACACATCTTGTGGTTCAGGTACTGTTAGTTTCACAACTGTCGACAGTCAGGCATTTTGTTTATCTCCTTGTGTTTCTACTTTATGTTTTATTTCATTCTTCGTAGGCTCATGAATGCTGCCTTTGCGACATTATTTCTTCTAATGCATTTGTCTGTTTTAGCAGATTCCTCTTACTGGACCAAATTCCATTACTGGAAGGGCTGTCATTGTCCATGCAGATCCTGATGATCTTGGAAAGGGTAATCTTTGCTAAAAATAGTTTTTGTTTTGGTAGTTCTTTTAAAGTCGTCTTCTAATTTCTGCCTAATGTTATGGGTAAATTTTGGCTGGTTGACTCACTTTCAAAATGTTTGCTCTTTAAATCTTATTTTCATTGAACAAAGAGAAGGTACTTGTGTTGCTATTCTTGCTTCACGTTTGAGGTGATAACCTCTACATCAAGTTAAACTGCGAATTTGGATGATGATAGTAAGGAGAGATCTTAGAGACTGACATACTAAATAAACTTTTAACTGGACCTCATACACTGCCAAAATGAGTTAATCTTCCCTTTGAAGGGAGGAAAGGGCTCGTGGGGTTTTTCTGAGTTACCTTGAGGGTTTTGCAGTCACACTTACCATCATGGTTTTGACCTTAATCTTAAAGATATTTTTATTAGCATTTCTATGCGGTAGCACAAAGACTTCTTTTACTTCTGCCTGCTGAGTAACTGATCATTTCGAGGTTATTCACCAATATCTATGACTTATGATGGACATTTGCTTAGAATTTGTATTATGTATATGTATTCTTCCATTTGTGGTTTTTCATACATTTCTTCTTCCATCTATTCAGGAGGGCATGAACTTAGCAAGACTACTGGAAATGCTGGTGGCAGAGTTGCTTGTGGTAAGTAAACTTGCCCTTTCTTCTGAAACAAATTTGTCATTTTCCTTTCATGAGACTTGATTTAAAACACCACAGTCCTCTACTTTACTTAAATGCAATTGTAGTCAAGGATCTTACTCTAATTATCTCGTTTGGCTAGAGACTTAGGTTGCACTGAAGTTTTCTGGTTTATCAGTATAAATTTATGCTTTTGAAGCGTTCATTCGAACCGATTGATTTTCTTAGTGGCTTTTATGTCCATCCTACTCATCTCCTCGAGCTTTCTTGAAGTGCAGCATATCAATATCGTGTAGCGTCCTTTGATCTTTGGAAAGACTAATATGTGGTTTTGCATTGATTCAAATCTTCTCTTCCACTTTACCCAAGTTTCTGTTTGTTTGTTTGCAGGTATTATTGGTCTCCAAGGCTGAAGCGCCTCATGGGAGGACTACCGTGATACCAGCAACTGGATGTGTATTGGCCCGCATGCTCCTTGAGAGTAACTTAATTAGTAGTGCCCTGAATAAAACAGCATACTCTTGATGGGTAATCCTGTGCGGATTAGGTCTGCGATCTTAAACTTTGTGCTGTGTTTGTCGCCGTTCTTCATAATACATCCTCTCTTATTTGCAACATATGGCTCCTATATTTTCATGCCTCCCTTATCCTTTGCTGCTCTGTTTCCGCAAATGTTACCTGGTGAGAAGATTTTGTGTTGTTCTCAAGCCCGTGGGGCTGCCCAACCAGAAATGCGATTGGCAGTTGGTTTAGAAAATGCAAAGCAGATTCTATGTTTACAGTACTACATAAGAATCCACTGGCATTGAATCATTTAGGGTTCCTTCCATGCAACGTGACCAGGCTGCTACAATTTTCTGAGTGGGGAGCAATTGGGGAGATTCATTTTTTCCCATATCTAAATCTTGCACCGAATTCTTGCGCTCTCTCTCTCTCTCTCTCTCTCTCTCTCTCTGCGCCTGAGCCTGAGTTCTTTGGGCACATTTGGTCTTTCTCACAAGGGTAGAGGAGGCCTATGTATCCAAGACCCAATCGCCCAAATGCCGCCTTCTCTGGGCTTTGAATAGTTCAAATGCCTGCCCACTAGAGATTGTTAAGTTATTTATTAACTTAATATTATTTTTGGGTTAATTTCTAAAGCTATACATATTAAATTATCCTTAGATTGGGCTAAATATTATCTCCATTATCATAATTTATATAAATTAATAATTTAAACTCAAATTCTATTGTCCTTGGAAGAAGAAAAAAAAGGTAAATATATAAAAAAATTAAACTTATATCTTTTCAAAGTTTAATTTTTAAGTATAGTTTCAATTTAAATATTATTAAAAAAATTTAAGACTAAACATATTTGGATTTGATATTTTATATTTTAAATTAAAATAGTCAAGATTTTCACATCACCAATCATGGCAACCTATTAATATCCTTGCCATATATATAAAATAATGGTAACTTTTTTCTACTTTTATTACATAAAATTCGGCCATACAGTTATATCCTCATTAACCATAATTGTGGCCTTTGCTTATAAAAATATACATTATTAGCAACTCATATTAAAACTGAAGCAATAAGTCAATCAAAATCCAATGGAGAGGTCCTCACTAATCAAGTTTGTTTTCTTCATTGCTTTGCTTATCATGTTTTATAATCTTTATCTTTTACCATATTTTTAGTGACAAAGAATTACGGGATATAATAAAGAAGCTTAATCATGATTCATATCCAACACCCGTAACATATACCATTATATTATTAATTTATGATTAGCACAAGGAAACAAATACTTTAGAGAAATTAATCCGAAATGCTAAAAATAATATGTTGATTTATAGCTTGAAAAATAGCTTAATTTGCTCACATTGTTTGACAAAATTTATCAAAAGGATGTATCATTTATTCAACAAAAAATATCATTGTTCATTGTACATCCTCAATACTAATAGCCACTACAATTTATTGTTATTGTTCGATTACACATTCAACTTTGGGGGAGGAGGACATTTTTCGCAAATACAATAACCTCTGCATTTGTGAATTTCGCAGCCAACTGGGCAATAACTGATGCAGTCGTTATCGTTGTGGCACACGATTGATTGTTCCCCTTCCCTTGCCTCGATTCCATTTGATGACAAACCTATTATAAATAGTATTGAGTGAATGATCTATTTTTATTAAAAATAATGAATCATGATCTAATTTCCAAAAAAAAAAAAAAAAAACTTACACGAAGCAATGACAACGAGAGCAATCAAGAACATGAACTTGAGTGAAGCCTTCTCCATTGGATTTGATTGACTTTATTACTACTTGAGCTTTGTTATGTGATATGTGTTTTGAGGTTACCTGTATTTATAGGCAAAGGGAATTAATTTGGTAGGTATCCTAATGAGAATATGCCTTTCACAGTCAACTTCATCATAATGAGAGTAACACTCTATATGGCAAGACATTTACTAGTTACCAAATTGACAGATATGCAAATCTTAACACAGTTGACTAATTCAAACTTGTTGTAAATAATTAAAATTCAAATTAAAAAATTAAAAATTCTCAAAAAAATTGATCATAATTCAAATATTTTTAATATTTATGATAGTTTTAAATTAAAATTCGTTGTGCAAGACTTTTTATTTAAATAATCTTTTTTAAAAATTAGAAGCTACAACCAATTTAAACTTAATTAAAAATTTATATGTAAAATTGCTTTGTAATATTAACCCAAATAAAAAATGAGGTGTTTTAAGGTCTACCATGTCTCTTACCTGTTGTGTCTTCTTGTTGAATCTTTCAATATAGCCCCTTAAGGATTTATTACTACATTGTTGTAGAGCTTGAAGGTAATCCTTAATATGCCTAACCTTGCTCACTAATCAAGTCACGAAGAAAGCTACAAAGTTAGAAAAATAATTAATCTTTTCAAACTTTAGGAACTGAATGAGTTTAAAATATCACTAATTATGGTGACTCAAAAGAGTTTGCATCTAATAACATCAAATATCTTTTAGAGCAAGAGCCATCCTCAAATCTCTTCATGTGTACGTCATGCTCCAAATTCCCATTGTACAATTAAATTTGTGGTTCGTTGAGTTTTTCTCTTGGCAACAAGCTCGTCCAAAATTTTTGAGATGCTTGTTTAGAAAGAGTCATGATCCTAGGATGACATTAATTATTATACAGTCGCCAAAACTCTTTGGCTTGAGTCGTTAAAGATCTACAAAAAGAAAAAACGAAGAGAAACATCTACCATTTAAGCTAGTTAGAAAGCCTTGAGAGGATAACAATAAATATATATTAAGTAAGAGAATACCTTATGTACTTATAAACTTGGGGTCTCTGTCTCCATAAGGAGTGTAACATGCTCTTATCATAAAGTTTTACCTCATTTTAGTCTCAACTAAGAAATTGGAAAACAAGATAAGGTTCAACCTAGACTCTTGTAGTTCGATCTTGATATCTCAAGGTGCAAGGCTCAAGTTGATCTCCCGATCAAGATCCAAATTGAGACTAAATGGATTAAACTGAAGTTAACCTCTTGATCTAAGCTCAAAGTGACAAATTAACCAAATCAAAATGGAAAAATTCTCACTCAAGTTTGTTTTCTTGGTTGTCATTATATTGTCATGGCTTCAAGTAAGTTCTTTTTTCTTTTTTTTGACATATTTCTTCTTATCTTATTTTTACAGTGCAAAAAAAAAAATGCAAAGCTACTCGAACTTGTCAAGACAAGCCAAGTGTAACAGCCAATTCATTCAAAGGTTACCTTAGCAGCTTCGATAAACATATTCTAATAAAAGATAGCACTCATGACCATTACTTTCGAGGATATATATAAGAATCGTGTCCGTTAATTTTCTTGAGCTTTCATTGGGTTGATGAGATATAAAGCTTAAAATAAAATTTATTTTATTAATTTTAATCAGCATTAAATTTTTAATAAAAAGTAAAAAATAATTATTAATATATTAATATAAAAAATAAAAAAAATCATTCATTGATTTTATTAAATTGACGTATATTATCATTTTATAAAGAGCTAAACACAACTTAGTTTAATAAAAAAACTAAATCTTAAAATTTAAGAGGCCCATGCCACCGGTGAGTATTAACTTAAATGTGGTAACAATTTATGATTAGTATGTCTTGTTGAGATAGGATTTAATTTAAATTTGATTTACATTGATTAGGGACGAATATTTGTTTCTTAAAAGGAAAGAAACAAAGATAACCTTAACTTGTCCCATTCCATTTCAAATTTGGTTTAGTTTTTTCAATCCAATTATTATAATAGATATTAGTTAAAAAATTAATTTTGAATTGTTTTTTCTATTAACATCAATAAAAATAAAAATAAAAGATCATAATATTATACTAATGTTTTAAAGTCGAATAGACTCCACCAATTTCACTTGTTGAACAGCAAATTAAATTTTTAGTATTTTCGATGCATTTAAGAATTATTATTAATTTAAGAAGTTAAAATGGTGTTGTGTTATCAAATAAAATTTATTTATTTTAATGAAAATGACACATTGTTTTAAAAAATCATTTAAATTATTTTTTAATCAAAATTACATAATTTTAGATGAAAGCAACATTGAAAGAAAAAAAAAACTTACTATTTTGTCTTTGACATTTTTAAAATTGATTTTTATCTTCATTTTTGATTATTTATTTTAATAATATACATTACAAGATTATTATTACATATCATACAATCGATTTGGATTAATGATCTTTAAACTTCTCCTTTTTTATTTGGGTTAATATTATAAAGCAATTTTACATATGAATTTTTAATTAATTAAGGCTAAATTGGATGTAGCTTCTAATTTATTAAAAAAGATTATAAATAAAAAATTTTATGCAACAAATTTTAATTTAAAAATTATCATAAAATATTAAAATATATTTAAATTATGGTCAAATTTTTTTAAAATTTTTTAATTTTTTAATTATTTACAACAAGTTTGAATTAGTCAATGGTGTCAAGATTTGCATATCTGCCAATTTAATAACTTATAAATATGTTACCATATAGAGAGTTACTCTCATTATGTTGAATTTGACTCTGAAAGGGTATATTCTCATTAGGATACCTATCAAAATAATCCCCTTTGCTTATAAACAAGTATCCTCACATCACATAGCACATAACGAAGCTCAAGTAGTGATAAAGTCAATCAAATTCAATGGAGAAAGCTTCACTCAAGTTCGTTTTCTTGGTCGCTCTCGTTGTTATTACTTTATGTAAGTGTTTTTTTTTTTTTTTTTGAAAATTAGATCATGATTCATTATTTTTCATGAAATAGATGATTTACTCAATGATATTTATAATAGGTTTGTCATCAAATGAAATCGAGGCAAAGGAAGGGGAACAATCATTCATTTGCCACAACGATAACGATTGCATCAGTTTTTGCCCAGGCTGTGCAATTCACATATGCAGAGGTTATTGTATTTGCGGCAAATGTCCTCCTCCCCCAAAGTTGAATGTGTAATCAATCAATAATAATAAATTGTCGTAGTTATTAGTATCGAGGATGTGCTATGAACAGTGATATTTTTTTCGAATAAATAATACATCCTTTTGATTAATTTTATCAAACAATGTGAGCAAATTAAGCTAGTTTTCGAGCTATAAATCAACATATTATTTTTGGCATTTCGGATTAATTCCTCTAAAGAATTTGTTTCCTTCCGCTAATCATTCAAATTACAAACTAATAATATAATGGTATATGTTATGGGTGTTAGATATGAATCATGATTAAGCTTTTTTATTATATTTCGTAATTCTTTGTAACTCTCTTAGTCAAAAGGATAAATATGTCATTATTTATAAAGATGAAAGAAAGATTTTGATGTCAATATTTTTTTATTAATTTTTAAAAAGTACAATACAAAGAAAATTGTAGAGAAAAAAGGTCTTTGAATAAAAATGTAGAAAAAAAAATATATCTTCTAATTTTTGAATGAATGTCTTTCCATTAAAATAAATCATCTCCCTTTGGCTCTCGCTCCTTAATTAAAGTCACATTTTGACATTTATAAAGATCATCTCTCGTAACCAAATTAATAATTCATTACAATTAAATCATTCATTCTTCATTCATTAAAAATAAGAAGTTGTTTTTGAAAGATAGTAAGCATAAATTGGTTCATTATTTTTATAAATTGAAGAAGTACTATTTTTTTTAAAAAAAAAGAGATTATTGTATTCTAAAAGATATCTACAATCAACCTATCGGCATTAATTGGGAGCGATTTTGTCTTAAAAAAATAAAATTAAACTCTAAATTCGATCTAACAAAAGTAAAATTTTATATGCTTACTTGTTCCAATAACTTATTTCAATTTTTTTTTTTTGAAGTAAGTCAAATATCTTTTCAAGTTTTTTTGGTACTGTTTATTATACCAAAAACAACAACCTTAAGACCATGACCTATTGAGTTTTCATTGAGCTTATGAAATATGAGGCTTCGGAGACCATAGCAAAGGTGGGTGTTAAATATGTTAAGAATATATAATTAGAATGTCTTATTGATTCAGGTTTCAATTTAAATTTGTTTCCCCTTGGTAAGGGACGAATGGGGTTCCATTTGATTTTGAGTTTGGTTTAGATTTTTCAATCCAACTATTGCGATTCATATAAGTTAGACGATCTTAATTTGAATTACTAGTTTACAATGTCAAATAGAAAAATCGGTGGAGTGCACAAGTGCTCAAGCGTGCCTTATCTTCTCCAATGGATGCGAAGACAATCACTGCAACGGTAACTTTTGCATTTGCGGATTTGATCACCTTCTGGCAAGGCTGAATATGTAATCAACAATAAGCTATAGTGACCAATACTATTTTAGTATATATGTACATATATTATTTTTATAATATATGTACATATACAAAAATTAAAATATTAAAAGAATATTAAATATATTGTAGTATTGTATATTTAATTTTATTAAATATATTGAAAAATTGAGTGTACCCGTATCATATCTTTACCAATGGATGAAACCTTCCCTTTGATTTTTATTAAATGGAGAATTTGGAAGTAAACAAAAAATGATATGATTACAAAGAAGAAAGACGGAAAAGACATCCTTAACCTTACTTTGTTTCATTAATTACGTCCTTGATTTTGGGGATAAGGAGGAGGAGATGATGTTAATCAGATTTGAAGCTCTTAGGATATGCATATCACACCAAATACGGCAACTTAATAATATCTTTGACATATAAAAATGCTAATTGCTTTCTCTTTTTTTTTTTTTCATTAAATAGAATTTGACTATAAAAGAGTATATATGCTCAATAAGATAACTATCAAAATAATTCCCTTAATTTTCTTATAAATACATATAAACTAACAGTATTACATAGGACATAATAAAGCTCTCAAGTGATAAAAAGCCAATCAAATCCAATGGAGAAAGCTTCACTCAGCTTCGTTTTTTTGGTTGCTCTAATTGTTATTGTTTCCCTTTTATTTATTTTTTTATTTTTTAAATTAGGTCATAATTCGTTATTTTTGGATTAAATAGATCATTTTCCTTTAATTTTGACAGGTCTGTCGTCAAATGCCATTGAGGTGAGTCCAGGGGGACAACCCATCGAGTGCTACACAAATTCCGACTGCGGCGTGGGTCCTTGCCGGGGCTGCAAAAACAACACATGCAATTTTTACGTTTGCCAATGTGGAGGATGTCCTCCTCCTGCTGCCAAAGTTGAAAGTGCATGTAATCCATAACAATAAACTATAGTGACCATTAGTGTCGAGGAGATGGTAAGAGCATTGATACTCTTTCTCGAATAAATCGGACAGCCTTTGGTTAATTTTGTCCAACAATGTGAGAAAAACCGGTTTCTAAGCTGTAAATGAGCATATTTTATTTGGCATTTTCGGATTAGTAAAAAAATAAATTAATTAAATGAAGTTAAGTTCGCCTTTGTAGGAGGAACTAACATGTAAAAAATATATAAATTTTTAAAAAATTAAGAAACATAAATCACTACAATATGATAATCTACTAAAATTTGATAACTTTTTAAAGAAAAATTTAATTCTACATATGTGATAAATATATATTTTATATTTGATAAATATTTTAAAAAATCTTAAAATGTAGCTTGAGTACCGAATCATGCTTTGATATTAAAAAAATAATGAAATAAATCTTAAAATTTTATATCAAGTCGATACAAATTTTTTTGTTAATGGGACATTCTCCCCATTAATAGTAGTTGGATTTTACCAAGGTGACATTGAGATTTAAAAAAAAAAAAAAATTCTTTTTACTTTGTCTGTTTCTCTTTCTCTCTCTTCCTCATTTCCCTTCTACCAAGGTTCTTTGATGTCGTTGATCTCCATCCTATTATGTTAGCCAGTTGACGAGTTCTTCTTTTAATGAGCTTTTCATGACCTCCAATGGTCTTGTGGGCTCTCCATCCTGGTCCTCTTTTTAAAGTAATAAATTCATGAGTTGACCTTAAGATTTGCATATCAGCCAATATAGTAATTTCCAAATTTCATGCCATATAAATGCTAACTCTTTTTTTCTTTCATTAAATAGAGTTTGACCTTCGCTTTTATAAATACAGACAACCTCACAACACATAACTCAGAATAAAGCTCAAAGTGAGAAGCTAATCAAGTCCAATGGCCAAAGCTTCACTCAACTTGGTTTTCTTGCTTGCCCTTCTTGTGATTGCTTCCTGTAAGTTTTCATGTTAAAAATGCATTAGAATTCAATCTCTTTGAAAATCCAGTGATTTTATCATTATTTTTCGTGTAAAATGGGTCATTCTCTCCAAATTAACTTACCCAAATGTCTATTATGACAGGCTTGTCGCACGGAATTGAGGCAACGGTGGTTGAAGAGCCACAGTGCTCGGAAGATCAATACTGCATTTTGGTCTGCAAATGCGAGGAGGCCAAGTGTGTTAACCACCTATGCGATTGCTCTCCATGCATTCCCCCAAAGA
The DNA here is from genome assembly GCA_021397835.1 of Moringa oleifera. NCBI lineage: Eukaryota > Viridiplantae > Streptophyta > Magnoliopsida > Brassicales > Moringaceae > Moringa > Moringa oleifera. The sequence continues at coordinate 18,768 of JAJFZO010000023.1, read as the reverse complement.
TAAGAGAACCATTAGTGTGAAGGATGCTGATTAACAAAACTTCACTTCCCTTGAATAAATCCTACAGCTTTTTGTTAATTTTCTCGAACAATGTAAGAAAACTAGTTTGCAAGTAATAAATCGACAGATTTTGTTTGGCTTCCCGGATTCCTTTTGCTCATCGATTTCTGCAAATTAATCCGGAATTGCAACACTTTTAATCTATCGATCGGATCGAACTTGTTCATTTAAAAACATGTGATTTGTGATGTACCCATGATTTAGATATTAAAAAAACTGAATAAACATCAAATTTTAATTGGGCAAAAAAATTTTAATTTTTATAAAGAAATAATTTAAATTGGAGATTCTTACAATAAATTTTAATTTAAAATTTTTAAATATTGTAAACAATATTTAACAAACTGTTTTTAAAATTAAAAATAATTTTTTAAAAAATTATATTATCAAAATAATTAATAATAAAAATTATTTAAAATGGGGACTCTAGCGCAATCTTCTTTTAGGCTTCCCTTACAGGCATCCAATCTTGGCACATCAAGCCGGTCTCCAATACGCAGCTAACCGTCACCTTTAAAAAGACACGAATTTAAAAAGTCAAATGTAAAGGACAAGATGTCGAAAGTGGACAGATTTTTTGTCGTTTAGCCTGCTTAAGACCATCTTCATCCTTAGGTCATTATCAATTTTATATACTAAATTTAATATCATTTTGGTGTTCATAGAGATTTTTTAAAAAAAATTAATAATATCAAAATTTTTTCATCTTTAATTTATTTACATCAAATTAGTTTTATAAATATTATTTTAATAATTTTTATTAATATTTACTATTTATAATACTAATTAATATTTTCTAATAATATTTTTAATTAATATTTTTAGTTAATTATTTTTATGAGTTGATGATACTTATAGCTAGGACAATATAAGATAATTTTTTGATAGGCAGATTTGAAATAAATGATTAATATTGACATTAAAATTTTATTAAATAATTAATATAAAAGAAAATAAAATCATTAATATATTATAATATTTAATTTTTTAAATTATCATAATGATCCCATAAATACTCAATTAATATATCACTAAATGCAAAGTCAATTTCTTTAAATAATATTTTAAAAATTATATATGATATTATTATTATTAAGTAATTAAATATTAATTTTACTTTACAGTTTTTAATAAAATATTTTTAATAATTAAATTTTTTTTCCAATAATATAATGTGTATATTTAAACATTTATCATAAATATATTTATATAAAAATTAAAAAAATTATAATATAATTTTTTTATTTAAAAAAAAAAAAGACAAATGATGCAGCAACAATGCTGCACTACATTTTAGAATCTCTTTGGAGACACGAAATCATAAGTCAGAATGCCAACTGTTGATTTTCGTATTCGTCAGAGATGATTTTATCAAATTTAATATTATTATAATATTAAATGAGAATTTTTTTAAAATATTTTGACTTTAATTTTTAATTTTAACTTATTTATTAATTTGATATTAAAAATATCATTTTAATAATATTAAACAATAATTATAGATAAATAATATTTATAATATTAATTAATATTAATTAATTATTATATAATAATTTAAATTTCATGTAATTTTTAAAATTAATAATTTACTAATTTAATTTTGTAATTATATTTTTTATTAATTATATATTAAATATTGATTATGTTTAAAACTCTTAATGAGATTTTTTTAATAATATATTTTTTAATAATATAATATGTATATTAAATTATTTTATCAAAAATATATTTTATAAAAAAATTAAAAAATTTATTAATATATATTTTTTATAAAAAAAAAGAAAGAAAACAACATTGTTGCACCAAATTGGTGAAGCTATTTTAAACGTCTCCAATGGAGACGAGAAACACTTGAAATTGAAAGCCAAATTGATGACTTGGCGTCTTCCTCAAAGATTGCTTAGATACGTCCTCGTTTCACAGCTTTAAGAATATTCTCCAAAAATCTATAAAATTATGCAAGTCTCTAGATTTCCCCAGCATTAAATTTCCTCTAATGATGATAAATAAATTAAGAAACGAGTTAGTTTTTTTTTTAATATATTTTATGGGTTATTTTAGAAAATCATATTCTAAATTAGTTTTAAAAAATATTAAAAAATACAATATAAAAAAAGAGAAAAGGGTTTGCGGGAAAGTGTGTCTACACCTATTATAACTACAGAAGTTTGTGAATTTTATATGATTTTACGATTCATTTAATTTAAGATTGTTAAAAAGCTAATCGTACCAATGCTTTGCAAGAATTCACTCTTTAACTGTTGAAGATAGAAAAATATAATCAAAGAAATGGAAGAAATCTGATTTGTTTTACATGAAGCAAGAGAATGTAATTCTTATTTGTTTTTATAGGCATTGTATCTGTGATTATTATTATTATATTTAATAAAATTCAAAAATTTAGAAAAATATTAAATTTATTATATTTTATTTGTTTTATATAATAAATATAAAAAAAAAAATTGAGAGCACCCATATCATATTTTTACCACATACGACCAAATATGGCAACCTAATAACACCATTGACCTTTAGAAATGCTTGACCGTTTAATTTTCTATTCCATTAGATAGAATTTGACCATAAACACTGTATTTTTCATTAAGTTACCTATCAAAATAATTCCCTTTGCCTATAAATACAAGTAACCTCACAATACATAACACATAATTAAGTTCAAGTAGTGATAAAGTCAATCAAATCCAATGGAAAAAGCTTCACTCAAGTTGGTTTTCTTGTCCGCTCTAATTGTTATTGCTTCATGTAATTAAGTTTTCTTTTTATATAAATATTTTTTTCATGTTTTTTTATTTTTTTAAAATAAACTAAGTCCTCAGTCATTATTTTTTGATAAAATAAATCATTTTCCTTTAATTTTGACAGGTTTGTCGTCAAATGCAATTGAGGTGATTCCAGGGGGACAACCGATCGAGTGCTACACAAATTCCGACTGCGGTGTGGGTCCTTGCCGGGGCTGCAAAAACAACACATGCAATTTTTACGTTTGTCAATGTGGAGGATGTCCTCCTCCTGCTGCCAAAGTTGAAAGTGCATGTAATCCATAACAATAAACTATAGTGACCATTGGCTTCGAGCATATGCCAAGAACATTGATACTCTTTCTCGAATAGATCAGACCAGCTTTGGTTAATTTTGTCCAACAGTATGAGCAAAGCTAGTTTCCAAGATATAAATCAACAAATTCTACATGGGATTTCAGGATTAATTCCTCTAAAGAATTTGTTTCATGTTAATAGTATAAATTAATAGTATGTTGTAGGGTGTGGGATCTGGATAGGTCTGATCACTCTGGCAAAGAAAAATGGGCCAATGTTTTAGGCCCATCAATAATAGTTGGATGAGAGGTAGAGAAAGAGCCCAATTGACCTAACCTCAAAAGCAACAAACCTGAACTAGCAGAGAGTCACAGAAGAAAAAAAATATTTTATTAATTTGAATTGAATTTTTAATAAAAATTTAAACAATATTTTGATAATTTAATATAATAATTAAATAAATTTTAATTACTAATTTTATTAAATTATCACATATTATTATTTTATCAAAATTTCAGTATAATTTAGATTAACAAAAGATTCAGATAAACTATGATAAAAGCAAATTATTCTTCAAGTACAAAGGAAGTGAGAAGTCAGAAACCATGTTTTTATTTTATGGAGGAAATCAGGGTCATGACGTGGCAATAATTAATTTGAATTAAGATTAGTCTGTTTAATAAATAAATAGATCACCAATCTTAAATTTTGAATTAAAATGTTGATAGGTTAATTCATTAAGCTTAATTAAACAAGCTAACAGATTATATATGTAACAAGCTCATTTGGCTTGTTGAAATTTAAATTAAATTTTATATTTCATAGATATAAAGATGAATATCGAAAAGAAATTTTTGAATTTGAAGTTTCACTCAACGAGGCTAAATTAATAGTATTTTATATTTAAATATTTTAAAAATAATTTAAATAAATTTATATTTTATTTTAAATTTATTTTTTAAATAAATAATTTTTAATTCATGAAATATTTGTTACAATTCTTGATAGTTTAAAATTATAAATATATAGTTTTTAATATTCAAAAAAGTTTTAAATTTTTTTTTGTGATGGAAGTTTGATTATATTTTTTATGTTTATGTAAATTTTTAAGTTAAAATTCATTATATAAAATTTTTAATTTATATATTTTAATTTTTAAGTTTTTTAATAAGATTCAAAGTAACTCAAATTTAACGTCTGTGTCTATTTGAAACTTGCACTTAAGATTAACATATCACCCAGACCACCTACAAATATCTTGCCATAAAATAATGCTAACAGTTTTCTCTTCATTAAATTGAATTTGACCATAGAAAAAAGTTATATTCTTATTAAGATACCTATCAAAGTAATCCTATTTGCCTATAAATACATGTAATATCATAATATATTAGCACATAATAAAGCTCATGTGATAAAATCAATCCAATCCAATGGAGAAAGCCTCACTCAAGCTTGTTTTCTTGATTGCCCTTGTTTTCATTGCTTCATGCAAGTCTTTTTCTCCTCTTATTATTTTTATTGCGTTTTTGTGCTTTTGTGATTACTTTGCTAATATGTCTCAATATCATCAAGAGGCTCGTAATCTATGATTCAATGTCATTATCTTAATGAATTTTGATTGGATAAAAAATTTAAATTCAATTGAATCGTTTAGCAAATCAGAACAATTTATTAGATTGAAAATATCATTTCATGGTTCTTATATTTCCTAAAAGAGTGAATTTACAAGTTTTGATTCAATCTCAATTTATTGACAAACCCTAAATTATATATATATATATATATATATATATATAAATAAAATGGATGTGGTTTGGTTTTTACTTTCTTTTTACTTTTGCACTTGTTGGACAGAAAAACCAGTGTAATGAAAGTGCTATTTCAGCTTTAAACAATGAGAATATTATGTCAAGGGCAATCCGGTCATTTACCATTATTTCCCTGCAAAATGGGTCATTCCTCTTAATAATCCAAACATTTACCATGACAGGCTTCTCAGAAGGAACCGAGGCAAGGGAGGGTGAACAGTCGATCGAGTGCTTGAGGCATGAAGACTGTTATACCTTCTGCGGCTGCAAGAACGTCAGGTGCCGATTGCAACTCTGTGATTGTAGATGCGGCCATCCGCCAAAGTTGAACGTGTAATCGATAGTAATCTGTGTGGAGGATGCTAAGAACATTTCTCTCTCCTGGAATAAATCATAGAGGTTTTGATTAGTTTTCTTGAACTATGTAAGCAATTCAGTTTACTAAGTAATAAATCGACAGATTCTGTTTGTCGGACTCCTTCTGATCACCGATTTTGGCAAATTAATCGTTTATCTCGCGGGAATTGCGACATGTTTGGTCTGTAGAGGCTGGTCCCAACTTCCAAGAGATCACACGAGCCTACCTCTATCGGCATCAAAACCTCCCTATTCTCTCTGTAAGTCGGAGTGCAGTACCCTTGACTAGGGTTATATTCCTTCATCACCCACACTCTCAACCAATTCTTTTGCAGAGAAACTTCGAAATTGACAACCACGATGAGGAATCCGTTACACTAAAAGAGGTCGATCAAATTTGACAGCAATGGCAAGCTCAACGCGGTGCAGTCATCTCCTCCTATAGCATGTAAGCCGGGGCAGGATGCGATCGTCTGCCCCCCTCCCATTTGTATAACCATTTTTCCATTTTGGAGTCATTTTTTGTTTTCATAATTTTTTATTTTATAAAAACAAAAAAGGATAAAAAAATTTTAATTAAAAATTTAATTAAATTTAATTTAAATATATTTAAATTTAATTTAAATATATTTAAATTTAAAGTAAAAATTTTATATTTATTTTAAATAACAAATTCAATATAAATGGATTCAAACTTTCAAATTTGTGTATGGAAAGAAAACAATCTTAACTTAAACTTTTTAATGTTAACGGTATTATCTTTTCCATGTTAACAGTTATTGAAAGACCACCATGAAATTTCAAAAAATGCCCATTTTCTTCTTCTCCCTCTCCTCCTCCGTTCTTGATTCCTCTTGTTTCCATGGTTGATCCAAATAAGTATCGGAGTTAATGCTATTAGGTGAAGCCATTCTTGATGTTGCCGAAGATTTGATCACCAAATATGAGCTCAGTTCTCCAACCTGACTGGTATGTTTTTCTTCTTTGGAACTCACTGGGCATTAGGCCTTGAGATGGGGCAGTAATTTGGGATGGGTCGCTGAATGAGAGCTACCACCTGGAGAGAAGCTGTAGAGCCTTCTTTGCATGAAGAAGCCAGCAGTGACTCCAATACAAAAGTCATGATAGCTACCCCACTAAAAGCGGCAGAAGGAATTATTGCTTGGGGTTGCGGCAAATTACTCTGTACTCCTCCCTTCATTACGAAGTAAAATACAAAAACCAAGTGGGTAATAGGTGCGTGACACCTTCAAAGAATTATATGTACATAATATAGGAAGCTAGTAATTGGCTATTATGGTTCTCGGTATTCATTGGGGTTTCAAATACAATTAAGAAATGGTGTGCTATCATACACGCAGTTCCTGTTCGGTCTGAGAATAGATGCCCAAATGTAGCAACCTCTTAAAAGCCATCCCAAGAAATGATGACGTTGCCCCTGCATAAAGTCCTTTTAAGCTGTCAATTGTTGTAAGATCTGAGAAATGTCCAAAATCTAAGCCACCATAATCTCAAACTCAAAGACATTGTGAATTTTGATGTGAACCCGGTACAGTCTCCATTCAATGTTTCCCCAGAGATGGCAAATACAAGAACTTTCATCTATTCTAGTAACTTAAAAGTCATGGAAGTGGAGCCTCAGCAGTACTGCAGCTGTCTTGGGGCCAGCAGCAATTGCTTCTTGAACCACCTTGCGGACAATAGATTCAGCGGGGGAACACATGTCTTGGAGTAGAAACCAACTTAAAAGTTGACCAAGTAAAACACCTGCAAGCAATAATGAAGGCAAAACTCACAGACTTTGTTTATCACAGATGACCACCACCACCTCAACTACTACCATTACGACGAGCAACAGTGATGACTTCAAGGAGCAGAAGGGCGGGTGGGGGTCAGGGCACGATAAGAAGAAAATGAGGATAACGGAGGGGGAGAGGCAAAGCCAAAGATCGTGGAGATGGAGAGAATCTCCTCAGTGGAGGTGTCTATAATAAAGAGCAATGGCTTGCTGTAGCTGCAATGTGGAGATAGGGAAGGTTGTTGCTTGATATCATGCAACAGCTTCCAGAGCTCCGAATCGAGACCATCTCTGTTCAGTCCTCCTCCAATACTGGCCTCCTTGTGGCTGAGATCATAGACAAGGTACATATATAAGAGTTTTGTTTTCTCAGGGGAAAAAAAAAATAAAAAGAGAAAGCGATTGAGATTGAGATTGGGCACTGTAAGTGAAAAAAATAATATATATATATATAAGTAAACATTAAGATATAAAATAAATAGTAATAAAAATGATATAAAAAATTGTTCAATTAAGAACTTTAAAATTTTAAAATCTAATTATGCTAAAATTTTACAAAAAATTACATTAACGAATATAAACAAAGTGAGATGAAAATTTTATTATCTTTTAAATGAAAATCCTTTGTCCTTATTTTATTTTTTTATAAAATGAAACTGATAAAAATAAAAAATGAGAAAAAATGATTTTACACTCGATAGTCAAGGGTAATGCAACTAAGTAAAATGCCCACTCGGAGGATTGAAGAATTAGTCAGACTTACAAAGACAATGGAAAGATCAATTGGATATTGGCATTTTTTTATCAATTTTTAATTTATAAATATTAAAAATAATATAATGATTATTGTGCATAAAAAATATGTATATCACATCTATAAAATTAAAATTTTTAAAAGTTATCAATTAGTTGTGTTATCATATTAAAAAAAATAGGTAATATTTATTTTATAATACATTCTTTATAAATTATTTTTTTATAAAAGTAAATTTAATTTATTTATTTTTATTAAAGAAAGTAGCTTTCCCTTTAATGGACTTGTTATGAACTCTTTTGGTTTTCGTCTTTTGAAAGGGATCCAAATATTTGATGGGTCTAGTCTTTGAATTAGGACAACCCAATCTCTTATTCAGATCATGGTCTGGTTTTGGTGGCCCAAAGGTCATAAATGGAAATTTCAAAATTCTGGTTAAGATTTGCAATATCACCCATTTTGGTAGCTTCAAATTTTCTTGCCATATAAATGCTAACTCAATTTCTTGTCCTAAAAAGGTGAATTCTCATTAAGGATATATACCTATCAAAATGGTTGGCCTTTGCTTATGAATACAAACAACCTCACAATACATAACTCAGACCAGTGAGAAGCTAACCAAATCAAATGGAGAAAGCTTCACTCAAGTTGGTTTTCTTGCTTGCCCTAGTTGTTGTTGCTTCCTGTAAGTCTTCTTTGTTTTGCATGTTGAAAATGCATTAGAATTCAATCTTTCTGAAAGTCGAACCATTTTACCATTATTCTCCCTGTAAAATGGGTCATTTCTCCAAATTAAATTACCCAAAATTTTATTATGACAGGCTTGTCACGAGGAATTGATGCAACGGGAGTTGAAGAGCCGCAGTGCTGGGAAGATCAAGAATGCGTTGCCATCTGTGGCTGCAATGGGGTCAAGTGCCAGTTTCACCTATGTAATTGTAGTCAATGCAGTCCCCCAATGATCAACATGTAACCCATAATAAACAACGAACAACCATTAGTGTGGAGGATGCTAAGAGAATTTCAATTTCCTGGAATAAATCATACAGCTTTTGATTAATTTTCTCGAACAATGCAAGAGAAACAGTTTGCAAGTAATAAATCCACAGATTCTGTTTGGCTTCTCGGATTCCTTTTGATCACTGATTTCTGCAACATCGAATCCATCAGTGGTCTCTGATTTGCTGTCAATGTTATTTAATAATCGAATCGGATTAAGTAAGGAAATCATATAATTAAAGAGGCTAAGTCATATACGAATGGTTAGTTAAAATTTAAAAAATTAAATTTTATGTAATAAACCTTATAAATATAAAAAATTATCTTAATAATATAATTTATTAACATGTTTAATTTATAAATATTTATATAATATAATATATGTATTATGTATGTAAAACTAAATTTTTTACGATTTTTAAATTTTAGTGATTATGATATCTAAAAAAAAAGATAAACTACATTTTTTTTATTTTTTATTTATATTTTTTAGAAGTTAATTTATATTATAAAAATGAATTTAAATTTATTTAATTTATGAATTTTTATTAAAAATATTTAATATTATAAATATTTATTAATATTACTTATTTTATATCATAAAATTTATTTTATAATTAAATAAAAACATAGTGTTTTCAAAATTTTATTAATTTTGATATTACACTTAAAAAATGTATTAACTTTATTTTATATTCAATATTTAATGAATGTGAGGTTTTTAATTTATTATAATTTTATAATATTTTTATTTTCATTTATTTTATATGATAAATTTAATCATTTGTATTTATTTTTTGAAAAAATAATAAATAAAAATGTATAGTAAATTAACTTATATAAAATTTATTTAACTCTCATATAATTTATCAAACTCATTAAATTGATTTATTTAAGATTTAATAAAACAATTTATGAATATAGTTTTATAAATTAAACATATAAATTAGATCATATATTTTTAAATGAATCAATTTAATTTAATTCATTAATTTGAAAAATCCGTTAAATTTTTCATAGATTGAACAATTCTGTATATTCGTAAGCCGAGCTGATTCAATTGTTATTGACCTTGAAAGTAAGCTCTATGTTGTATGATATTATCTTTTATTATTTATAGTTACATCCTTTTGTTGCATTATTTTTAATTTAAAATTTAAATAACTATATATTAATTTTATTTTAATTTCAAATTATTTTTTAAAAATAAAATAAAATTAGAAATTTATTTTAATTTAGATTTTAATGTAAAATTTTATATAAAATATTAACTGAAAACGAAACACATTTAAAAATAATTGACGAAATCAAAAACGTAATTCCTGCTTACTAAGAAAACCAAAAATTTTGAAACTCAACTTTATTAAAATTTAAACTTCTCTATATAATAAATTTGTGTCTTTTTACTATCGAAAGCTTATTTATAAATAGTTATATTTGATATAAAAAATATAAAAATAAGATTTTTTTCTTTATTATTGTGTAATAAGTTTTTTTAATATCTTAATCTTTATTTATTTTTATTTTATAATACCTTTTAAATTTATTTATTTTTATTTTTATTTTAAATAAGAGAAAGATAATTTTAAATTTTATAATATACATCATAAAAAAATATTAAACTGGTTAATAATAAGATTCCATGGGACACCGTTCCAAAAAAAAAAAATAACTCTTTTTTTTAGTGAAATTTTGTACAAAATTAGATAATATAATGTGGTTATGGAAAAAAAAATTAAAAAGAAAAACCAGTAGATGGACCAGGTTTGGATTTTTCAAGAAGTTCTTATGTAGACCGGATCCATGGGCCCATACGCGCTGGCCGAGGCCCGTTTTCTTATGATTACGAAAAGAGAATCACCTGAGCGGACATTTTAGTTTCCGAGCGTGGAGGCGTCACATTGCAAGCATTTCCTTTGAGAGAGACGATGGGGAGAGAGGTATCAGAGAGCTGCGTGGACAGTCTACTGACGGAGATGGTGTCGACGTATTGCAATCGGTTCTACGCCAGTAAACCTGAGCTCGCCGCCCGTCGGATCGAGGCAATTGGCTATCAGGTCGGCCACCAGCTCTCAGAAAGGTACGCCCTTGCACTCCGAATTATATCCCCTAATTTTAGCTTCAATTTCGGTTTTTCTATTAGTTTTTTTGCTCATGCTTCTGTTTTTGTATTTCATGAATACTGAATTTTTATTCTTTAGGATTCAGTAGTTTTCTATAGCGTTGGTCTATGGATCTAAAATAGGAAACTTGATTGATTAGTGGTGATTGTAAGTTTTATGTTCATGAGGTTTTCTGGAATTATTTCATTACTAAATTGGATGTTTGGTTGCTGAGAAAGTTTAGGAGCAGAAAAAAGCTGGTTTTGATTTGGATATGGTGCATTATTTTTATTGTTTTGGTTCAATTCTTTTATTTGGAGGATAGAGTTTTTCTTTTAGTTGTATCATCTGAGAAACTAAAATCCTCCACATAAAGTTCATTGGTTAGTCTATCTTTTGACTTTTTCATGCCCCAAACATATATAAACATAATCTTTTAGGCAGCACAGTTTCATCTGCATTGCAGTGATTTTTATCCCTTTTGTTTGATTCATAGGTGTTTGCTTACATACCCTTGTCTTAAATTGTCACTGTTGTGATCTGGAATATTCCTTCTGTCATGAAATGTCATCCGCAGGCTCCCACCAGTGCCACCACCTACCACATTTCACCCCACCCTCCCCAAACAAAAAGGAAAAACGGACAAGTGGTATAAGTCATGAAGTACTGTTAAAAAAAAATTTATTGACTTATATCAATGTTCTGTTCGATGTATTTAATTACCAGAAAAAATAAATCAGTTTTTCAAGTATTGTTTGTGTGCGCATGTGCGTGTGCGTGTTTATCATTTGGAACATGTGACTCTTTATCTGTGATCCTTCAGATTTTGGATTGACTTAGTCAAGTGAAAACCAGCATTTTGGAGGAAGTCGTGGACTCATGGCCAACTAGGGCCCTTATTTTGACTATCTTTTGCAAACTGTTGGAATAGATTCTTGCTCTTTATTTTGACGGCAGATATTGCACCTATTGACTATAGGGTGCAGCATGATAACTCTGTCTGAAGCAGTGAGCAGGTTATAAGAATACATCTCAACATATCAACACTGGATAGCTGCTTGGGAACTTATTTTGACATCTTAATACTGCTTGAATATGTTATAATCTGCTGGACATGCATGTAATGACAAAGTCCTGGCTATTGACAGATATACGATGGAAAGGCCACGTTTTAGTGATCATCTAGAGGCAATCAAGTTCATCTGCAAGGACTTCTGGTCTGAACTCTTCAAGAAGCAGATAGACAACTTGAAGACAAATCATAGAGTAAGCTTTTAACAGCCAGAGTTGATTGATTACTATTGTCAAGTGTGGCTTCAATTAAAAGATATGTGTTTGTTCTCTAGGGTACCTTTGTATTGCAAGACAATCGCTTTCGTTGGCTTGCACGTATGTCTGTTGATCCATTATCTGAAAAGGAATCTGAAGATCCTTCTGCTACGGGAGAAAACAAAGCAGCACAGGCAGTAAGCATGTATCTCTATTTCCCATGTGGAATCATAAGGGGAGCTCTTTCAAACTTGGGGATCCCTTGTGCTGTTTCGGCAGATATATCCAATCTTCCTGCATGTGAGTTGCTAGTTCAAGTGCTCCCGACATTGACTCCATTTACTTTTTCGCTGGCTCCCACTAGATTACACTGAGAAGTACTTACTTTTAGATCAATTAGGATTATTATCTGTGTAGAAATTTTTGCCAATGTTCCTTTTTCTTGCATCAACTGACCTTTACAAATGTATGCATGGGGGTGCTTTTTTTTCTCACAATAAATTTTCATCCATGAACTACATTAGAATCTTCAATTATTTTTAAGTGTGATTTTAATTTTTTCTGTAGGTGTGTTTTGTCACATGTACTCCATTCATCATTAGTCTGCCTTTTTTGTTAGCTAGTTTACCAAATCATTCCGGGTCCTCCCAGTCCCTTGTGGACATCTTTTGGTGTTAGTTAGCCCATGTCTTTCATGTTTTTGTCTCTGACGAAGCTCATTTCAGTATTTCCATCCTAATTCATTTGTTTGATTTTGTCACCCGGATTTCCAGTGGTAGTGCTGTAGATTGAGTTCTCCGGTCGTTAGTATTTGCAGGTGGCTTGGTTGTCAACTCAATCTCTGCACTCCATGTGCAACATGCCTAATTGGTTTCTCCCTTTCTGGCATCCTTTACACCTTTTTACTTACAATTTACTGGCTTAGTAGATACCTTCTTGCGCCGGCCAGTTTCTTTTTTCTGTTCTTATCCCCCATCATTTGCTTCTGTTCTATTTTCCTTTATATTCTACACTCTTTAATTTTTATCATGTAAGCTTTTAAGTCATCACTTTTTATTTAAAATGCATTGGATACAGCTTCGTATTCTCCATATCACTACAATTATCAGAAACATTTAGCCTTTTGATGTTTTCCTGTACAGTTTGTTTGTTTACTTTTACTTGTATCTCTTGCATAACTGAAGCTTCTAATTACTTACATTTTTAATTTCTGTTCCCCATATATATTGTACACAATCTAGTGTTATTTGCTATATTCATGCCCTAATATTAATTCACTGAGACAATGATAGAACATCCTTTAAATCACAAAATAAAAATTTTGGGATGTTCTCTTCATCAGAATTCGAGTCTGATTTTGGCATTTGATCATGGGCTCATTTTTCTCTGTTGTTCCTGTAACTTTCTGCCCTTTCTTCTCATTTAAAACTTGCTATAATTCGTTCTCCTAGTGTTGTTTATGTGAACCTGACATCTTTTCGTGATTGCTTTGTGCATCAATAAACAGGTTCATTTGTGGTTCGGATAAAGGCCTGATGCAAGTTTTGCCTGACATGTGTGTCGAATTGGTGTTTGAAGCACAAACTTTTCACTTAATTCAGATTTGTATTTTTTTGGAAAAATGTACTTCAAGATGTCCCATCCTACAACTCCAAACTTGTAGCATCCAAACATCTACATTAGCTTGGGGAGGAGGAATTTCTGTACATTTACTTGAAGTTTAGATTCAGGTGCTGTGAAATGTGAATGCCTTCTCTATGATTACTCATACTGATAGCGATGAGGGTACCAACCTTAAATGTTCAATGGGCATTTGCCATGAAATTTTCGCCATTGTTGATTGAAACAATGCATGAAGAATAGGACTACAATAAATTTACTGTAAATTACATTAGTAATGCTTGCCTTTCACAGAGGTCATCTGGGCTGCTCATTTTCGGTGACAAAGTTATATTTTGGAGATGACCTTGATTTTCAGATGCAAATTTGACATGTTGAACTTGGTCGGTGTTTTTCTTGTTTTTTTTCGTGAGCAGTGTCGTGAAACTTGTTTACCTCCACCTTCTTGATGAGAGGAAGATTTAATTTACTCAACTTGCAAAACCCTGTTGTTCAGTGGTTAGAATTTTATGTTGTGGCGGTAGAGACCTGGGCAATCCCAGTAGCCAGAATTCCGTTTCCTTTATAATATCTCCTCATGGTCTCTCCAGCAGTTGACTTTCGTTGTTCCTCTCCGACAGTTGACTTTTGCGACCTGCTGTGTTCTTATTTAACGTCATCATGTAACAAGCTGTCCAATGCACCAGTAAATATTTGCTTGGTTTCCAAACAAGTTTTGTGGGTAGCCACTATGTAATCTGTAGGTCATGTTTCCCCTTAAATACACTTTGGTTTCCAATTCAGAATTTCAAACTCTTTTCGTCCCTGTTCTCTTCCTCCTGCTTTTTCCGTCTGCAACACAAAGATGTATTTGCTGGATCAGATATCGACCGGTCTGAAACTCCTGGCATCGAAGAAACGAAACTTTCTTAAAGCCCTGCGAACCTTCAGGCTCAAACTTCCCTCAATCTCCAATGGCAAGGGCTTGAAGAGCTCTCTCTTTCAATCAAATCATCAATGGAAACCTGCTTCAGGGAGCTGAAGTCCAGAGAAAATGAGATTACTTGTTGGTTTGGAGAACTTAAGGTTAGAGAATTGGAGCTGCAGAGAAAAGAACGAGAACGGGAAAACGGAAATGCTGTGATTTAGAACGGGAATGACTTGTTAATGTTTCTTGGTGAGCAAGAAACTGAACATGGTAATGTTAAGGAGGAGGTTTACAGCGTTTTGAAAATGACGGAGGATCCTGCAAAACTGGTTTTGGAAGCAGTTGCGAGGGAGAATTCAGAGACCGAAAGGTCTGCTGTGATAAGAAGGCGTGTGGTTTTATTAGAGCAGTTGATGAGGCTGAAGCTGAGGATTCTTCTCAAAGTGAAGAAACAGGCAGTGAAGGTAGCAAAAGAATGGAAGACGAAGATGGGAGGGGTAGGTGAGGATGATATGGAGGTTCTAGGTTTCTTAATGCTTTTGGGTGCTTACAGATTGGTTGGTGAATTCAATTTGATTGAAATTCAGAGTCTTCTGGAGAAGGTTACTTGGCATAAGCAGGTTTCTGAATTGGGTCGCTCTCTTGGTTTTGCAGAGGAAATCCCTGGTAAGCCCTATTTTCTTTTTCCTTTTCGTTGGCTGTCTTAAGCCCGATCTCTTGGACAACTGATTTGTCAGTGTTCATTTTGTTTTCTGTTCAATTCTTTACATTGTAAGAAATCGTTTACTTACAGAATCTGTTTTCACAACCTGTTTGAGAATCTTTCTGGTTAGCAAGCAATGTTTTTGATTCCGATGTAAAGCTTCAGCAGTTCTGGACGGAAAATTCACAACCGGAAAACCCTCTTCCCCCCCCCCCCCCCCCCCAAGCAATCAATGAGGATAATACATTTTCTTCATCTAGTAGTTGCTGGCCTGAGATGAAGTACTTCTGCTGCAACATGGACGGAAAAGGCTTAATAATGTTTCTACGTCAGCATGTAGAGGAGCATGACTTGATGTATTGTGGGATCTCCGATGCTCTTCAGATTGCCCTGGACCCCGCAAAACTTGTCCTGGATACCCTACAGGGCTTTCATCTTTCTACCAAATCCAAGGATTTTGGAGGCTTTGCATTGTGCAAAATCAGGAAGAGTTGCATTCTTTTGCTAGAGCAGTTAACAAGAGTTTCACGGCAAATTGCGCCTGATGCGAGGGAAGAAGCTTTGAAGTTAGCTGCAGAATGGAAAGAACGAGTGGCAAGGAAGTGTCCAGCTGCTGTGTTGGTATATGGTTTCTTGCGGTTCCTGGCTTCATACAGGTAGGTGTCTACTTACAATGCAGATGAGCTGCTTGATCTTTTGGTAACAGCAAGCCAGTATAAACAATCTCGTGGTCTGTGTCTGGCACTTGGTTTGGCAGAGAAGATCCCCAGTGAGTCTCCTCCCTCTCCCTCTCTGGATAAATTGCTGGTTCAATGCTCTACATTGTAGTTCTAATGTCCTTGGTCTCGACTTTTTGGCTTAGTTGCAGTAACTTCATCTGGGAGAATAAACGGATCAGTTTGGTGAATCTTGTTTTAGTATATTTTGATTGTGATGGAACCGGAAATGTATGGCTTGAATGTTACAGTTCTTATAAAGAATCTGCTTGGAAACGCTATGATGCTGGAGGCAATTGGATACATTTGTGCATTTGGGCTTTTCCCTGAGTTCCGTCCAGGGCGAATCCTTGAAGGTTACTTGGAAGTATCAGAAGAAGAGAATATACAAGAAAACGAAATCAGATTTCCAGCCGGTTAACTTCTTTTCGATGCTTCCTTTACGGAGTCTAAAGGACAGGGAGATATCCTGCAATGTTGAATGTTGAGCTTGCTTGCAGAACCAGGCGATAGCGAGTGAAATAGCTGTGGTCAGAGATGTCATCAAATTCGTTGGTGATCACAGGCTTGAATCGCACGTTCCACCTGAGGAGCTTGAAAACTACATCCTGGAGCTGGACAAACAAAAGACAGATACACAAATTGAGAAGCAGAAAGCAGACAGGAAACAAGCAATGATAAGGCCTTTCGTCAAGGTTGAATTGCCTGGTGAGAGCAAAAGCAAGTCGTCCTGGAAGGTTGCATGAGCAGAATCTGCCGCCAATGTCAAAACAGCTCTTCAACAGCCAGAAAACCTGCATTCAGATCAAGCTGCTGTCCAATATGGAAGCTTACCTGCTGGGAACTATAGTTTAGGGAGACCTGTCAATGTCTCCCTCGGACCCTGGAACCTGTAGAGCTTCTGGCTCTCTACTCTGTTTCACTGTGACACAAGCTCTCCGGGCAGGCAGCAAACTTCCTGAATTACAGCAGATTGGAACCCAGAAAATTCTATTTGCCTGGAATTCATAACTGGTCCACTCCCTACAACTGAAAGATGCAAATGTTCCTTGGAATCTCATTTCTGATTGTGGTGTATTAGTAGCTCATGACGTTTTACTGATTTTCTCATAATGTCTTGTAATGTAAGCGTGTCCAGAAGCCTAATTTCCTCATGTATCTGTGCATTAAATTCACTTCACAGAGAGAGATATTAAATGAATTTAGGGTATAAATAAATAAAATTAATTTTTCATAATATAAAAAATTAAAAATTTCTTTGTATGTAAAGTTAAGATTGATGCACCCCAAGTTAACACCACTCATTTTATCCTACTCTCAGTTCCTCCCCAATTAATTACTAGAAATTTGGTTCAGTCCAAGTGAAAAACCAAAACTTTGCTTGACTCCATAAAAAACTTCCACTGCATTTTCCCTAGGTGTCCCTCTCTTTTCCAATCTACATGAGCTATCTCTACTGGTTTAACCTGTGTAACAGTCATCTTTAATTTTCAGCATTTACTTCTTTGTCTATCTTATTTGACCAATGATAGTAAAGACTTGAAAGACTATTGGCGTATCTACACTATTTTCTCATTCTTCCCTGGAAAAAATGATTGGCTTTTCCGAGAAACCCATTTCACTGCACGCAAGTAAGATATTGCAAGGAAGGATTTTCCATAGTTTCCCGACATTTCTCTGATATTGATATCATAATCACCTTGGTTCTTTTTGTATTTTGTTTCTTATTATTTAGTACATTCACTGCGAGATACTTTGGGGTTTTACATTATCCCGATCGCAGACTGTTGTTCTATCCTATTTGGATTTCTGTCAATTGAATAACCCAACAGTTTCTGTGGAAATTATTAGGAATCTCACTTTTCTCCTTTTCGTTAAAGCACGACTTGACTCTTCTTATAGTTTAAGTCCCTGTTTGCTTCCAGGGGAAGTTTCCCAAACGTGGTCTATAAGTCCTAATTCTTATCAGTGAAGCTCTCAAGTTCACCGCGAGGAAATTTCTGAGTTCCAAGCATGGTTTCGAGCTAGCCAGTACCCACTATCCTATAGTTTCTGTTTTTTTCCCAATCGCTTCTTCCAATTCAACATTTCGAGGTCTTTCCCTTCTTTCCGTCTGCGTATTGTTTCTTTTTTTTTTCTCTCTCAAAAGATGTCTTCACTGGATCAGATTTCAGTTAATTTGAAGCTCTTAGAATCAAAGAGAGAAAACCTCCAGAAGATTCTGCAACAGCTTGAGTCCGTTCGATCACTCAGTCTCGAATTGGAGGAGATTGGGAAACTCGCTCTGTCAATCAAATCTTCTATCGAAGCCTGCTTCGAAGAACTCAAAGCCAAAGAGAACGAGATCAATGATAGGTTTAAAGAACTTGAGGTTAGAGACACTGAAGTAAAATTACATGCAAAAGAGGTGGGACTAAGGTTGGTTGATCGTAGAGGAGGGGAAAGAATGTTGTTATTTTTGACTGATCATGAAGATGAGCTAGAGAAATTGGCTGATGAGGTTTACAATGCACTGGAAAAATCAGCTGATCCAGCAATGTTGGTTTTGGATGCAATTAAAAAAGGGTTTTCAGTCGAGATTGAAAGGCGCATTGTGTCGAGGAGTACGGTGCTTTT
>JAJFZO010000728.1:265000-267500 GCA_021397835.1 Moringa oleifera | reverse complement strand
CCATGCCATGGGTCCGTGCGACACGGCCCCTCCGGCTCACACTCTGGGCAGTCAGTCGAGGGACAGGGACGTGGGGGCTGGCTCGCGATGGACGCCCGTGGCCCGGCTGGCACGCACACCGCTGCCGCATGCTGGGTGACCAGCCCATGCTGTGCCTGCTGGGGGCTGCCTGGGCATGCCTCCCGTGTCCAGGGTCCATGCGACGCGGCTCCCCTGGCTCGATCGCTGGGCACTAAGTCGAGGGACAGGGACGAGGGGGCTGGCTCATGATGGGCTTCTGTGGCCTGGCTGGCGCGCCCACCGCTGCCGCACGCTGGGAGAGTAACCCATGCCATGCCTTCTGGGGGCTTCCTGGGAGTGCCACCCATGCCATGGGTCCGTGCGACATGGCCCCTCTGGCTCGCACGCTGGGCAGTCAGTCGAGGGACAGGGACGTGGGGGCTGGCTCGCGATAGACGCCCGCGGCCCGGCTGGCACGCACACCGCTGCCGCATGCTGGGTGACCAGCCCATGCCGTGCCTGCTGGGGGCTGCCTGGGCATGCCTCCCGTGTCCAGGGTCCATGCGACGCGGCTCCCCTGGCTCGATCGCTGGGCACTAAGTCGAGGGACAGGGACGAGGGGGCTGGCTCATGATGGGCTTCTGTGGCCTGGCTGGCGCGCCCACCGCTGCCGCACGCTGGGAGAGTAACCCATGCCATGCCTTCTGGGGGCTTCCTGGGAGTGCCACCCATGCCATGGGTCCGTGCGACACGGCCCCTCTGGCTCGCACGCTGGGCAGTCAGTCGAGGGACAGGGACGTGGGGGCTGGCTCGCGATGGACGCCCGCGGCCCGGCTGGCACGCACACCGCTGCCGCATGCTGCGTGACCAGCCCATGCCGTGCCTGCTGGGGGCTGCCTGGGCATGCCTCCCGTGTCCAGGGTCCATGCGACGCGGCTCCCCTGGCTCGATCGCTGGGCACTAAGTCGAGGGACAGGGACAAGGGGGCTGGCTCACGATGGGCTCCTGTGGCCTGGCTGGCGCGCCCACCGCTGTCGCACGCTGGGCACTTGTCCATGCTGTGCCTGCTGGGGGCAGCCTGGGCATGCCTCCCGTGCCCTTGGTCCATGCAACACGGCTCCCCTGGCTCGCTCGCTGGGCACTTAGTCGAGGGACAGGGACAAGGGGGCTGGCTCGTGATGGGCTCCCGTGGCCTGGCTGGCGCGCCCACCGCTGCCGCACGCTGGGCACTTGGCCCACGCAATGCCTACTGGGGGCTGCCTGGACATGCCTCCCATGCCCAGGGTCTGTGCGACGCAGCTCCCCTGGCTCGCTCGCTGGGCACTTTGTCGAGGGACAGGGACGAGGGGGCTGGCTCGTGATGGGCGCCTGTGGCCCGGCTGGCGCGCCCACTGCTGCCGCACGCTGGGCACTTGGCCCATGCCGTGCCTGCTGGGGGCTGCCTGGGCATGCCTCCCGTTCCGAGGGAATATGTGACGCGGCTCCCCTGGCTTGCTCGCTGGGCACTAAGTCGAGGGACAGGGACGAGGGGGCTGGCTCACGATGGGCTCCTGTGGCGTGGCTGGCGTGCCCACCGCTGCAACACGCAGGGTACTTGGACCATGCCATGCCTGCTGGAGGCTGCCTGGGCATGCCTCCCATGCCCAGGGTCCGTGCGACAGGGCTCCCCTGGCTCGCTCG
Source organism: Moringa oleifera (assembly GCA_021397835.1). Lineage (NCBI taxonomy): Eukaryota > Viridiplantae > Streptophyta > Magnoliopsida > Brassicales > Moringaceae > Moringa > Moringa oleifera. The sequence goes on along the minus strand of JAJFZO010000728.1, from coordinate 265,820 downwards.
CTGGGCACTTACTCGAGGGACCGTGACGAGGGGGCTGGCTCGCGATGGGTGCCCATGGTTTGGCTGGCGCGCCGTCCTCTACCGCACGCTGGGCACATGGCCCATGCCGTGCCTGCTGGGGGCTGCCTGGGGATGCCTCCTGTGCCCAGGGTCAATGCGACGCGGCTCCCCTGGCTCGCTCGCTGGGCACTTTTTCGAGGGACAGGGACGAGGGGGCTGGCTCCCGATGGGCTCCTGTGGCCTGGCTGGCGCGCCCACCGCTGCCGCATGCTAGGCACTTGGCCCATGCCGTGCCTGCTGGGGGCTTCCTGGGCATGCCTCTTGTGATCAGGGTCTCTGCGACGCGGCTCCCCTGGCTCGCTCACTGGGCACTTAGTCGAGGGACAGGGACGAGGGGGCTGGCTCGTGACGGGCGCCTGTGGACTGGCTGGGGCGCCCACTGCTGCCGCACGCTGGGTACTTAGCCCATGCCATGCCTGCTGGAGGCTGCCTGGGTATGCCTAATGTGCCCATTGTCCATGCAACGCGGCTCTCCTGGCTCACTCGCTGGGTACTTAGTCGAGGGACAGGGACGAGGGGGCTGGCTCGTGATGGGCGCCCGTGGCCTGGCTGGCACGCCCACCGCTGCCGCACCCTGGGCACTTGGCCCATGCCGTGCCTGCTGGGGGCTTCCTGGGCATGCCTCCCGTTCCCAGGGTCCTTGCGATGCGGCTCCCCTGGCTCGCTCGCTGGGCACTTAGTTCGATTAGTCTTTCGCCCCTATACCCAAGTTAGACAAACGATTTGCACGTCAATATCGCTGCGGGCCTCCACCAGAGTT
>JAJFZO010000728.1:67500-260000 GCA_021397835.1 Moringa oleifera | reverse complement strand
ACACCGTCAAGCTTGTGTAGCCACATCCCAGCTCATTATCCCACGATTTTTCTCATTTTATTGCCCACAATTTAGCGGATTTCGTTTCCCACATTTTCCCCACTCCGTTGGCTACTGATCGGGCATCCCACACTCTTCGGCCGACGTCGCCGGCCGCCTGCCTGCCGGCGGTGGTGGCCGCCACAGCCACGCACCACTGGCTGGATGGGCAAGGCAGCAACCCACCCTGCCCATGCCATGCGCGCTGGGTTGCCCAAGCCCAGCGCCTGCCCACGTAGGATGGGCAGGGGGGGAGGCACGCATAGCCTGTTCGCACCCAGCAAGTTAGGTGACCACCTCCCCACTAAAGAGTCCTAAATGAAGTTTCACTTCCGGCACGAGGAAATATCAATATATCTGAGCCGTCATAATGGGTCTAAAAAATTATTTACTTGGAACTTTGAGCTGAAATTTTGTAAATAAATGGAGAATAATCACATCTACCACCAGAAAAAATTTCAGAATTTTCTGGGCACTAAATTTTTTTTAATGAATTTTATACAGCCAAAAATTGAAAAAATCAACAAAAATAGCCCGTGGTGCGTGGGCATTGCGGCCTGGGCAAGCCACCCATGCCCAGGGTCCGTGTGACGCGGCCCCCCCGGCTCGCACGCTGGGCAGTCAGTCGAGGGACAGGGACGAGGGGGCTGGCTCGCGATAGGCGCGCGCGGCCTTGCTGGCGCGCCCACCGCTGCCGCCCGCTGGGCGAGCAGCCCATGCCGTGCCTGCTGGGGGCTGCCTGGGAGTGCCACCCATGCCCAGGGTCTGAGCGACGCGGCCCCCCTGGCTCGCACGCTGGGCAGTCAGTCGAGGGACAGGGACATGGGGCTGGCTCGCGATGCGCGCCCGCAGCCAGGCTCGCGTGCCCACCGCTGCCGCACACTGGGCGAGCAGCCCATGCCATTCCTGCTGGGGGCTGCCTGGGCGTGCCACCCATGCCCAGGGTCTGTGCAACGCAGCCCCCCTGGCTCGTACGCTGGGCAGTCAGTCGAGGGACAGGGACGAGGGGGCTGGCTCGCGAATGGTGCCCGCGGCCTGGCTGGCGCGCACAACGCTGCCGCACGCTGGGCGAGCAACCCATGCCGTGCCTGCTGGGGGCTGCCTGGGTGAGCCACCCGTGCCCAGGGCCCGTGCGACGTGGCCCCCCTGGCTCGCACGCTGGGCAGTCAGTCGAGGGACAGGGACGTGGGGCTGGCGCGCCCACCGCTGCAGCACGCTGGGCAAGCAGCCCATGCTGTGCCATCTGGGGGCTTCCTGGGCGTGCCACCCATGCCCAGGGTCCATGCGATGTGGCCCCCCTGGCTCGCATGCTGGGCAGTCAGTCGAGGGACAGGGAAGAGGGGGCTGGCTCGCGATGGGCACGCGCGGCCTTGCGGGCGCGCCCACCGCTGCCGCACGCTGGGCGACCAGCCCATGCCGTGCCTCCTGGGGGCTACCTGGGCGTGCCACCCGTGCCCAGTGTCCGTACAACATGGCCCCGCTGGCTCGCACGCTGGGCAGTCAGTCGAGGGATAGCGATGTGGGGGCTGGCTCGCGATGGGCGCCCGCGGCCTGGCTGGCGCGCCCACCACTGCCGCACGCTGGGCGTGCAGCCCATCCCGTGCCTGTTGGGGGCTGCCTGGGCGTGCCACCTGTGCCCAGGCTCCGTGCGACGCGGCCCCCCTCGCTCGCACGCTGGGCAGTCAGTCGAGGGACAGGGACGAGGGGGCTGGCTCACGATGGGCGCCCGCGGCCTGGCTGGCGCGGCCACTGCTGCCGCACGCTGGGCGAGCAGCCCATGCCGTGCCTGCTGGGGGCTGCATGGGAGTGCCACCCTTGTGCAGGGTCCGAGCGACGTGGCCCCCCTAGCTCGCACGCTGGGCAGTCAGTCGAGGGACAGGGACGTGGGGCTGGCTCGAGATGGGCGGCCGCGGCCGGGCTCGCATGCCCACCGCTGCTGCACGCTGGGCGAGCAGCCCATGCCGTTCCTGCTGGGGGCTGCCTGGGCGTGCCACCCATGCCCAGGGTCCGTGCGATGCGGTCCCCCTGGCTCGCACGCTGGGCAGTCAGTCGAGGGATAGCGACGAGGGGGCTGGCTCGCGATGGGCGCCCGCGGCCTGGCTGGCGCGCCCACCGCTGCCGCATGCTGTGTGGGCAGCCCATGCCGTGCCTCCAGGGGGCTACCTGGGCATGCCACCCGTGCCCAGGATCCGTGCGACGCGGCCCCCCTGGCTCGCACGCTGGGCAGTCAGTCGAGGGACAGGAACGAGGGGGCTGGCTCGCAATGGTCGCCCGCAGCCTGGCTGGCACGCCCACCGTTGCCGCACGCTGGAGGAGCAGCCCATGCCGCACCTGCTGGGGGCTGCCTAGGAGAGCCACCCGTGCCCAGGGTCCGTGCGATGCGGCTCCCCGGGCTCCCACGCTGGGCAGTCAGTCGAGGGACAGGGACGTGGGGCTGGCTAGCGATGGGCTCCCGCGGCCTGGCTGGCGTGCCTACCGCTGCCGCACGCTGGGAGACCAGCCCATGCTGTGCCTGCTGGGGGCTGCCTGGGCATGCCACCCATGGCCAGGGTCCATGTGACGCTGCTCCTCTGGCTCGATCGCTGGGCACTAAGTCGAGGGACAGGGACGAGGGGGCTGGCTCACGATGGGCTCCTGTGGCCTGGCTGGCGCGCCCACCGCTGCCGCATGCTGGGCACTTGTCCATGCCATGCCTGCTGGGGGCTACCTGAGCATGACTCCCATGCCCTGGGTCCATGCGACGCGGCTCCCCTGGCTCGCTCGCTAGGCACTTAGTCGAGGGACAGGGACGAGGGGGCTGGCTCGTGATGGGCTCCCGTGGCCTGAATGGCGCGCCCACCGCTGCCGCACGCTGGGCACTTAGGCCATGCAATGCCTACTGGGGGCTGCCTGGGCATGGCTCCCATGACTAGGGTCTGTGCGATGCAGCTCGCCTGGCTCGCTCGCTGGGCACTTTGTCGAGGGACAGGGACGAGAGGGCTGTCTCCTGATGGGCTCCTGTGGCCTGGCTGGCGCGCCCACCGCTTCCGCACGCTGGGCACTTGGCCCATGCCGTGCCTGCTGGGAGCTGCCTGGGCATGCCTCTCATGCTGAGGGACCATGCGACGCGGCTCCCCTGGCTCGCTCGCTGGGCACTAAGTCGGGGGACAGGGACGAGGGGGCTGGCTCACGATGGGCTCTTGTGGACTTGCTGGCGCACCCACCGCTGCGGCACGCAGGGTACTTGGCCCATGCCGTGCCTGCTGGGGGCTCCCTGGGCCTGCCTCCCGTGCCCAGGGTCCATGCGACGCAGCTCCACTGGCTCACTGGCTGGGCACTTAGTCGAGGCACAGGGACGAGGGGCCTGGCTCGTGATGGGCACCTGTGGCCTTGCTGGCGAGCCCACCGCTGCCGCACGCTGGGCACTTGGCCCTTGCCGTGCCTGCTGGGGGCTGCCTGGGCATGCCTCCGGTGCCCAGGGTCCATGCAACGCGGCTCCCCTGGCCAGCTCGCTGGGCACTTTGTCGAGGGACAGGGACGAGGGGGCTGGCTCCTGATGGGCTCCTGTGGCCTGGCTGGCGCGCCCACCGCTACCTCATGCTGGGCACTTGGCCCATGCCGTGCCTGCTGGGGGCTGCCTGGGCAAGCCTCCCGTGCCAAGGGACCATGCAACGTGGCTCCCCTGGCACGCTCGCTGGGCACTAAGTCGAGGGACAGGGACGAGGGGGCTGGCTCGCAATGGGCGCCTGTGGCCTAGCTGGGGCGCCCACCGCTGCCGCACGCTGGGCACTTGGCCCATGTTATGCCTGCTGGAGGCTGCTGGGGCATGCCTCCCGTGCCCTGGGTATATGTGACGTGGCTCTCCTGGCTCGCTCGCTGGGCACTTAGTTGAGGGACAGGGACGAGGGGGCTGGCTCGCGATGGGTGCCTGTGGCCTTGTTGGGGCGCCCAACGCTGCCGCACGCTGGGCACTTGGCCCATGCAGTGCCTGCTGGGGGCTGCCTGGGCATGCCTCCCATGCCAGGGGTCCATGCGACATGGCTCTCCTGGCTCGCTCGCTGGGCACTTAGTCGAGGGACAGGGGCGAGGAGGCTGGCTCACGATAGGTGCCTGTGGCCAGGCTGGGGCACCCACCGCTGCCGGATGCTGGGCACTTGGCCCATGCCGTGCCTGCTGGGGGCTGCCTGGGCATGCCTCCCGTGCCCCGGGTCCATGCGATGTGGCTCTCCTGGCTCGCTCACTGGGCACTTCGTCGAGGGACAGGGACGAGGAGGCTGGCTCGCGATTGGTGCCTGTGGCCAGGCTGGGGCACCCACCGCTGCCGCATGCTGGGCACTTGACCCATGCCGTGCCTGCTGGGGGCTGCCTGGGCATGCCTCCCGTGCCGAGGGTCCATGCGACGCAGCTCCCCTGGCTCTCTTGCTTTGGACAAAGTCGAGGGACAGGGACGAGGGGGCTGGCTCACGATGGGCTCTTGTGGACTTGCTGGCGTGCCCACCGCTGCCGCACGCAGGGTACTTGGCCCGTGCCATGCCTGCTGGGGGCTCCCTGGGCATGCCTCCCGTGCCCAGGGTCCATGCAACGCAGCTCCCCTGGCTCGCTGGCTGGGCACTTAGTCGAGACACAGGGACGAGGGGCCTGGCTCATGATGGGCGCCTGTGGCCTGGCTGGCGCGTCCACCGCTACCGCATGCTGGGCACTTGGCCCTTGCCATGCCTGCTGGGGGCTGCCTGGGCATGCCTCCCATGCCAGGGGTCCATGCGACATGGCTCTCCTGGCTCGCTCGCTGGGCACTTAGTCGAGGAACAGGGACGAGGAGGCTGGCTCGCGATAGGTGCCTGTGGCCAGGCTGGGGCACCTAACGCTGCCGCATGCTGGGCACTTGGCCCATGCCGTGCCTGCTGCGGGCTGCCTGGGCATGCCTCCCGTGCCCAGAGTCCATGCGACGTGGCTCTCCTGGCTCGCTCGCTGGGCACTTGGCCCATGCCGTGCCTGCTGGGGGCTGCCTGGGCATGCCTCCGGTGCCCAGGGTCCATGCAACGCGGCTCCCCTTGCCAGCTCGCTGGGCACTTTGTCGAGGGACAGGGACGAGGAGGCTGGCTCCTGATGGGCTCCTGTGGCCTGGCTGGCGCGCCCACCGCTACCGCATGCTGGGCACTTGGCCCATGCCGTGCCTGCTGGGGGCTGCCTGGGCAAGCCTCCCGTGCCAAGGGACCATGCAACGTGGCTCCCCTGGCACGCTCGCTGGGCACTAAGTCGAGGGACAGGGACGAGGGGGCTGGCTCGCAATGGGCTCCTGTGGCCAAGCTGGGGCTCCCACCGCTGCCGCACGCTGGGCTCTTGGCCCATGATATGCCTGCTGGGGGCTGCTGGGGCATGCCTCCCGTGCCCTGGGTATATGTGACGTGGCTCTCCTGGCTCGCTCGCTGGGCACTTAGTTGAGGGACAGGGACGAGGGGGCTGGCTCGCGATGGGCGTCTGTGGCCTTGTTGGGGCGCCCAACGCTGCCGCACGCTGGGCACTTGGCCCATGCAGTGCCTGCTGGGGGCTGCCTGGGCATGCCTCCCGTGCCAGGGGTCCATGCGACATGGCTCTCCTGGCTCACTCGCTGGGCACTTAGTCGAGGGACAGGGACGAGGAGGCTGGCTCGCGATAGGTGCCTGTGGCCGGGCTGGGGCACCCACCGCTGCTGCATACTGGGCACTTGGCCCATGCGTGCCTGCTGGGGGCTGCCTGGGCATGTCTCCCGTGCCCAGTGTCCATGCGACGTGGCTCCCCTGGCTCGCTCACTCGGCACTTAGTCAACGGACAGTGACGAGGGGGCTGGCTCGTGATGGGCGGCTGCGGCCTGGCTGGCGCGCCCACCGCTGCCGCACACCTGGCACTTGGCGAATGCCGTGCCTGCTGGGGGCTGCCTGGGCATGCCTCCCGTGCCAAGGGTCCATGCGACGCAGCTCCCCTGGCTCTCTTGCTTTGGACAAAGTCGAGGGACAGGGACGAGGGGGCTGGCTCACGATGGGCTCTTGTGGACTTGCTGGCGTGCCCACCGCTGCCGCACGCAGGGTACTTGGCCCATGCCATGCCTGCTGGGGGCTCCCTGGGCATGCCTCCCATGCCCAGGGTCCATGCGACGCGGCTCCCCTGGCTCGCTGGCTGGGCACTTAGTCGAGACACAGGGACGAGGGGCCTGGCTCGTGATGGGCGCCTGTGGCCTGGCTGGCGCGTTCACCGCTGCCGCATGCTGGGCACTTGGCCCTTGCCGTGCCTGCTGGGGGCTTCCTGGGCATGCTTCCAATGCCCAGGGTCCGTGCGATGCGGCTCCCTTGGCTCGCTCGCTGGGCACTTACTCGAGGGACCGTGACGAAGGGGCTGGCTCGCGATGGGCGCCGGTGGCCTCGCCGGCGCGCCGTCCTCTGCCGCACGCTGGGCAATTGGCCCATGCCGTGCATGCTGGGGGCTGCCTGGGCATGCCTCAAGTGCCCAGGGTCCATTCAATGCAGCCCTCCTGGCTCCCTTGCTGGGCACTTTGTCGAGGGACAGGGACGAGGGGGCAGGCTTCCGATGGGCTCCTGTGGCCTGCCTGGCGCGCCCACCGCTGCCGCACGCTAGGCACTTGGCCCACTTCGTGCCTGCTGGGGGCTGCCAGGGCATGCCTCCCGTGCCAAGGGTCTGTGCGACGCGGCTCCCCTGGCTCTCTCGCTGGGCACTAATTCGAGGGACAGGGACGAGGGGGCGGGCTCGTGATGGGCGCCCGTGGCCTCGCTGGCGCACACACTGCTGCCGTACGCTGGGCACCTGGCCCAAGCCGTGCCTTCTGGGGGCTGCCTGGGTGTGCCACTCATGCCTAGGGTCCGTGCAACGCGGTCCCCCTGGCTCGCACGCTGGGTAGTCAGTCGAGGGACAGGGACGTGGGGGCTGGCTCGCGATGGGCGCCCACGGCTGGGCAGGCGCGCCCACCGCTGCCGCACGCTGGGCGAGCAGCCCATCCCGTGCCTTCTGGGGACTGCCTTGGCATGCCACCCGTGCCCAGGGTCCATGCGACGTGGCCCCCCTGGCTCGCACGCTGGGCAGTCAGTCGAGGGACAGGGACGTGGGGCTGGCTCGCGATGGGCGCCCGCGGCCGGGCTCGCACGCCGACCGCTGCCGCAAGCTAGGCGAGCAGCCCATGCCGTGCCTGCTGGGGCCTGCCTGGGCGTGCCACCCATGCCCAGGGTCTGTGCGACGCGGCCCCCCTGGCTCGGACGCTGGGCAGTCAGTCGAGGGATAGGGACGAGGGGGCTGGCTCGCGATGGGCGCCCGCGGCCTGGTTGGCGCTGCTCACCGCTGCCGCATGCTGGGCGAGTAGCCCATGCCATGCCTGCTGGGGGCTGCCTGGGCGAGCCACCCGTGCCCAGGTCCGTGCGGTGCGGCCCCCCTGGCTCGCACGCTGGGCAGTCAGTCGAGGGACAGGGACGAGGGGGCTGGCTCGCGATGGGTGCCTGCGTCCTGGCTGAGGCACCCACCGTTGCCGCATGCTGGGCGAGCAGCCCATGCCGTGCCTGCTGGGGGCTGCCTGGGAGAGCCACCCGTGCCCAGGGTCAGTGCGACACGGCTCCCCTGGCTCGCACGCTGGGCAGTCAGTCGAGGGACAGGGACGTGGGGCTGGCTAGCGATGGGCGACAGTGGCCTGGCTGGCGCGCCCACTGCTGCCGCATGCATACTTGCTGGGCTGCATGGGCATGCCTCCCGTGCCAAGGGTCCATGCGACGTGGCTGCCCTAGCTCACTCGCTGGGCACTTAGTCGAGGGACAGGGACGAAGGGGCTGGCTCGTGATGGGCGCCCATGGCCTGGCTGGCGCGCCCACCGTTGCCGCACTTAGGGCACTTGGCCCATGCCGTGCCTGCTGGGGGCTCCCTGGGCATGCCTCCCGTGCCCAGGGTCCACACGATGTGGCTCCCCTGGCTCACTCGCTGGGCACTTAGTCGAGGCACAGGGACGAGGGGGCTGGCTCGTGATGGGCGCCTGTGGCCTGGCTGGCGCACCCATCGCTGCCGCACGCTGGGCACTTGGCCCATGCCGTGCCTGCTGGGGGCTTCCTGGGCATGCCTCCCATGACCAGGGTCTGTGCGACGCGGCTCCCCTGGCTCGCTCGCTGGGCACTTACTCGAGGGACCGTGACGAGGGGGCTGGCTCGCGATGGGCGCCGGTGGCCTGGCTGGCGCACCATCCTCTGCCACACGCTGGGCACTTGGCCCATGGCATGCCTGCTGGGGGCTTCCAGGGCATGCCTCCTGTGCCCAGGGTCCATGCGACGCGGCTCTCCGGGCTCGCTCGCTGGGCACTTAGTCGACGGACAGGGACGAGGGGGCTGGCTCGCGATGGGCGCCCATCGCCTAGCTGGCGCGCCCACCTCTAAAGCACGCTGGGCACTTGGCCCATGCCATGCCTGCTGGGGGCTTCCTGGGCATGTCTTCCATGGCCAGGGTCCACGTGACGCGGCTCCACGGGCTCGCTCGCTGGGCACTTAGTCGAGGGACAGGGACGAGGGGGCTGGCTCGCGATGGGCACCCTTGGCCTGACTGGCACACCCACCTGTGCCGCATGCTTGGCACTTGGCCCATGCCGTGCATACTGGCCTGGCTGCCTGGGCATGCCTTCTGTACCCAGGGTCCGTGCGACGCGGCTCCCCGGGCTCGCTCGCTGGGCACTTAGTCGAGAGACAGGGAAGACGGGGCTGGCTGGCGATGGGCGCCCGTGGCTTGGCTGGCGCGCCCACCGCTGCCGCACGCTGGGCACTTGGCCCATGCCATGCCTGCTGGGGGCTGCCAGGGCATGCCTCCTGTGCCCAGGGTCCATGCGACGCGGCTCCCCGGGCTCGCTCGCTGGGCACTTAGTCGAGGGACAGGGACGAGGGGGTTGGCTCGCGATGGGCGCCCATCGCCTTGCTGGCGCGCCCACCTCTAAAGCACACTGGGCACTTGGACCATGCTGTGCCTGCTGGGGGCTGCCTTGGCATGCCTCCCGTGCCCAGGGTCTGTGCGACATGGCTCCCCTGGCTCGCTCGCTGGGCACTTAGTCGAGGGACAGGGACGAGGGGGCTCGCTCGCGATAGGCGCCTGTGGCCTTGCTGGCGCGCCCACCGCTGCCGCACGCTGGGCACCTGGCCCATGCCATGCCTCCCATGCCCAGGGTCCATGCGACGCAGCTCCGCTGTCCCGCTCGCTGGGCACTAAGTCGAGGGACAAGGACGAGTTGGCCGGCTCGCGATGGGCGCCTGTGGCCTGGTTGGCGCCCCCATCGCTGCCGGATGCTGGGCACTTGGCCGATGCCATGCCTGCTTGGGGCTTCCTGGGCATGGCTCCAGTGCCCAGGGTCCATGCGACGCGGCTCTCCTGTCTCGCTCGCTGGGCAGTAAGTCGAGGGACAAGAACGAGGTGGCTGGCTCTCGATGGGCGCCAGTGTCCCGGCTGGCACGCCCACCTGTGCCGCACGCTGGGCACTTGGCCCGAGCCATTGCTGCTGGGGGCTGCCTGGGCATGCCACCCGTGCCCAGGGTCCATGCGACATGGCTCCCCTGGCTCGCTCGCTGGGCACTAAGTCGAGGGTCAGGGACGACGGGGCTGGCTCGCGATGGGGGCCCGTGGCTTGGCTGGCGCGCCCACCGCTGCCGCACGCTGGGCACTTGGCCCATGCCATGCTCCTGAGGGATGCCAGGGCATGCCTACTGTGCCCAGGGTCCATGCGACGCGGCTCCCCGGGCTCGCTCGCCAGGCACTTGGTCGAGGGACAGGGACGAGGGGGCTGGCTCGCGATGGGCGCCCGTCGCCTGGCTGGTGCGCCCACCTCTAAAGCACGCTGGGCACTTCGACCATGCTGTGCCTGCTGGGGCCTGCTGGGGCATGCCTCCCATGCCCAGGGTCTGTGCGACATGCCTCCCCTGCCTCATTCGCTTGGCACTTAGTCGAGGGACAGGGACGAGGGGGCTGGCTCGCGATGGGCGCCTGTGGCCTTGCTGGCGCCCCCACCTCTGCCGCACGCTGGGCACTTGGCCCATGCCGTGCCTGCTGGCGGGCTGCCTGGGCATGCCTCCGGTGCCAAGGGTCCCTGCGACGCGGCTCCACTGGCCTCGCTCGCTGGGCACTTGGTCCATGCCGTGCCTTCTGGCGGGCTCCCTGAGCATACCTTCCTTGCTGAGGGTCCATGCGACGTGGCTCCCCTGGCTCGCTCGCTGGGCACTAAGTCGAGGGACAGGGACGAGGGGGCTGGCTCGTGATGGGGGCCCGTGGCCTGGCTGGCGAGCTCACCGCAGCCACATGCTGGGAACTTGGTCCATGCCGTGCATACTGGGGGCTGCCTGGGCATGCCTCCCGTGCCCAGGGTCCATGTGATGCGGCTCTCCTGGCTCGCTCGCAGGGCACTTAGTCGAGGGACAGGAACAAGGGGGCTGGCTCGTGATGGGCGCCAGTGGCCTAGCTGGCGCGCCCACCACTCCTGCACGTTGGGCACTTGGCCCCTACCACGCCTGCTGGGGGCTGTCTGAGCATGCCTCCTGTGCCCATGGTCTGTGTGACATGGCTCCCCTGCCTCGCTCGCTGGGAACTTAGTCGAGGGACAGGGATGAGGGGGCTGGCTCGTCATGGGCGCCTGTGGCATGGCTTGCAGAACCACCTCCGCTGCACGCTGGGCACTTGGCCCATGCCGTGCCTGCTGGGGGCTGCCTGGGCATTCCTCCTGAGCCCAGGGACCATGCGACACAGCTCCCCTGGCTCGCACGCTGGGCACTTAGTCGAGGGACAGGGACGAGGGGGCTGGCTCGTGATGGGCACCTGTGGCCAAGCTGGCTCAACCACCTCTGCTGCCGGGGCATGCCTCCCGTGCCCATGGTCCATTCGACACGGCTCCCCTGGCACGCTCGCTGGGCACATAGTCGTGGGACAGGGACGTGGGGGCTGGCTCGTGATGGGCGCCCGCGGCCTGCCTGGCACGCCCACCGCTGCCGCATGCTGTGCACTTAGCCCATGTTGTGCCTGCTGTGGCCTTCCTGGGCATGCCTCCCATGCCCAGGGTCCATGCGACGCGGCTACCCTGGCTCGCTCTCTGGGCATTTAGTCTAGGGACAGGGACGAAGGGGCTGGCTCGCGATGGACGCCTGTGTCCTGGTTGGCGCGCCCACCTCTGCCGCACGCTGGGCACTTGGCCCATGCCGTGCCTTCTAGCAAGCTGCCTGGGCATGCCTCCCATGCAAATGGTCCATGCGAAGCAGCTCCCTTGGCTCGCTCTTTGGGCACTAAGTCGAGGGACAGGGACGAGGGGGCTGCCTGGCCATGCCTCCCGTGCCCATGGTCCATGCGACACAGCTCCCCAGGCTCGCTCGCTGGGTACATAGTTGTGGGACAGGGACGAGGTGGCTGGCTCGCGATGGGCGCCCGTGGCCTGCCTGGCGCACCCACCGCTGCCGCATACTGTGCACTTAGCCCATGCTGTGCCTGCTGTGGCCTTCCTGGGCATGCCTCCCGTGCCTAGGGTCCATGCGACGCAGCTCCCCTGGCTCGCTCTCTGGGCACATAGTCTAGGGACAGGGATGAGGGGGCTGGCTCGCGATGGGCGCCTGTGTCCTGGTTGGCGCGCCTACCTCTGCCGCACGCTGAAAACTTGGCCCATTCCGTGCCTGCTGGGGGCAGCCAGGGCATGCCTCCCGTGCCCAGGATCCTTGCGACGCGGCTCCCCTGGCCCACTCGCTGGGCACTTAGTCGAAGGACAGGGACGAGGGGGCTGGCTCGAGATGGGCGCCCATGGCCTGGCTGGCGCACCCACCGCTGCCGCACGCTTGGCACTTGGCCCATTCCGTGAGTACTGGGGGCTGCCTGGGCATGCCTCCCATGCCAGGGGTCCGTGCGATGCGGCTCCCCTGGCACGCTCGCTAGACACTTGGTCGAGGGACCGGGACGAGGGGGCTGGCTCGCGATGGCGCCTGTGGCCTTGCTGGCGCACCCACCTCTGCCGCACATTGGGCACTTGGCCCATGCCGTGCCTGCTGGCGGGCTGCCTGGGCATGCCTTCCATGCTGAGGGTCCATGCGACACGGCTCCCCTGGCTCGCTCGCTGGGCACTAAGTCGAGGGACAGGGACGAGGGGGCTGGCTCGTTATGGGGGCCCGTGGCCTGGTTGGCGAGCTCACCGCAGCCACACACTGGGAACTTGGTCCATGCCGTGCATACTGGGGGCTGCCTGGGCATGCCTCCCATGCCCAGGGTCCATGCGACGCGGCTCCCCTGGCTTGCACGCTGGGCACTTAGTCGAGGGACAGGGACGAGGGGGCTGGCTCGCGATGGGCACCTGTGGCCAGGCTGGCTCAACCACCTCTGCTATCGGGGCATTCCTCTCGTGCCCATGGTCCATTCGACATGGCTCTCCTGGCACGCTCACTAGGCACATAGTCGTGGGACAGGGACTGAGGGCTGGCTCGCGATGGGCGCCCGCGGCTTGCCTGGCACGCCCACCGCTGCCGCATGCTGTGCACTTAGCCCATGCCGTGCCTGCTGTGGCCTTCCTGGGCATGCCTCCCGTGCCCAGGGTCCATGCGATGCGGCTACCCTGGCTCGGTCTCTGGGCACTTAGTCTAGGGACAGGGACGAGGGGGCTGGCTCGTGATGGGCGCCTGTGGCCTTACTGACGTGCCCACCTTTGCAACACGCTGGGCACTTGGCCCTTGCCGTGCCTGCTGGGGGCTGCCTCGGCATGCCTCCCGAGCCCAGGGTCCAGGCGATGTGGCTCCCTTGGCTCGCTTGCTGGGCACTTAGTCGAGGGATAGGGACGAGGGGGCTGGCTCGCGATGAGCTCCTGTGGCATGGCTGGCGCGCCCACCTCTGCCGCATACTGGGCATTTGGCCCATGCCGTGCCTGCTGGGGGTTTCCTAGGAATGCCTCCCAAGCCCAGGGTCCATTCGACGCAGCTCCCCTGGCTCGCACGCTGGGCACTTAGTCGAGGGACAGGGACGAGGGGGCTGGCTCGTGATGGGCGCTCGTGGCCTGACTGGTGCGCCCACCACTGCCGCACGCTGGGCGAGCAGCCCATGCCGTGCCTACTGGGGGCTTCCTGGGCATGCTAATAACTACCCCGCAATACTAATTGTGCAGTCCTTGGGTTCTTCTTATACTGGTGTCATCATCTGCCAACAATAATGACTACCACGTAACAATGACTCAGCAATCCTTGGTTCCTACAAAGATAGCACGAGTGTTTGCCAGCACCAGCAACATCCATGCATAAGTTTTTGGCTCTCCGATTGCCCACTAGTACTGCTACTTTGTCGTTCGACTCCTTTTGCGGTTGCCATCATGTCTACCTGTGCCAGCAACTGCCACTAGGCTAATGATAGGAAAACCTAACACTGATGCCTACTAAGGCCTGCGACCTGTCACTAGGTCATTGCTGAGTTACTTTAGTACTGACTCTTTGATCTACTAGCGTTTACGATTGCCAAATAACACTTATTGGGCTCTCCTAAATCTAGTGACTATTTAAGAGTCGTCGCTGGGCTGCCCTTGTGCCGACACTAGTGTTTTCCAATTCTGTCATCTACCAGTACCTATAACTACCTGCAACAAAGGTTGAAAAGTCAATGGGCTCTTTTAGGGCTTGCCGTCATGTCTACCTACGGTAATAACTGCCTAGCTATAGTCATGGGGTTCCCCCAACACCAGTGACTGTAATGGGGTAATTGTTGGGCTTCCTTGTGCTAGTACTAGCATTTATAGACCCCCAGCAACTGCTTTAAAGAAATGACAAGGCTCTCCCTAGGTTCCACAAGTGTTGGCATCAGTGTCTGCTAACATCCATAACCAGCCAATAGTAAAAGCAAAGGTAGTCGTTGTGTCCCCTTAAACCTGGCACGAGGGTTTACTAGCACCATCGACTTCTTCATGATAGTCATTGGGCTCTCTAGATGCCAACCACTACTACTAGGGCGTCATTAAGCTCATCTAGAGCTAGCCATCATGTCTACCAATGCCAGTGACAACTGTTAGGCCACCTTGGAGGAACCTAGTGCAGATCTTTACCGACACTAACAGCTATCATTGGATCATTGCATAGCTCCCCTTGTGTTGGTGCCGGCCACTACAGGTGCCGATGACTACCTCAATATCAGTTATTGGGCTCTTCCAACACTGCAATGTATCATGCACTCATCGCTAGTGTCCCCTAGTGCTTGCACTTGCGTCTATCGACATGAGCAACTACCTGTAAATATAGCTGAGAAGTCTCTTGGTTTACCTCGTGCTGACATTGGTGTCTCCCAACACCGACAACTGCCCCGCATTAGTACTTGAATAGTTGATGGTTCTGGCAAAGTTAGAGCGAGCATTTGTCAGCACCAAGAACTTTCCCGCCGTAGTTGTTAGGCTTTCCCAATACAAGAAGCAACCATGCGGTCATTGTTAGTCTCCCCCAATGTTGGCATGGTGTTTATCGACACCAATAATTGCCCGCAGTAATAGCTGAAAAGTCTTTCGGTTCACCTAATGTCAAAGTCAGCATGTGCCAACACCAATAACTACCCATCAATAATAGTTGGGTAATCGCTAGGTTCCCTAAAAACAAGCACGTGCATTTGGTAGCCCCAACGACTTTTTAACAGTCATCGTTAGGCTCTCATAATGCCAACAACGATTGCTATTAGGCAATCATTAGGGTACCGCACAGTAGATGCTTGGCACCTTTAGTGACCATCATTGGATCTTCATCGTGTTTCGCTTGTGCAAGCACTGGCATCTACTCGCATCAATGACTGCCCATTAAAAGTCATTGGGCTCTACTAACACGAGCGACAATCATTAGGTCATTGCTAGGTTGCTCCGGTACTAGCACTAGTATTTATCGATGCTAACAACTATCCCGCAATATTGATTATGTAGTCCTTTGGTTTCTCTTTTGTTGGTGTCACCGTCTTCCAACACTAATAATTACCCTGCAATAATGATTGGATAATTGTTAGGTTTCTTCAAAGCTAGTCCGAGTGTTTGCCAACACCAGCAATGTCCCTGCATAAGAATTTAGGCTCTCCGAGGGCCCACTAGTACTACTACTTTGTCATTCGACTTCTTTTGCAGTTGCAAACATGTCTACTTGTGCCAGTAACTGCCACTAGGCTAATAATAGGAAAACCCAATGCTGATGTCGGATAAGGCCAGCGACTGTCGCTAGGTCATTGCTGAGTTACTCTACTACTGATTCTCCAATCTACTAGCATTTATGATTGCCCAATAACACTTATTAGGCTCTCCTCAATCTAGTGACTATCTAAGGGTCGTCGCTGGGCATCCCTTGTGTCGGTGTTAGAGTTTTCCAATTCTATCATCTATCAGTACGTATAACTATCCCGCAACAAAAGTAGGAAAGTCATTGGGCTCTTTTAGGGCTTGTCGTCGCATCTACCTATGCCAACGACTGCCTTGTTATAGTCGTGAGGCTCCCCTAACAGCAGTGACAGTCATGGGGTAATTGTTCGGCATCCTTTGTTCTAGTACTAACATTCACAAACACTGGCAACTTCATTATAGAAATGGCAAGGCTCTACCTAGGTTCCCCTAGCGTCGCAGCTGGTTTCTACCAACAATAGATGTTTCGCACCTTTAGTGCTAGCATTAGGTCTTCATCGAGTTTTGTTTGTGCAAGCACTGGTATCTACTAGCATCAATGACTGCCCATTAGCAGCCATTGGGCTCTACTAACACGAGCGATTATCATTGGGTCATCGCTAGGTTGCCACCGTACCAGCACTAGCATCTATTGATGATAACAACTATCTCGCAATACTGATTGCGTAGTCCTTGGGTTTCTCTTTTACTGGTGTCATCATCTTCCAAAACTAATAACTACCCAATAACAATGACTCGGTAATTGCTGGGTTCCTTCAAAGTTGGCGCGAGTGTTTGCCAGCACCAGCGATGTCCCTGCATAAGTTTTTGGGCTCTCCGAGTGCCCACTAGTACTACTACTTTGTCATTCGACTTCTTTTGTAGTTGCAAACATGTCTACTTGTGCCAGTAACTGCCACTAGGCTAACGATAGGAAAACCCAATGCTGATGTCAGCTAAGGCCAGCGACCGTCGCTAGGTCATTGCTGAGTTACTCTACTACTGATTCTCCAATCTACTAGCATTTATGATTGGCCAATAACACTTATTAGGCTCTCCTAAATCTGGTGACTATCTAAGGGTCGTCGCTGGGCATCGCTTGTGTCGGTGTTAGTGTTTTCCAATTCTATCATCTATCAGTACGTATAACTATCCTGCAACAAAAGTAGGAAATTCATTGGGCTCTTTTAGGGATTATCCTCGCGTCTACCTATGCCAACGACTGCCTTGCTATAGTCGTGAGGCTCCCATAACAGCAGCAACTGTCATGGGGTAATTGTTCGGCATCCTTTGTTCTAGTACTAACATTCACAAACACTAGCAACTTCTTCATAGAAATTTCAAGGCTCTCCCTAGGTTCCCCTAGCGTCGCCGCCGGTGTCCACCAACAATAGATGTTTCGCAGCTTTAGTGACTAGCGTTAGGTCTTCATCAAGTTTTGTTTGTGCAAGCGCTGGTATCTACAAGCATCAACGGCTGCCCATTAGCAGCAATTGGGCTCTACTAACACGAGCGATTATCATTGGGTCATCGCTAGGTTGCCACCGTACCAGCACTAGCATTTATCGATGCTAACAACTATCTCGCAATACTGATTGCGTAGTCCTTGTGTTTCTCTTTTACTGGTGTCATCATCTTCCAAAACTAATAACTACCCAATAACAATGACTCGGTAATTGCTGGGTTCCTTCAAAGCTGGCGCGAGTGTTTGCCAGCACCAGCGATGTCCCTGCATAAGTTTTTGGGCTCTCCGAGTGCCCACTAGTACTACTACTTTGTCATTCGACTTCTTTTGCAGTTGCAAACATGTCTACTTGTGCCAGTAACTGCCACTAGGCTAACGATAGGAAAACCCAATGCTGATGTCAGCTAAGGCCAGCGACTGTCGCTAGGTCATTGCTGAGTTACTCTACTACTGATTCTCCAATCTACTAGCATTTATGATTGGCCAATAACACTTATTAGGCTCTCCTAAATCTGGTGACTATCTAAGGGTCGTCGCTGGGCATCCCTTGTGTCGGTGTTAGCGTTTTCCAATTCTATCATCTATCAGTACGTATAACTATCCCGCAACAAAAGTAGGAAATTCATTGGGCTCTTTTAGGGCTTGTCCTCGCGTCTACCTATGCCAACGACTGCCTTGCTATAGTCGTGAGGCTCCCCTAACAGCAGCGACTGTCATGGGGTAATTGTTCGGCATCCCTTGTTCTAGTACTCACATTCACAAACACTAGCAACTTCTTCATAGAAATTTCAAGGCTCTCCCTAGGTTCCCTTAGCATCGCTGCCGGTGTCTACCAACAATAGATGTTTCGCACCTTTAGTGACTAGCGTTAGGTCTTCATCGAGTTTTTTTTGTGCAAGCACTGGTATCTACTAGCATCAACGACTGCCCATTAGCAGCCATTGGGCTCTACTAACACGAGCGATTATCATTGGGTCATCGCTAGGTTGCCACCGTACCAGCACTAGCATCTATCGATGCTAACAACTATCTCGCAATACTGATTGCATAGTCCTTGTGTTTCTCTTTTACTGGTGTCATCATCTTCCAAAACTAATAACTACCCAATAACAATGACTCGGTAATTGCTGGGTTCCTTCAAAGCTGGCGCGAGAGTTTGCCAGCACCAGCGATGTCCCTGCATAAGTTTTTGGGCTCTCCGAGTGCCCACTAGTACTACTACTTTGTCATTCGACTTCTTTTGCAGTTGCAAACATGTCTACTTGTGCCAGTAACTGCCACTAGGCTAACGATAGGAAAACCCAATGCTGATGTCAGCTAAGGCCAGCGACCGTCGCTAGGTCATTGCTGAGTTACTCTACTACTGATTCTCCAATCTACTAGCATTTATGATTGCCCAATAACACTTATTAGGCTCTCCTAAATCTGGTGACTATCTAAGGGTCGTCGCTGGGCATCCTTTGTGTCGGTGTTAGCGTTTTCCAATTCTATCATCTATTAGTACGTATAACTATCCCGAAACAAAAGTAGGAAATTCATTGGGCTCTTTCAGGGCTTGTCCTCGCGTCTACCTATGCCAACGACTGCCTTGCTATAGTCGTGAGGCTCCCCTAACAGCAGCGACTGTCATGGGGTAATTGTTCGGCATCCCTTGTTCTAGTACTAACATTCACAAACACTACCAACTTCTTCATAGAAATTTCAAGGCTCTCCCTAGGTTCCTTAGCGTCGCTGCCGGTGTCTACCAACAATAGATGTTTCGCACCTTTAGTGACTAGCGTTAGGTCTTCATCGAGTTTTGTTTGTGCAAGCACTGGTATCTACTAGCATCAACGACTGCCCATTAGCAGCCATTGGGCTCTACTAACACGAGCGATTATCATTGGGTCATCGCTAGGTTGCCACCGTACCAGCACTAGCATCTATCGATGCTAACAACTATCTCGCAATACTGATTGCGTAGTCCTTGTGTTTCTCTTTTACTGGTGTCATCATCTTCCAAAACTAATAACTACCCAATAACAATGACTCGGTAATTGCTGGGTTCCTTCAAAGCTGGCGCGAGTGTTTGCCAGCACCAGCGATGTCCCTGCATAAGTTTTTGGGCTCTCCGAGTGCCCACTAGTACTACTACTTTGTCATTCGACTTCTTTTGCAGTTGCAAACATGTCTACTTGTGCCAGTAACTGCCACTAGGCTAACGATAGGAAAACCCAATGCTGATGTCAGCTAAGGCCAGCGACTGTCGCTAGGTCATTGCTGAGTTACTCTACTACTGATTCTCCAATCTACTAGCATTTATGATTGGCCAATAACACTTATTAGGCTCTCCTAAATCTGGTGACTATCTAAGGGTCGTCGCTGGGCATCCCTTGTGTCGGTGTTAGCGTTTTCCAATTCTATCATCTATCAGTACGTATAACTATCCCGCAACAAAAGTAGGAAATTCATTGGGCTCTTTTAGGGCTTGTCCTCGCATCTACCTATGCCAACGACTGCCTTGCTATAGTCGTGAGGCTCCCCTAACAGCAGTGACTGTCATGGGGTAATTGTTCGGCATCCCTTGTTCTAGTACTAACATTCACAAACACTAGTAACTTCTTCATAGAAATTTGAAGGCTCTCCCTAGGTTCCCCTAGCGTCGCCGCCGGTGTTTACCAACAATAGATGTTTTGCAGCTTTAGTGACTAGCGTTAGGTCTTCATCGAGTTTTGTTTTTGCAAGCACTGGTATCTACTAGCATCAACGACTGCCCATTAGCAGCAATTGGGCTCTACTAACACGAGCGATTATCATTGGGTCATCGCTAGGTTGCCACCGTACCAGCACTAGCATCTATCGATGCTAACAACTATCTCGCAATACTGATTGCGTAGTCCTTGTGTTTCTCTTTTACTGGTGTCATCATCTTCCAAACTAATAACTACCCAATAACAATGACTCGGTAATTGCTGGGTTCCTTCAAAGCTGGCGCGAGTGTTTGCCAGCACCAGCGATGTCCCTGCATAAGTTTTTGGGCTCTCCGAGTGCCCACTAGTACTACTACTTTGTCATTCGACTTCTTTTGCAGTTGCAAACATGTCTACTTGTGCCAGTAACTGCCACTAGGCTAACGATAGGAAAACCCAATGCTGATGTCAGCTAAGGCCAGCGACTGTCGCTAGGTCATTGCTGAGTTACTCTACTACTGATTCTCCAATCTACTAGCATTTATGATTGGCCAATAACACTTATTAGGCTCTCCTAAATCTGGTGACTATCTAAGGGTCGTCGCTGGGCATCCCTTGTGTCGGTGTTAGCGTTTTCCAATTCTATCATCTATCAGTACGTATAACTATCCCGCAACAAAAGTAGGAAAGTCATTGGGCTCTTTTAGGGCTTTTCGTCGCGTCTACCTATGCCAACGACTGCCTTGCTATAGTCGTGAGGCTCCCCTAACAGCAGCGACTGTCATGGGGTAATTGTTCGGCATCCCTTGTTCTAGTACTGACATTCACAAACACTAGTAACTTCTTCATAGAAATTTGAAGGCTCTCCCTAGGTTCCCCTAGCGTCGCCGCCGGTGTTTACCAACAATAGATGTTTTGCAGCTTTAGTGACTAGCGTTAGGTCTTCATCGAGTTTTGTTTTTGCAAGCACTGGTATCTACTAGCATCAACGACTGCCCATTAGCAGCAATTGGGCTCTACTAACACGAGCGATTATCATTGGGTCATCGCTAGGTTGCCACCGTACCAGCACTAGCATCTATCGATGCTAACAACTATCTCGCAATACTGATTGCGTAGTCCTTGTGTTTCTCTTTTACTGGTGTCATCATCTTCCAAACTAATAACTACCCAATAACAATGACTCGGTAATTGCTGGGTTCCTTCAAAGCTGGCGCGAGTGTTTGCCAGCACCAGCGATGTCCCTGCATAAGTTTTTGGGCTCTCCGAGTGCCCACTAGTACTACTACTTTGTCATTCGACTTCTTTTGCAGTTGCAAACATGTCTACTTGTGCCAGTAACTGCCACTAGGTTAACGATAGGAAAACCCAATGCTGATGTCAGCTAAGGCCAGCGACTGTCGCTAGGTCATTGCTGAGTTACTCTACTACTGATTCTCCAATCTACTAGCATTTATGATTGGCCAATAACACTTATTAGGCTCTCCTAAATCTGGTGACTATCTAAGGGTCGTCGCTGGGCATCCCTTGTGTCGGTGTTAGCGTTTTCCAATTCTATCATCTATCAGTACGTATAACTATCCCGCAACAAAAGTAGGAAATTCATTGGGCTCTTTTAGGGCTTTTCGTCGCGTCTACCTATGCCAACGACTGCCTTGCTATAGTCGTGAGGCTCCCCTAACAGCAGTGACTGTCATGGGGTAATTGTTCGGCATCCCTTGTTCTAGTACTAACATTCACAAACACTAGTAACTTCTTCATAGAAATTTGAAGGCTCTCCCTAGGTTCCCCTAGCGTCGCCGCCGGTGTTTACCAACAATAGATGTTTTGCAGCTTTAGTGACTAGCGTTAGGTCTTCATCGAGTTTTGTTTTTGCAAGCACTGGTATCTACTAGCATCAACGACTGCCCATTAGCAGCAATTGGGCTCTACTAACACGAGCGATTATCATTGGGTCATCGCTAGGTTGCCACCGTACCAGCACTAGCATCCATCGATGCTAACAACTATCTCGCAATACTGATTGCGTAGTCCTTGTGTTTCTCTTTTACTGGTGTCATCATCTTCCAAACTAATAACTACCCAATAACAATGACTCGGTAATTGCTGGGTTCCTTCAAAGCTGGCGCGAGTGTTTGCCAGCACCAGCGATGTCCCTGCATAAGTTTTTGGGCTCTCCGAGTGCCCACTAGTACTACTACTTTGTCATTCGACTTCTTTTGCAGTTGCAAACATGTCTACTTGTGCCAGTAACTGCCACTAGGTTAACGATAGGAAAACCCAATGCTGATGTCAGCTAAGGCCAGCGACTGTCGCTAGGTCATTGCTGAGTTACTCTACTACTGATTCTCCAATCTACTAGCATTTATGATTGGCCAATAACACTTATTAGGCTCTCCTAAATCTGGTGACTATCTAAGGGTCGTCGCTGGGCATCCCTTGTGTCGGTGTTAGCGTTTTCCAATTCTATCATCTATCAGTACGTATAACTATCCCGCAACAAAAGTAGGAAATTCATTGGGCTCTTTTAGGGCTTGTCCTCGCATCTACCTATGCCAACGACTGCCTTGCTATAGTCGTGAGGCTCCCCTAACAGCAGTGACTGTCATGGGGTAATTGTTCGGCATCCCTTGTTCTAGTACTAACATTCACAAACACTAGTAACTTCTTCATAGAAATTTGAAGGCTCTCCCTAGGTTCCCCTAGCGTCGCCGCCGGTGTTTACCAACAATAGATGTTTTGCAGCTTTAGTGACTAGCGTTAGGTCTTCATCGAGTTTTGTTTTTGCAAGCACTGGTATCTACTAGCATCAACGACTGCCCATTAGCAGCAATTGGGCTCTACTAACACGAGCGATTATCATTGGGTCATCGCTAGGTTGCCACCGTACCAGCACTAGCATCTATCGATGCTAACAACTATCTCGCAATACTGATTGCGTAGTCCTTGTGTTTCTCTTTTACTGGTGTCATCATCTTCCAAACTAATAACTACCCAATAACAATGACTCGGTAATTGCTGGGTTCCTTCAAAGCTGGCGCGAGTGTTTGCCAGCACCAGCGATGTCCCTGCATAAGTTTTTGGGCTCTCCGAGTGCCCACTAGTACTACTACTTTGTCATTCGACTTCTTTTGCAGTTGCAAACATGTCTACTTGTGCCAGTAACTGCCACTAGGTTAACGATAGGAAAACCCAATGCTGATGTCAGCTAAGGCCAGCGACTGTCGCTAGGTCATTGCTGAGTTACTCTACTACTGATTCTCCAATCTACTAGCATTTATGATTGGACAATAACACTTATTAGGCTCTCCTAAATCTAGTGACTATCTAAGGGTCGTCGCTGGGCATCCCTTGTGTCGGTGTTAGCGTTTTCCAATTCTATCATCTATCAGTACGTATAACTATCCCGCAACAAAAGTAGGAAAGTCATTGGGCTCTTTTAGGGCTTTTCGTCACGTCTACCTATGCCAACGACTGCCTTGCTATAGTCTTGAGGCTCCCCTAACAGCAGCGACTGTCATGGGGTAATTGTTCGGCATCCCTTGTTCTAGTACTGACATTCACAAACACTAGTAACTTCTTCATAGAAATTTGAAGGCTCTCCCTAGGTTCCCCTAGCGTCGCCGCCGGTGTTTACCAACAATAGATGTTTTGCAGCTTTAGTGACTAGCGTTAGGTCTTCATCGAGTTTTGTTTTTGCAAGCACTGGTATCTACTAGCATCAACGACTGCCCATTAGCAGCAATTGGGCTCTACTAACACGAGCGATTATCATTGGGTCATCGCTAGGTTGCCACCGTACCAGCACTAGCATCCATCGATGCTAACAACTATCTCGCAATACTGATTGCGTAGTCCTTGTGTTTCTCTTTTACTGGTGTCATCATCTTCCAAACTAATAACTACCCAATAACAATGACTCGGTAATAGCTGGGTTCCTTCAAAGCTGGCGCGAGTGTTTGCCAGCACCAGCGATGTCCCTGCATAAGATTTTGGGCTCTCCGAGTGCCCACTAGTACTACTACTTTGTCATTCGACTTCTTTTGCAGTTGCAAACATGTCTACTAATGCCAGTAACTGCCACTAGGTTAATGATAGGAAAACCCAATGTTGATGTCAGCTAAGGCCAGCGACTGTCGCTAGGTCATTGCTGAGTTACTCTACTACTGATTCTCCAATCTACTAGCATTTATGATTGGCCAATAACACTTATTAGGCTCTCCTAAATCTGGTGACTATCTAAGGGTCGTCGCTGGGCATCCCTTGTGTCGGTGTTAGCGTTTTCCAATTCTATCATCTATCAGTACGTATAACTATCCCGCAACAAAAGTAGGAAAGTCATTGGGCTCTTTTAGGGCTTTTCGTCACGTCTACCTATGCCAACGACTGCCTTGCTATAGTCGTGAGGCTCCCCTAACAGCAACGACTGTCATGGGGTAATTGTTCGGCATCCCTTGTTCTAGTACTAACATTCACAAACACTAGCAACTTCTTCATAGAAATTTCAAGGCTCTCCCTAGGTTCCCCTAGCGTCGCCGCCGGTGTCTACCAACAATAGATGTTTCGCACCTTTAGTGACTAGCGTTAGGTCTTCATCGAGTTTTGTTTGTGCAAGCACTGGTATCTACTAGCATCAACGACTGCCCATTAGCAGCCATTGGGCTCTACTAACACGAGCGATTATCATTGGGTCATCGCTAGGTTGCCACCGTACCAGCACTAGCATCTATCGATGCTAACAACTATCTCGCAATACTGATTGCGTAGTCCTTGTGTTTCTCTTTTACTGGTGTCATCATCTTCCAAAACTAATAACTACCCAATAACAATGACTCGGTAATTGCTGGGTTCCTTCAAAGCTGGCGCGAGTGTTTGCCAGCACCAGCGATGTCCCTGCATAAGTTTTTGGGCTCTCCGAGTGCCCACTAGTACTACTACTTTGTCATTCGACTTCTTTTGCAGTTGCAAACATGTCTACTTGTGCCAGTAACTGCCACTAGGCTAACGATAGGAAAACCCAATGCTGATGTCAGCTAAGGCCAGCGACTGTCGCTAGGTCATTGCTGAGTTACTCTACTACTGATTCTCCAATCTACTAGCATTTATGATTGGCCAATAACACTTATTAGGCTCTCCTAAATCTGGTGACTATCTAAGGGTCGTCGCTGGGCATCCCTTGTGTCGGTGTTAGCGTTTTCCAATTCTATCATCTATCAGTACGTATAACTATCCCGCAACAAAAGTAGGAAATTCATTGGGCTCTTTTAGGGCTTGTCCTCGCGTCTACCTATGCCAACGACTGCCTTGCTATAGTCGTGAGGCTCCCCTAACAGCAGCGACTGTCATGGGGTAATTGTTCGGCATCCCTTGTTCTAGTACTAACATTCACAAACACTAGCAACTTCTTCATAGAAATTTCAAGGCTCTCCCTAGGTTCCCTTAGCGTCGCTGCCGGTGTCTACCAACAATAGATGTTTCGCACCTTTAGTGACTAGCGTTAGGTCTTCATCGAGTTTTGTTTGTGCAAGCACTGGTATCTACTAGCATCAACGACTGCCCATTAGCAGCCATTGGGCTCTACTAACACGAGCGATTATCATTGGGTCATCGCTAGGTTGCCACCGTACCAGCACTAGCATCTATCGATGCTAACAACTATCTCGCAATACTGATTGCGTAGTCCTTGTGTTTCTCTTTTACTGGTGTCATCATCTTCCAAAACTAATAACTACCCAATAACAATGACTCGGTAATTGCTGGGTTCCTTCAAAGCTGGCGCGAGTGTTTGCCAGCACCAGCGATGTCCCTGCATAAGTTTTTGGGCTCTCCGAGTGCCCACTAGTACTACTACTTTGTCATTCGACTTCTTTTGCAGTTGCAAACATGTCTACTTGTGCCAGTAACTGCCACTAGGCTAACGATAGAAAACCCAATGCTGATGTCAGCTAAGGCCAGCGACTGTCGCTAGGTCATTGCTGAGTTACTCTACTACTGATTCTCCAATCTACTAGCATTTATGATTGGCCAATCACACTTATTAGGCTCTCCTAAATCTGGTGACTATCTAAGGGTCGTCGCTGGGCATCCCTTGTGTCGGTGTTAGCGTTTTCCAATTCTATCATCTATCAGTACGTATAACTATCCCGCAACAAAAGTAGGAAATTCATTGGGCTCTTTTAGGGCTTGTCCTCGCATCTACCTATGCCAACGACTGCCTTGCTATAGTCGTGAGGCTCCCCGAACAGCAGTGACTGTCATGGGGTAATTGTTCGGCATCCCTTGTTCTAGTACTAACATTCACAAACACTAGCAACTTCTTCATAGAAATTTGAAGGCTCTCCCTAGGTTCCCCTAGCGTCGCCGCCGGTGTTTACCAACAATAGATGTTTTGCAGCTTTAGTGACTAGCGTTAGGTCTTCATCGAGTTTTGTTTTTGCAAGCACTGGTATCTACTAGCATCAACGACTGCCCATTAGCAGCAATTGGGCTCTACTAACACGAGCGATTATCATTGGGTCATCGCTAGGTTACCACCGTACCAGCACTAGCATCTATCGATGCTAATAACTATCTCGCAATACTGATTGCGTGGTCCTTGTGTTTCTCTTTTACTGGTGTCATCATCTTCCAAACTAATAACTACCCAATAACAATGACTCGGTAATTGCTGGGTTCCTTCAAAGCTGGCGCGAGTGTTTGCCAGCACCAGCGATGTCCCTGCATAAGTTTTTGGGCTCTCCGAGTGCCCACTAGTACTACTACTTTGTCATTCGACTTCTTTTGCAGTTGCAAACATGTCCACTTGTGCCAGTAACTGCCACTAGGTTAACGATAGGAAAACCCAATGCTGATGTCAGCTAAGGCCAGCGATTGTCGCTAGGTCATTGCTGAGTTACTCTACTACTGATTCTCCAATCTACTAGCATTTATGATTGGCCAATCACACTTATTAGGCTCTCCTAAATCTGGTGACTATCTAAGGGTCGTCGCTGGGCATCCCTTGTGTCGGTGTTAGCGTTTTCCAATTCTATCATCTATCAGTACGTATAACTATCCCGCAACAAAAGTAGGAAATTCATTGGGCTCTATTAGGGCTTGTCCTCGCATCTACCTATGCCAACGACTGCCTTGCTATAGTCGTGAGGCTCCCCTAACAGCAGTGACTGTCATGGGGTAATTGTTCGGCATCCCTTGTTCTAGCACTAACAATCACAAACAGTAGTAACTTCTTCATAGAAATTTGAAGGCTCTCCCTAGGTTCCCCTAGCGTCGCCGCCGGTGTTTACCAACAATAGATGTTTTGCAGCTTTAGTGACTAGCGTTAGGTCTTCATCGAGTTTTGTTTTTGCAAGCACTGGTATCTACTAGCATCAACGACTGCCCATTAGCAGCAATTGGGCTCTACTAACACGAGCGATTATCATTGGGTCATCGCTAGGTTGCCACCGTACCAGCACTAGCATCTATCGATGCTAACAACTATCTCGTAATACTGATTGCGTAGTCCTTGTGTTTCTCTTTTACTGGTGTCATCATCTTCCAAACTAATAACTACCCAATAACAATGACTCGGTAATTGCTGGGTTCCTTCAAAGCTGGCGTGAGTGTTTGCCAGCACCAGCGATGTCCCTGCATAAGTTTTTGGGCTCTCCGAGTGCCCACTAGTACTACTACTTTGTCATTCGACTTCTTTTGCAGTTGCAAACATGTCTACTTGTGCCAGTAACTACCACTAGGCTAACGATAGGAAAACCCAATGCTGATGTCAGCTAAGGCCAGCGACTGTCGCTAGGTCATTGCTGAGTTACTCTACTACTGATTCTCCAATCTACTAGCATTTATGATTGGCCAATAACACTTATTAGGCTCTCCTAAATCTGGTGACTATCTAAGGGTCGTCGCTGGGCATCCCTTGTGTCGGTGTTAGCGTTTTCCAATTCTATCATCTATCAGTACGTATAACTATCCCGCAACAAAAGTAGTAAATTCATTGGGCTCTTTTAGGGCTTTTCGTCGCGTCTACCTATGCCAACGACTGCCTTGCTATAGTCGTGAGGCTCCCCTAACAGCAGTGACTGTCATGGGGTAATTTTTCGGCATCCCTTGTTCTAGTACTGACATTCACAAACACTAGTAACTTCTTCATAGAAATTTGAAGGCTGTCCTTAGGTTCGCCTAGCGTCGCCGCCGGTGTTTACCAACAATAGATGTTTTGCAGCTTTAGTGACTAGCGTTAGGTCTTCATCGAGTTTTGTTTTTGCAAGCACTGGTATCTACTAGCATCAACGACTGCCCATTAGCAGCAATTGGGCTCTACTAACACGAGCGATTATCATTGGGTCATCGCTAGGTTGCCACCGTACCAGCACTAGCATCTATCGATGCTAACAACTATCTCGCAATACTGATTGCGTAGTCCTTGTGTTTCTCTTTTACTGGTGTCATCATCTTCCAAACTAATAGCTACCCAATAACAATGACTCGGTAATTGCTGGGTTCCTTCAAAGCTTGCGCGAGTGTTTGCCAGCACCAGTGATGTCCCTGCATAAGTTTTTAGGCTCTCCGAGTGCCCACTAGTACTACTACTTTGTCATTCGACTTCTTTTGCAGTTGCAAACATGTCTACTTGTGCCAGTAACTGCCACTAGGTTAACGATAGGAAAACCCAATGCTGATGTCAGCTAAGGCCAGCGACTGTCGCTAGGTCATTGCTGAGTTACTCTACTACTGATTCTCCAATCTACTAGCATTTATGATTGGCCAATAACACTTATTAGGCTCTCCTAAATCTGGTGACTATCTAAGGGTCGTCGCTGGGCATCCCTTGTGTCGGTGTTAGCGTTTTCCAATTCTATCATCTATCAGTACGTATAACTATCCCGCAACAAAAGTAGGAAAGTCATTGGGCTCTTTTAGGGCTTTTCGTCGCGTCTACCTATGCCAACGACTGCCTTGCTATAGTCGTGAGGCTCCCCTAACAGCAGCGACTGTCATGGGGTAATTGTTCGGCATCCCTTGTTCTAGTACTAACATTCACAAACACTAGCAACTTCTTCATAGAAATTTCAAGGCTCTCCCTAGGTTCCCTTAGCGTCGCTGCCGGTGTCTACCAACAATAGATGTTTCGCACCTTTAGTGACTAGCGTTAGGTCTTCATCGAGTTTTGTTTGTGCAAGCACTGGTATCTACTAGCATCAACGACTGCCCATTAGCAGCCATTGGGCTCTACTAACACGAGCGATTATCATTGGGTCATCGCTAGGTTGCCACCGTACCAGCACTAGCATCTATCGATGCTAACAACTATCTCGCAATACTGATTGCGTAGTCCTTGTGTTTCTCTTTTACTGGTGTCATCATCTTCCAAAACTAATAACTACCCAATAACAATGACTCGGTAATTGCTGGGTTCCTTCAAAGCTGGCGCGAGTGTTTGCCAGCACCAGCGATGTCCCTGCATAAGTTTTTGGGCTCTCCGAGTGCCCACTAGTACTACTACTTTGTCATTCGACTTCTTTTGCAGTTGCAAACATGTCTACTTGTGCCAGTAACTGCCACTAGGCTAACGATAGGAAAACCCAATGCTGATGTCAGCTAAGGCCAGCGACTGTCGCTAGGTCATTGCTGAGTTACTTTACTACTGATTCTCCAATCTACTAGCATTTATGATTGGCCAATAACACTTATTAGGCTCTCCTAAATCTGGTGACTATCTAAGGGTCGTCGCTGGGCATCCCTTGTGTCGGTGTTAGCGTTTTCCAATTCTATCATCTATTAGTACGTATAACTATCCCGCAACAAAAGTAGGAAATTCATTGGGCTCTTTTAGGGCTTGTCCTCGCGTCTACCTATGCCAACGACTGCCTTGCTATAGTCGTGAGGCTCCCCTAACAGCAGCGACTGTCATGGGGTAATTGTTCGGCATCCCTTGTTCTAGTACTGACATTCACAAACACTAGCAACTTCTTCATAGAAATTTCAAGGCTCTCCCTAGGTTCCCTTAGCGTCGCTGCCGGTGTCTACCAACAATAGATGTTTCGCACCTTTAGTGACTAGCGTTAGGTCTTCATCGAGTTTTGTTTGTGCAAGCACTGGTATCTACTAGCATCAACGACTGCCCATTAGCAGCCATTGGGCTCTACTAACACGAGCGATTATCATTGGGTCATCGCTAGGTTGCCACCGTACCAGCACTAGCATCTATCGATGCTAACAACTATCTCGCAATACTGATTGCGTAGTCCTTGTGTTTCTCTTTTACTGGTGTCATCATCTTCCAAAACTAATAACTACCCAATAACAATGACTCGGTAATTGCTGGGTTCCTTCAAAGCTGGCGCGAGTGTTTGCCAGCACCAGCGATGTCCCTGCATAAGTTTTTGGGCTCTCCGAGTGCCCACTAGTACTACTACTTTGTCATTCGACTTCTTTTGCAGTTGCAAACATGTCTACTTGTGCCAGTAACTGCCACTAGGCTAACGATAGGAAAACCCAATGCTGATGTCAGCTAAGGCCAGCGACTGTCGCTAGGTCATTGCTGAGTTACTCTACTACTGATTCTCCAATCTACTAGCATTTATGATTGGCCAACCACACTTATTAGGCTCTCCTAAATCTGGTGACTATCTAAGGGTCGTCGCTGGGCATCCCTTGTGTCAGTGTTAGCGTTTTCCAATTCTATCATCTATCAGTACGTATAACTATCCCGTAACAAAAATAGGAAATTCATTGGGCTCTTTTAGGGCTTGTCCTCGCATCTACCTATGCCAACGACTGCCTTGCTATAGTCGTGAGCCTCCCCTAACAGCAGTGACTGTCATGGGGTAATTGTTCGGCATCCCTTGTTCTAGTACTAACATTCACAAACACTAGTAACTTCTTCATATAAATTTGAAGGCTCTTCCTAGGTTCCCCTAGCGTCGCCGCCGATGTTTTCCAACAATAGATGTTTTGCAGCTTTAGTGACTAGCGTTAGGTCTTCATCGAGTTTTGTTTTTGCAAGCACTGGTATCTACTAGCATCAACGACTGCCCATTAGCAGCAATTGGGCTCTACTAACATGAGCGATTATCATTGGGTCATCGCTAGGTTGCCACAGTACCAGCACTAGCATCTATCGATGCTAACAACTATCTCGCAATACTGATTGCGTAGTCCTTGTGTTTCTCTTTTACTGGTGTCATCATCTTCCAAACTAATAACTACCCAATAACAATGACTCGGTAATTGCTGGGTTCCTTCAAAGCTAGCGCTAATGTTTGCCAGCACCAGCGATGTCCCTTCATAAGTTTTTGGGCTCTCCGAGTGCCCACTAGTACTACTACTTTGTCATTCGACTTCTTTTGCAGTTGCAAACATGTCTACTTGTGCCAGTAACTGCCACTAGGTTAACGATAGGAAAACCCAATGCTGATGTCGGCTAAGGCCAGCGACTGTCGCTAGGACATTGCTGAGTTAGTCTACTACTGATTCTCCAATCTACTAGCATTTATGATAGCCCAATAACACTTATTAAGCTCTCCTAAATCTAGTGACTATCTAGGTGTCGTCGCTGGGCATCCCTTGTGTCGGTGTTAGCGTTTTCCAATTCTATCATCTATCAGTACGTATAACTATCCCGCAACAAAAGTAGGAAAGTCATTGGGCTCTTTTAGGGCTTTTCGTCGCGTCTACCTATGCCAACGACTACCTTGCTATAGTCATGAGGCTCCCCTAACAGCAGCGACTGTCAAGGGGTAATTGTTCAGCATCCCTTGCTCTAGTACTAACATTCACAAACACTGGCAACTTCTTTATAGAAATGGCAAGGCTCTCCCTAGGTTCCCCTAGCGTCGCCGCCGGTGTCTACCAACAGCAGATGTTTCGCACCTTTAGTGACTAGCATTAGGTCTTCATCGAGTTTTGTTTTTTCAAGCACGGGTATCTACTAGCATCAACGACTGCCCATTAGTAGCCATTGGGCTCTACTAACACGAACGATTATCATTGGGTCATCGCTAGGTTGCCACCGTACCAGCACTAGCATCTATCGATGCTAACAACTATCTCGCAATACTGATTGCGTAGTCCTTGGGTTTCTCTTTTACTGGTGTCATCATCTTCCAAAACTAATAACTACCCAATAACAATGACTCGGTAATTGCTGGGTTCCTTTAAAGCTGGCGCGAGTGTTTGCCAGCACCAGCGATGTCCCTGCATAAGTTTTTAGGCTCTCCGAGTGCCCACTAGTACTACTACTTTGTCATTCGACTTCTTTTGCAATTGGAAACATGTCTACTTGTGCCAGTAACTACCATTAGGCTAACGATAGAAAAACCCAATGTTGATGTCGGCTAAGGCCAGCGACTGTCACTAGGTCATTGCTGAGTGACTCTACCACTGATTCTCTAATCTACTAGCATTTATGATTGCCCAATAACACTTATTGGGCTCCCCTAAATCTTGTGACTATCTAAGGGTCGTCGCTGGGCATCCCTTGTGTCGGTGTTAGCGTTTTCCAATTCTATCATCAATCAGTACGTATAACTATCCCGCAACAAAAGTAGGAAAGTCATTGGGCTCTTTTAGGGCTTGTCATCGCGTCTACCTATGCCAACGACTGCCTTGCTATAGTCGTGAGGCTCCCTTAACAGCAGCGACTTTCATGGGGTAATTGTTCGGCATCCCTTGTTCTAGTACTAACATTCACAAACACTAGCAACTTCTTCATAGAAATTTCAAGGCTCTCCCTAGGTTCCCCTAGCGTCGCCGCCGGTGTCTACCAACAATAGATGTTTCGCACCTTTAGTGACTAGCGTTAGGTCTTCATCGAGTTTTGTTTGTGCAAGTACTGGTATCTACTAGCATCAACGACTGCCCATTAGCAGCCATTGGGCTCTACTAACACGAGCGATTATCATTGGGTCATCGCTAGGTTGCCACCGTACCAGCTCTAGCATCTATCGATGTTAACAACTATCTCGTAATACTGATTGCGTAGTCCTTGGGTTTCTCTTTTACTAGTGTCATAATCTTCCAAAACTAATAACTACCCAATAACAATGACTCGGTAATTGCTGGGTTCCTTCAAAGCTAGCGCTAATGTTTGCCAGCACCAGCGATGTCCCTGCATAAGTTTTTGGGCTCTCCGAGTGCCCACTAGTACTACTACTTTGTCATTCGACTTTTTTTGCAGTTGCAAACATGTCTACTTGTGCCAGTAACTGCCACTAGGCTAACGATAGGAAAACCCAATGCTGATGTCGGCTAAGGCCAGCGACTGTCGCTAGGTCATTGCTGAGTTACTCTACTACTGATTCTCCAATCTACTAGCATTTATGATTGGCCAATAACACTTATTAGGCTCTCCTAAATCTGGTGACTATCTAAGGGTCGTCGCTGGGCATCCCTTGTGTCGGTGTTAGCGTTTTCCAATTCTATCATCTATTAGTACGTATAACTATCCCGCAACAAAAGTAGGAAAGTCATTGGGCTCTTTTAGGGCTTGTCGTCGCGTCTACCTATGTCAACGACTGCCATGCTATTGTCGTGAGGCTCCCCTAACAGCAGCGACTGTCATGGGGTAATTGTTCGGCATCCCTTGTTCTAGTACTAACATTCACAAACACTGGCAACTTCTTTATAGAAATGGCAAGGCTCTCCCTAGGTTCCCCTAGTGTCACCGCCGGTGTCTACCAATAGTAGATGTTTCGCACCTTTAGTGACTAGCGTTAGGTCTTCATCGAGTTTTGTTTGTGCAAGCACTGGTATCTACTAGCATCAACGATTGCCCATTAGTAGCCTTTGGGCTCTACTAACACGAGCGATTATCATTGGGTCATCGCTAGGTTGCCACTGTACCAGCATTAGCATCTATCGATGCTAACAATTATCTCGCAATACTGATTGCGTAGTCCTTGGGTTTCTCTTTTACTGGTGTCATCATCTTCCAACACTAATAACTACCCAATAACAATGACTTGGTAATTGCTGGGTTCCTTCAACGCTGGCGCGAGTGTTTGCAAGCACCAGCGATGTCCCTGCATATGTTTTTGGGCTCTCCGACTGCCCATTAGTATTGCTACTTTGTTTTTCGACTCCTTTTGCGGTTGCCGTCATGTCTACATGTGCCAGCAACTTCCACTAGGCCAATGATAAGAAAACCTAATGCTGATGTCTGCTAAGGCCCGCGACTGTTGCTAAGTCCTTGCTGAGTTGCTCTAATACTGACTCTCCAATCTACTAGCATTTACAATTTCCAAATAACACTTATTGGGTTATTCTAAATCTAGTGACTATCTAAGGGTTGTTGTTGGGCTTCCCTGGTATCGACACTAGTGTTTTCCAATTTCATCATCTGTTAGTACATATAACTGTCCCGCAACAAAGGTAGGAAAGTCATTTGGCTCTCTTAGGGCTTGTCGTCGAGTCTACCTATGCTAGAGATTACCTGGCTATAGTTGTGGGGCTCACCCAACACGAATGACTGTCATGGGTAATTATTGGGCATCCCTTGTGCTAGTACTAGCATTTACAGACACTGGCACCTTTTCTTAATAAAAGAAATAGCCATGTCGTAATCGTTAGTCTCCCTTGATACTGGTATTAGAGTCTATTGACACGAGCAACTGCCCACAATAATAGTAAAGAAGTCTTTCGGCTCACTTAATGGTGGCGTCGGCATGCGCTAACACCAATAACTTCCCCAAAATAGTAGTTGGGCAATCGTTGGGTTCTCTAAAAATAAGTGTGAGCATCTACTTGCCCCAATGACTTCCCAACAATAGTCGTTAGGCTTTCGAAATGCCAACAACGATTGCCATTGGGCTATAATTAGGGCAACCCAAAGCAGATGTTTGGCAGCTTTTGTGACTATCGTTAGGTCTTCATTTAGTTTCGTTTGTGCCAGCATTGGCATCTAGCAGCATCAATGACTGCCCAACAGTAGTCAATGGGCTCTACCAATACAAGCGACCATCATCAGGTCATCACGAGGTTGCTCTAGTGCTAGCACTAGCATCTATTAATGCTAAGAACTACCTCACAATAATGGTTGGGCTGTCATTGGGTTCCCCTTATGGTGGCGTCATCATCGCCTAACATTGATAACTACCCCATAACAAAGACTCAAAAGTAGCTCGGTTCCTTCAAAGCTAGCACGATTGTCTTCCTACAGTAGCAAAGTCCCAACATAAGTTTTTGGGCTTTCCAATGCCCACTGCTATTGCTAAGTTATCGTTTGACTCCTCATGTGGTTGCCTTCAAGTCTACCTATGCGAGCAACTCCCATTAAGCTAACGTAAGGAAAACCCAACATTGATTTTTGCTAAGGCCTGCGACTGTCGCTACGTCATTACTGAGTTGCTCTAGTACTGACTCTCTGATCTACCTACGTCACTAATTGCCTAGCTATAGTCGTAAGGCTCCCTCAATACCAATGACAGTAATAGGGTAATCGTTGGGCTTCCAATGTGCTAGTACTAGCATTTATAGACACCAACAACTACCTTACAAAAATGACAGGACTTTCCCTAGGTTCCACCAGTGTTGGCGTCGGTGTCGGTAAACACGTGTAACTACCCACTAACAGTAGCAAGGAAGCCGTTGGGTCCCCTTAAACTTGGCACGAGGGCCTACTAGTACCAACAATTTGTTCATGATAGTCATTAAGCTCTCCCAATGCCAACCACTACTACTAGGGTGTTGTTAAGCTTATCTAGTGCCTGCCCTCGGGTCTACCTATGCCAGCAACAACCGTTAGGCCATCTTGGGGGAACTCATGGCAGATTTTTACCGATACCAACAACTATCATTGGGTCATTGCAAAACTATCATTGGGTCTCTTTTACTAGTGTCATCATCTTCCAAAACTAATAACTACCCAATAACAATGACTCAGTAATTGCTGGGTTCCTTCAAAGCTGGCGCTAGTGTTTGCCAGCACCAGCGATGTCCCTGCATAAGTTTTTGGGCTCTCCGAGTGCCCACTAGTACTACTACTTTGTCATTCGACTTCTTTTGCAGTTGCAAACATGTCTACTTGTGCCAGTAACAGCCACTAGGTTAACGATAGGAAAACCCAATGCTGATGTCGGCTAAGGCCAGCGACTGTCGCTAGGTCATTGCTGAGTTACTCTACTACTGATTCTCCAATCTACTAGCATTTATGATTTGCCAATAACACTTATTAAGCTCTCCTAAATCTAGTGACTATCTAGGTGTCGTCGCTGGGCATCCCTTGTGTCGGTGTTAGCGTTTTCCAATTCTATCATCTATCAGTACGTATAACTATCCCGCAACAAAAGTAGGAAAGTCATTGGGCTCTTTTAGGGCTTTTCGTTGCGTCTACCTATGCCAACGACTGCCTTGCTATAGTCGTGAGGCTCCCCTAACAGAAGCGACTGTCAAGGGGTAATTGCTCAGCATCCCTTGCTCTAGTACTAACATTCACAAACACTGGCAACTTCTTTATAGAAATGGCAAGGCTCTCCCTAGGTTCCCCAAGCGTCGCCGCCGGTGTCTACCAACAGTAGATGTTTCGCACCTTTAGTGACTTGCATTAGGTCTTCATCGAGTTTTGTTTGTGCAAGCACGGGTATCTACTAGCATCAACGACTGCCCATTAGCAGCCATTGGGCTCTACTAACACGAACGATTATCATTGGGTCATCGCTAGGTTGCCACCGTACCAGCACTAGCATCTATCGATGCTAACAACTATCTCGCAATACTGATTGCGTAGTCCTTGGGTTTCTCTTTTACTGGTGTCATCATCTTCCAAAACTAATAACTACCCAATAACAATGACTCAGTAATTGCTGGGTTCCTTTAAAGCTGGCGCGAGTGTTTGCCAGCACCAGCGATGTCCCTGCATAAGTTTTTGGGCTCTCCGAGTGCCCACTAGTACTACTACTTTGTCATTCGACTTCTTTTCCAATTGGAAACATGTCTACTTGTGCCAGTAACTGCCATTAGGCAAATGATAGAAAAACCCAATGCTGATGTCGGCTAAGGCCAGCGACTGTCACTAGGTCATTGCTGAGTGACTCTACCACTGATTCTCTGATCTACTAGCATTTATGATTGCCCAATAACACTTATTAGGCTCCCCTAAATCTAGTGACTATCTAAGGGTCGTCGCTGGGCATCCCTTGTGTCGGTGTTAGCGTTTTCCAATTCTATCATCTATCAGTACGTATAACTATCCCGCAACAAAAGTAGGAAAGTCATTGGGCTCTTTTAGGGCTTGTCATCGCGTCTACCTATGCCAACGACTGCCTTGCTATAGTCGTGAGGCTCCCTTAACAGCAGCGACTTTCATGGGGTAATTGTTCGGCATCCCTTGTTCTAGTACTAACATTCACAAACACTAGCAACTTCTTCATAGAAATTTCAAGGCTCTCCCTAGGTTCCCCTAGCGTCGCCGCCGGTGTCTACCAACAATAGATGTTTCGCACCTTTAGTGACTAGCGTTAGGTCTTCATCAAGTTTTGTTTGTGCAAGTACTGGTATCTACTCGCATCAACGACTGCCCATTAGCAGCCATTGGGCTCTACTAACACGAGCGATTATCATTGGGTCATCGCTAGGTTGCCACCGTACCAGCACTAGCATCTATCGACGCTAACAACTATCTCGCAATACTGATTGCGTAGTCCTTGTGTTTCTCTTTTACTGGTGTCATCATCTTCCAAACTAATAACTACCCAATAACAATGACTCGGTAATTGCTGGGTTCCTTCAAAGCTGGCGCGAGTGTTTGCCAGCACCAGCGATGTCCCTGCATAAGTTTTTGGGCTCTCCGAGTGCCCACTAGTACTACTACTTTGTCATTCGACTTCTTTTGCAGTTGCAAACAAGTCTACTTGTGCCAGTAACTGCCACTAGGTTAACGATAGGAAAACCCAATGCTGATGTCGGCTAAGGCCAGCGACTGTCGCTAGGCCATTGCTAAGTCAGTCTACTACTGATTCTCCAATCTACTAGCATTTACGATAGCCCAATAACACTTATTAAGCTCTCCTAAATCTAGTGACTATCTAGGTGTCGTCGCTGGGCATCCCTTGTGTCGGTGTTAGCGTTTTCCAATTCTATCATCTATCAGTACGTATAACTATCCCGCAACAAAAGTAGGAAAGTCATTGGGCTCTTTTAGGGCTTTTCGTCGCGTCTACCTATGCCAACGATTGCCTTGCTATAGTCGTGAGGCTCCCCTTACAGAAGCGACTGTCAAGGGGTAATTGTTCAGCATCCCTTGCTCTAGTACTAACATTCACAAACACTGGCAACTTCTTTATAGAAATGGCAAGGCTCTCCCTAGGTTCCCCAAGCGTCGCCGCCGGTGTCTACCAATAGTAGATGTTTCGCACCTTTAGTGACTTGCATTAGGTCTTCATCGAGTTTTGTTTGTGCAAGCACGGGTATCTACTAGCATCAACGACTGCCCATTAGCAGCCATTGGGCTCTACTAACACGAACGATTATCATTGGGTCATCGCTAGGTTGCCACCGTACCAGCACTAGCATCTATCGATGCTAACAACTATCTCGCAATACTGATTGCGTAGTCCTTGTGTTTCTCTTTTACTGGTGTCATCATCTTCCAAACTAATAACTACCCAATAACAATGACTTGGTAATTGCTGGGTTTCTTCAAAGCTGGCGCGAGTGTTTGCCAGCACCAGCGATGTCCCTGCATAAGTTTTTGGGCTCTCCGAGTGCCCACTAGTACTACTACTTTGTCATTCGACTTCTTTTGCAGTTGCAAACATGTCTACTTGTGCCAGTAACAGCCACTAGGTTAACGATAGGAAAACCCAATGCTGATGTCGGCTAAGGCCAGCGACTATCGCTAGGCCATTGCTGAGTTAGTCTACTACTGATTCTCCAATCTACTAGCATTTATGATAGCCCAATAACACTTATTAAGCTCTCCTAAATCTAGTGACTATCTAGGTGTCGTCGCTGGGCATCCCTTGTGTCGGTGTTAGCGTTTTCCAATTCTATCATCTATCAGTACGTATAACTATCCCGCAACAAAAGTAGGAAAGTCATTGGGCTCTTTTAGGGCTTTTCGTCGCGTCTACCTATGCCAACGACTGCCTTGCTATAGTCGTGAGGCTCCCCTAACAGCAGCGACTGTCAAGGGGTAATTGTTCAGCATCCCTTGCTCTAGTACTAACATTCACAAACACTGGCAACTTCTTTATAGAAATGGCAAGGCTCTCCCTAGGTTCCCCTAGCGTCGCCGCCGGTGTCTACCAACAGTAGATGTTTCGCACCTTTAGTGACTAGCATTAGGTCTTCATCGAGTTTTGTTTGTGCAAGCACGGGTATCTACTAGCATCAACGACTGCCCATTAGCAGCCATTGGGCTCTACTAACACGAACGATTATCATTGGGTCATCGCTAGGTTGCCACCGTACCAGCACTAGCATCTATCGATGCTAACAACTATCTCGCAATACTGATTGCGTAGTCCTTGGGTTTCTCTTTTACTGGTGTCATCATCTTCCAAAACTAATAACTACCCAATAACAATGACTCGGTAATTGCTGGG
Source organism: Moringa oleifera (assembly GCA_021397835.1). Classification (NCBI taxonomy): domain Eukaryota; kingdom Viridiplantae; phylum Streptophyta; class Magnoliopsida; order Brassicales; family Moringaceae; genus Moringa; species Moringa oleifera. Next base: position 221,192 of record JAJFZO010000728.1, on the reverse strand, counting down.
TTCCTTTAAAGCTGGCGCGAGTGTTTGCCAGCACCAGCGATGTCCCTGCATAAGTTTTTGGGCTCTCCGAGTGCCCACTAGTACTACTACTTTGTCATTCGACTTCTTTTGCAATTGGAAACATGTCTACTTGTGCCAGTAACTGCCATTAGGCTAATGATAGAAAAACCCAATGCTGATGTCGGCTAAGGCCAGCGACTGTCACTAGGTCATTGCTGAGTGACTCTACCACTGATTCTCTGATCTACTAGCATTTATGATTGCCCAATAACACTTATTAGGCTCCCCTAAATCTAGTGACTATCTAAGGGTCGTCGCTGGGCATCCCTTGTGTCGGTGTTAGCGTTTTCCAATTCTATCATCTATCAGTACGTATAACTATCCCGCAACAAAAGTAGGAAAGTCATTGGGCTCTTTTAGGGCTTGTCATCGCGTCTACCTATGCCAACGACTGCCTTGCTATAGTCGTGAGGCTCCCTTAACAGCAGCGACTTTCATGGGGTAATTGTTCGGCATCCCTTGTTCTAGTACTAACATTCACAAACACTAGCAACTTCTTCATAGAAATTTCAAGGCTCTCCCTAGGTTCCCCTAGCGTCGCCGCCGGTGTCTACCAACAATAGATGTTTCGCACCTTTAGTGACTAGCGTTAGGTCTTCATCAAGTTTTGTTTGTGCAAGTACTGGTATCTACTCGCATCAACGACTGCCCATTAGCAGCCATTGGGCTCTACTAACACGAGCGATTATCATTGGGTCATCGCTAGGTTGCCACCGTACCAGCACTAGCATCTATCGACGCTAACAACTATCTCGCAATACTGATTGCGTAGTCCTTGTGTTTCTCTTTTACTGGTGTCATCATCTTCCAAACTAATAACTACCCAATAACAATGACTCGGTAATTGCTGGGTTCCTTCAAAGCTGGCGCGAGTGTTTGCCAGCACCAGCGATGTCCCTGCATAAGTTTTTGGGCTCTCCGAGTGCCCACTAGTACTACTACTTTGTCATTCGACTTCTTTTGCAGTTGCAAACATGTCTACTTGTGCCAGTAACTGCCACTAGGTTAACGATAGGAAAACCCAATGCTGATGTCGGCTAAGGCCAGCGACTGTCGCTAGGCCATTGCTGAGTTAGTCTACTACTGATTCTCCAATCTACTAGCATTTATGATAGCCCAATAACACTTATTAAGCTCTCCTAAATCTAGTGACTATCTAGGTGTCGTCGCTGGGCATCCCTTGTGTCGGTGTTAGCGTTTTCCAATTCTATCATCTATCAGTACGTATAACTATCCCGCAACAAAAGTAGGAAAGTCATTGGGCTCTTTTAGGGCTTTTCGTCGCGTCTACCTATGCCAACGACTGCCTTGCTATAGTCGTGAGGCTCCCCTAACAGCAGCGACTGTCAAGGGGTAATTGTTCAGCATCCCTTGCTCTAGTACTAACATTCACAAACACTGGCAACTTCTTTATAGAAATGGCAAGGCTCTCCCTAGGTTCCCCTAGCGTCGCCGCCGGTGTCTACCAACAGCAGATGTTTCGCACCTTTAGTGACTTGCATTAGGTCTTCATCGAGTTTTGTTTGTGCAAGCACGGGTATCTACTAGCATCAACGACTGCCCATTAGCAGCCATTGGGCTCTACTAACACGAACGATTATCATTGGGTCATCGCTAGGTTGCCACCGTACCAGCACTAGCATCTATCGATGCTAACAACTATCTCGCAATACTGATTGCGTAGTCCTTGGGTTTCTCTTTTACTGGTGTCATCATCTTCCAAAACTAATAACTACCCAATAACAATGACTCGGTAATTGCTGGGTTCCTTTAAAGCTGGCGCGAGTGTTTGCCAGCACCAGCGATGTCCCTGCATAAGTTTTTGGGCTCTCCGAGTGCCCACTAGTACTACTACTTTGTCATTCGACTTCTTTTGCAATTGGAAACATGTCTACTTGTGCCAGTAACTGCCATTAGGCTAATGATAGAAAAACCCAATGCTGATGTCGGCTAAGGCCAGCGACTGTCACTAGGTCATTGCTGAGTGACTCTACCACTGATTCTCTGATCTACTAGCATTTATGATTGCCCAATAACACTTATTAGGCTCCCCTAAATCTAGTGACTATCTAAGGGTCGTCGCTGGGCATCCCTTGTGTCGGTGTTAGCGTTTTCCAATTCTATCATCTATCAGTACGTATAACTATCCCGCAACAAAAGTAGGAAAGTCATTGGGCTCTTTTAGGGCTTTTCATCGCGTCTACCTATGCCAACGACTGCCTTGCTATAGTCGTGAGGCTCCCTTAACAGCAGCGACTTTCATGGGGTAATTGTTCGGCATCCCTTGTTCTAGTACTAACATTCACAAACACTAGCAACTTCTTCATAGAAATTTCAAGGCTCTCCCTAGGTTCCCCTAGCGTCGCCGCCGGTGTCTACCAACAATAGATGTTTCGCACCTTTAGTGACTAGCGTTAGGTCTTCATCAAGTTTTGTTTGTGCAAGTACTGGTATCTACTCGCATCAACGACTGCCCATTAGCAGCCATTGGGCTCTACTAACACGAGCGATTATCATTGGGTCATCGCTAGGTTGCCACCGTACCAGCACTAGCATCTATCGACGCTAACAACTATCTCGCAATACTGATTGCGTAGTCCTTGTGTTTCTCTTTTACTGGTGTCATCATCTTCCAAACTAATAACTACCCAATAACAATGACTCGGTAATTGCTGGGTTCCTTCAAAGCTGGCGCGAGTGTTTGCCAGCACCAGCGATGTCCCTGCATAAGTTTTTGGGCTCTCCGAGTGCCCACTAGTACTACTACTTTGTCATTCGACTTCTTTTGCAGTTGCAAACATGTCTACTTGTGCCAGTAACTGCCACTAGGTTAACGATAGGAAAACCCAATGCTGATGTCGGCTAAGGCCAGCGACTGTCGCTAGGCCATTGCTGAGTTAGTCTACTACTGATTCTCCAATCTACTAGCATTTATGATAGCCCAATAACACTTATTAAGCTCTCCTAAATCTAGTGACTATCTAGGTGTCGTCGCTGGGCATCCCTTGTGTCGGTGTTAGCGTTTTCCAATTCTATCATCTATCAGTACGTATAACTATCCCGCAACAAAAGTAGGAAAGTCATTGGGCTCTTTTAGGGCTTTTCGTCGCGTCTACCTATGCCAACGACTGCCTTGCTATAGTCGTGAGGCTCCCCTAACAGCAGCGACTGTCAAGGGGTAATTGTTCAGCATCCCTTGCTCTAGTACTAACATTCACAAACACTGGCAACTTCTTTATAGAAATGGCAAGGCTCTCCCTAGGTTCCCCAAGCGTCGCCGCCGGTGTCTACCAACAGTAGATGTTTCGCACCTTTAGTGACTTGCATTAGGTCTTCATCGAGTTTTGTTTGTGCAAGCACGGGTATCTACTAGCATCAACGACTGCCCATTAGCAGCCATTGGGCTCTACTAACACGAACGATTATCATTGGGTCATCGCTAGGTTGCCACCGTACCAGCACTAGCATCTATCGATGCTAACAACTATCTCGCAATACTGATTGCGTAGTCCTTGGGTTTCTCTTTTACTGGTGTCATCATCTTCCAAAACTAATAACTACCCAATAACAATGACTCGGTAATTGCTGGGTTCCTTTAAAGCTGGCGCGAGTGTTTGCCAGCACCAGCGATGTCCCTGCATAAGTTTTTGGGCTCTCCGAGTGCCCACTAGTACTACTACTTTGTCATTCGACTTCTTTTGCAATTGGAAACATGTCTACTTGTGCCAGTAACTGCCATTAGGCTAATGATAGAAAAACCCAATGCTGATGTCGGCTAAGGCCAGCGACTGTCACTAGGTCATTGCTGAGTGACTCTACCACTGATTCTCTGATCTACTAGCATTTATGATTGCCCAATAACACTTATTAGGCTCCCCTAAATCTAGTGACTATCTAAGGGTCGTCGCTGGGCATCCCTTGTGTCGGTGTTAGCGTTTTCCAATTCTATCATCTATCAGTACGTATAACTATCCCGCAACAAAAGTAGGAAAGTCATTGGGCTCTTTTAGGGCTTGTCATCGCGTCTACCTATGCCAACGACTGCCTTGCTATAGTCGTGAGGCTCCCTTAACAGCAGCGACTTTCATGGGGTAATTGTTCGGCATCCCTTGTTCTAGTACTAACATTCACAAACACTAGCAACTTCTTCATAGAAATTTCAAGGCTCTCCCTAGGTTCCCCTAGCGTCGCCGCCGGTGTCTACCAACAATAGATGTTTCGCACCTTTAGTGACTAGCGTTAGGTCTTCATCAAGTTTTGTTTGTGCAAGTACTGGTATCTACTCGCATCAACGACTGCCCATTAGCAGCCATTGGGCTCTACTAACACGAGCGATTATCATTGGGTCATCGCTAGGTTGCCACCGTACCAGCACTAGCATCTATCGATGCTAACAACTATCTCGCAATACTGATTGCGTAGTCCTTGTGTTTCTCTTTTACTGGTGTCATCATCTTCCAAACTAATAACTACCCAATAACAATGACTCGGTAATTGCTGGGTTCCTTCAAAGCTGGCGCGAGTGTTTGCCAGCACCAGCGATGTCCCTGCATAAGTTTTTGGGCTCTCCGAGTGCCCACTAGTACTACTACTTTGTCATTCGACTTCTTTTGCAGTTGCAAACATGTCTACTTGTGCCAGTAACTGCCACTAGGTTAACGATAGGAAAACCCAATGCTGATGTCGGCTAAGGCCAGCGACTGTCGCTAGGCCATTGCTAAGTTAGTCTACTACTGATTCTCCAATCTACTAGCATTTACGATAGCCCAATAACACTTATTAAGCTCTCCTAAATCTAGTGACTATCTAGGTGTCGTCGCTGGGCATCCCTTGTGTCGGTGTTAGCGTTTTCCAATTCTATCATCTATCAGTACGTATAACTATCCCGCAACAAAAGTAGGAAAGTCATTGGGCTCTTTTAGGGCTTTTCGTCGCGTCTACCTATGCCAACGACTGCCTTGCTATAGTCTTGAGGCTCCCCTAACAGCAGTGACTGTCAAGGGGTAATTGTTCAGCATCCCTTGCTCTAGTACTAACATTCACAAACACTGGCAACTTCTTTATAGAAATGGGAAGGCTCTCCCTAGGTTCCCCAAGCGTCGCCGCTGGTGTCTACCAACAGTAGATGTTTCGCACCTTTAGTGACTTGCATTAGGTCTTCATCGAGTTTTGTTTGTGCAAGCACGGGTATCGACTAGCATCAACGACTGCCCATTAGCAGCCATTGGGCTCTACTAACACGAACGATTATCATTGGGTCATCGCTAGGTTGCCACCGTACCAGCACTAGCATCTATCGATGCTAACAACTATCTCGCAATACTGATTGCGTAGTCCATGGGTTTCTCTTTTACTGGTGTCATCATCTTCCAAAACTAATAACTACCCAATAACAATGACTCGGTAATTGCTGGGTTCCTTTAAAGCTGGCGCGAGTGTTTGCCAGCACCAGCGATGTCCCTGCATAAGTTTTTGGGCTCTCCGAGTGCCCACTAGTACTACTACTTTGTCATTCGACTTCTTTTGCAATTGGAAACATGTCTACTTGTGCTAGTAACTGCCATTAGGCTAATGATAGAAAAACCCAATGCTGATGTCGGCTAAGGCCAGCGACTGTCACTAGGTCATAGCTGAGTGACTCTACCACTGATTCTCTAATCTACTAGCATTTATGATTGCCCAATAACACTTATTAGGCTCCCCTAAATCTAGTGACTATCTAAGGTTCGTCGCTTGGCATCCCTTGTGTCGGTGTTAGCGTTTTCCAATTCTATCATCTATCAGTACGTATAACTATCCCGCAACAAAAGTAGGAAAGTCATTGGGCTCTTTTAGGGCTTGTCATCGCGTCTACCTATGCCAACCACTGCCTTGCTATAGTCGTGAGGCTCCCTTAACAGCAGCGAATTTCATGGGGTAATTGCTCGGCATCCCTTGTTCTAGTACTAACATTCACAAACACTAGCAACTTCTTCATAGAAATTTCAAGGCTCTCCCTAGGTTCCCCTAGCGTCGCCGCCGGTGTCTACCAACAATAGATGTTTCGCACCTTTAGTGACTAGCGTTAGGTCTTCATCAAGTTTTGTTTGTGCAAGTACTGGTATCTACTCGCATCAACGACTGCCCATTAGCAGCCATATGGCTCTACTAACACGAGCGATTATCATTGGGTCATCGCTAGGTTGCCACCGTACCAGCACTAGCATCTATCGACGCTAACAACTATCTCGCAATACTGATTGCGTAGTCCTTGTGTTTCTCTTTTACTGGTGTCATCATCTTCCAAACTAATAACTACCCAATAACAATGACTCGGTAATTGCTGGGTTCCTTCAAAGCTGGCGCGAGTGTTTGCCAGCACCAGCGATGTCCCTGCATAAGTTTTTGGGCTCTCCGAGTGCCCACTAGTACTACTACTTTGTCATTCGACTTCTTTTGCAGTTGCAAACATGTCTACTTGTGCCAGTAACTGCCACTAGGTTAACGATAGGAAAACCCAATGCTGATGTCGGCTAAGGCCAGCGACTGTCGCTAGGCCATTGCTAAGTTAGTCTACTACTGATTCTCCAATCTACTAGCATTTACGATAGCCCAATAACACTTATTAAGCTCTCCTAAATCTAGTGACTATCTAGGTGTCGTCGCTGGGCATCCCTTGTGTCGGTGTTAGCGTTTTCCAATTCTATCATCTATCAGTACGTATAACTATCCCGCAACAAAAGTAGGAAAGTCATTGGGCTCTTTTAGGGCTTTTCGTCGCGTCTACCTATGCCAACGATTGCCTTGCTATAGTCGTGAGGCTCCCCTAACAGAAGCGACTGTCAAGGGGTAATTGTTCAGCATCCCTTGCTCTAGTACTAACATTCACAAACACTGGCAACTTCTTTATAGAAATGGCAAGGCTCTCCCTAGGTTCCCCAAGCGTCGCCGCCGGTGTCTACCAACAGTAGATGTTTCGCACCTTTAGTGACTTGCATTAGGTCTTCATCGAGTTTTGTTTGTGCAAGCACGGGTATCTACTAGCATCAACGACTGCCCATTAGCAGCCATTGGGCTCTACTAACACGAACGATTATCATTGGGTCATCGCTAGGTTGCCACCGTACCAGCACTAGCATCTATCGATGCTAACAACTATCTCGCAATACTGATTGCGTAGTCCTTGGGTTTCTCTTTTACTGGTGTCATCATCTTCCAAAACTAATAACTACCCAATAACAATGACTCAGTAATTGCTGGGTTCCTTTAAAGCTGGCGCGAGTGTTTGCCAGCACCAGCGATGTCCCTGCATAAGTTTTTGGGCTCTCCGAGTGCCCACTAGTACTACTACTTTGTCATTCGACTTCTTTTCCAATTGGAAACATGTCTACTTGTGCCAGTAACTGCCATTAGGCAAATGATAGAAAAACCCAATGCTGATGTCGGCTAAGGCCAGCGACTGTCACTAGGTCATTGCTGAGTGACTCTACCACTGATTCTCTGATCTACTAGCATTTATGATTGCCCAATAACACTTATTAGGCTCCCCTAAATCTAGTGACTATCTAAGGGTCGTCGCTGGGCATCCCTTGTGTCGGTGTTAGCGTTTTCCAATTCTATCATCTATTAGTACGTATAACTATCCCGCAACAAAAGTAGGAAAGTCATTGGGCTCTTTTAGGGCTTGTCATCGCGTCTACCTATGCCAACCACTACCTTGCTATAGTCGTGAGGCTCCCTTAACAGCAGCGAATTTCATGGGGTAATTGTTCGGCATCCCTTGTTCTAGTACTAACATTCACAAACACTAGCAACTTCTTCATAGAAATTTCAAGGCTCTCCCTAGGTTCCCCTAGCGTCGCCGCCGGTGTCTACCAACAATAGATGTTTCGCACCTTTAGTGACTAGCGTTAGGTCTTCATCGAGTTTTGTTAGTGCAAGTACTGGTATCTACTAGCATCAACGACTGCCCATTAGCAGCCATTGGGCTCTACTAACACGAGCGATTATCATTGGGTCATCACTAGGTTGCCACCGTACCAGCACTAGCATCTATCGATGCTAACAACTATCTCGCAATACTGATTGCGTAGTCCTTGTGTTTCTCTTTTACTGGTGTCATCATCTTCCAAACTAATAACTACCCAATAACAATGACTCGGTAATTGCTGGGTTCCTTCAAAGCTGGCGCGAGTGTTTGCCAGCACCAGCGATGTCCCTGCATAAGTTTTTGGGCTCTCCGAGTGCCCACTAGTACTACTACTTTGTCATTCGACTTCTTTTGCAGTTGCAAACATGTCTACTTGTGCCAGTAACTGCCACTAGGTTAACGATAGGAAAACCCAATGCTGATGTCGGCTAAGGCCAGCGACTGTCGCTAGGCCATTGCTCAGTTAGTCTACTACTGATTCTCCAATCTACTAGCATTTACGATAGCCCAATAACACTTATTAAGCTCTCCTAAATCTAGTGACTATCTAGGTGTCGTCGCTGGGCATCCCTTGTGTCGGTGTTAGCGTTTTCCAATTCTATCATCTATCAGTACGTATAACTATCCCGCAACAAAAGTAGGAAAGTCATTGGGCTCTTTTAGGGCTTTTCGTCGCGTCTACCTATGCCAACGATTGCCTTGCTATAGTCGTGAGGCTCCCCTTACAGAAGCGACTGTCAAGGGGTAATTGTTCAGCATCCCTTGCTCTAGTACTAACATTCACAAACACTGGCAACTTCTTTATAGAAATGGGAAGGCTCTCCCTAGGTTCCCCAAGCGTCGCCGCCGGTGTCTACCAACAGTAGATGTTTCGCACATTTAGTGACTTGCATTAGGTCTTCATCGAGTTTTGTTTGTGCAAGCACCGGTATCTACTAGCATCAACGACTGCCCATTAGCAGCCATTGGGCTCTACTAACACGAACGATTATCATTGGGTCATCGCTAGGTTGCCACCGTACCAGCACTAGCATCTATCGATGCTAACAACTATCTCGCAATACTGATTGCGTAGTCCTTGTGTTTCTCTTTTACTGGTGTCATCATCTTCCAAACTAATAACTACCCAATAACAATGACTCGGTAATTGCTGGGTTTCTTCAAAGCTGGTGCGAGTGTTTGCCAGCACCAGCGATGTCCCTGCATAAGTTTTTGGGCTCTCCGATGGCCCACTAGTACTACGACTTTGTCATTCGACTTCTTTTTCCATGTTTTGCAAACATGTCTACTGTGCCAGTAACTGCCACTAGGTTAACGATGGAAAACCCAATGCGATGTCGGCTAAGGCCAGCGACTGTCGAGGCCATGCTGAGTAGTCTACTAAGGATTATCCAAGCTACGAGCATTTGATAGCCCAATAACACTATGTAGGACTCTCTAAATCTAGTGACTATCTAGGTGTCGTCGCGGGCATCCTTGTGTCGTGTAGCCGTTTCCAATTCTATCAATCGATCAGTACGTATAACTATCCCGCAACAAAAGTAGGAAAGTCATTGGGCTCTTTTAGGGCTTGTCATCGCGTCTACCTATGCCAACGACTGCCTTGCTATAGTCGTGAGGCTCCCTTAACAGCAGCGACTTTCATGGGGTAATTGTTCGGCATCCCTTGTTCTAGTACTAACATTCACAAACACTAGCAACTTCTTCATAGAAATTTCAAGGCTCTCCCTAGGTTCCCCTAGCGTCGCCGCCGGTGTCTACCAACAATAGATGTTTCGCACCTTTAGTGACTAGCGTTAGGTCTTCATCAAGTTTTGTTTGTGCAAGTACTGGTATCTACTCGCATCAACGACTGCCCATTAGCAGCCATTGGGCTCTACTAACACGAGCGATTATCATTGGGACATCGCTAGGTTGCCACCGTACCAGCACTAGCATCTATCGACGCTAACAACTATCTCGCAATACTGATTGCGTAGTCCTTGTGTTTCTCTTTTACTGGTGTCATCATCTTCCAAACTAACAACTACCCAATAACAATGACTCGGTAATTGCTGGGTTCCTTCAAAGCTGGCGCGAGTGTTTGCCAGCACCAGCGATGTCCCTGCATAAGTTTTTGGGCTCTCCGAGTGCCCACTAGTACTACTACTTTGTCATTCGACTTCTTTTGCAGTTGCAAACAAGTCTACTTGTGCCAGTAACTGCCACTAGGTTAACGATAGGAAAACCCAATGCTGATGTCGGCTAAGGCCAGCGACTGTCGCTAGGCCATTGCTAAGTCAGTCTACTACTGATTCTCCAATCTACTAGCATTTACGATAGCCCAATAACACTTATTAAGCTCTCCTAAATCTAGTGACTATCTAGGTGTCGTCGCTGGGCATCCCTTGTGTCGGTGTTAGCGTTTTCCAATTCTATCATCTATCAGTACGTATAACTATCCCGCAACAAAAGTAGGAAAGTCATTGGGCTCTTTTAGGGCTTTTCGTCGCGTCTACCTATGCCAACGATTGCCTTGCTATAGTCGTGAGGCTCCCCTTACAGAAGCGACTGTCAAGGGGTAATTGTTCAGCATCCCTTGCTCTAGTACTAACATTCACAAACACTGGCAACTTCTTTATAGAAATGGCAAGGCTCTCCCTAGGTTCCCCAAGCGTCGCCGCCGGTGTCTACCAATAGTAGATGTTTCGCACCTTTAGTGACTTGCATTAGGTCTTCATCGAGTTTTGTTTGTGCAAGCACGGGTATCTACTAGCATCAACGACTGCCCATTAGCAGCCATTGGGCTCTACTAACACGAACGATTATCATTGGGTCATCGCTAGGTTGCCACCGTACCAGCACTAGCATCTATCGATGCTAACAACTATCTCGCAATACTGATTGCGTAGTCCTTGTGTTTCTCTTTTACTGGTGTCATCATCTTCCAAACTAATAACTACCCAATAACAATGACTCGGTAATTGCTGGGTTCCTTCAAAGCTGGCGCGAGTGTTTGCCAGCACCAGCGATGTCCCTGCATAAGTTTTTGGGCTCTCCGAGGGCCCACTAGTACTACTACTTTGTCATTCGACTTCTTTTGCAGTTGCAAACATGTCTACTTGTGCCAGTAACTGCCACTAGGTTAACGATAGGAAAACCCAATGCTGATGTCGGCTAAGGCCAGCGACTGTCGCTAGGCCATTGCTGAGTTAGTCTACTACTGATTCTCCAATCTACTAGCATTTATGATAGCCCAATAACACTTATTAAGCTCTCCTAAATCTAGTGACTATCTAGGTGTCGTCGCTGGGCATCCCTTGTGTCGGTGTTAGCGTTTTCCAATTCTATCATCTATCAGTACGTATAACTATCCCGCAACAAAAGTAGGAAAGTCATTGGGCTCTTTTAGGGCTTTTCGTCGCGTCTACCTATGCCAACGATTGCCTTGCTATAGTCGTGAGGCTCCCCTAACAGCAGCGACTGTCAAGGGGTAATTGTTCAGCATCCCTTGCTCTAGTACTAACATTCACAAACACTGGCAACTTCTTTATAGAAATGGCAAGGCTCTCCCTAGGTTCCCCAAGCGTCGCCGCTGGTGTCTACCAACAGTAGATGTTTCGCACCTTTAGTGACTTGCATTAGGTCTTCATCGAGTTTTGTTTGTGCAAGCACGGGTATCTACTAGCATCAACGACTGCCCATTAGCAGCCATTGGGCTCTACTAACACGAACGATTATCATTGGGTCATCGCTAGGTTGCCACCGTACCAGCACTAGCATCTATCGATGCTAACAACTATCTCGCAATACTGATTGCGTAGTCCTTGGGTTTCTCTTTTACTGGTGTCATCATCTTCCAAAACTAATAACTACCCAATAACAATGACTCGGTAATTGCTGGGTTCCTTTAAAGCTTGCGCGAGTGTTTGCCAGCACCAGCGATGTCCCTGCATAAGTTTTTGGGCTCTCCGAGTGCCCACTAGTACTACTACTTTGTCATTCGACTTCTTTTGCAATTGGAAACATGTCTACTTGTGCCAGTAACTGCCATTAGGCAAATGATAGAAAAACCCAATGCTGATGTCGGCTAAGGCCAGCGACTGTCACTAGGTCATTGTTGAGTGACTCTACCACTGATTCTCTGATCTACTAGCATTTATGATTGCCCAATAACACTTATTAGGCTCCCCTAAATCTAGTGACTATCTAAGGGTCGTCGCTGGGCATCCCTTGTGTCGGTGTTAGCGTTTTCCAATTCTATCATCTATCAGTACGTATAACTATCCCGCAACAAAAGTAGGAAAGTCATTGGGCTCTTTTAGGGCTTTTCATCGCGTCTACCTATGCCAACGACTGCCTTGCTATAGTCGTGAGGCTCCCTTAACAGCAGCGACTTTCATGGGGTAATTGTTCGGCATCCCTTGTTCTAGTACTAACATTCACAAACACTAGCAACTTCTTCATAGAAATTTCAAGGCTCTCCCTAGGTTCCCCTAGCGTCGCCGCCGGTGTCTACCAACAATAGATGTTTCGCACCTTTAGTGACTAGCGTTAGGTCTTCATCAAGTTTTGTTTGTGCAAGTACTGGTATCTACTCGCATCAACGACTGCCCATTAGCAGCCATTGGGCTCTACTAACACGAGCGATTATCATTGGGTCATCGCTAGGTTGCCACCGTACCAGCACTAGCATCTATCGACGCTAACAACTATCTCGCAATACTGATTGCGTAGTCCTTGTGTTTCTCTTTTACTGGTGTCATCATCTTCCAAACTAATAACTACCCAATAACAATGACTCGGTAATTGCTGGGTTTCTTCAAAGCTGGCGCGAGTGTTTGCCAGCACCAGCGATGTCCCTGCATAAGTTTTTGGGCTCTCCGAGTGCCCACTAGTACTACTACTTTGTCATTCGACTTCTTTTGCAGTTGCAAACATGTCTACTTGTGCCAGTAACTGCCACTAGGTTAACGATAGGAAACCCAATGCTGATGTCGGCTAAGGCCAGCGACTGTCGCTAGGCCATTGCTGAGTTAGTCTACTACTGATTCTCCAATCTACTAGCATTTATGATAGCCCAATAACACTTATTAAGCTCTCCTAAATCTAGTGACTATCTAGGTGTCGTCGCTGGGCATCCCTTGTGTCGGTGTTAGCGTTTTCCAATTCTATCATCTATCAGTACGTATAACTATCCCGCAACAAAAGTAGGAAAGTCATTGGGCTCTTTTAGGGCTTTTCGTCGCGTCTACCTATGCCAACGACTGCCTTGCTATAGTCGTGAGGCTCCCCTAACAGCAGCGACTGTCAAGGGGTAATTGTTCAGCATCCCTTGCTCTAGTACTAACATTCACAAACACTGGCAACTTCTTTATAGAAATGGCAAGGCTCTCCCTAGGTTCCCCTAGCGTCGCCGCCGGTGTCTACCAACAGTAGATGTTTCGCACCTTTAGTGACTTGCATTAGGTCTTCATCGAGTTTTGTTTATGCAAGCACGGGTATCTACTAGCATCAACGACTGCCCATTAGCAGCCATTGGGCTCTACTAACACGAACGATTATCATTGGGTCATCGCTAGGTTGCCACCGTACCAGCACTAGCATCTATCGATGCTAACAACTATCTCGCAATACTGATTGCGTAGTCCTTGGGTTTCTCTTTTACTGGTGTCATCATCTTCCAAAACTAATAACTACCCAATAACAATGACTCGGTAATTGCTGGGTTCCTTTAAAGCTGGCGCGAGTGTTTGCCAGCACCAGCGATGTCCCTGCATAAGTTTTTGGGCTCTCCGAGTGCCCACTAGTACTACTACTTTGTCATTCGACTTCTTTTGCAATTGGAAACATGTCTACTTGTGCCAGTAACTGCCATTAGGCTAATGATAGAAAAACCCAATGCTGATGTCGGCTAAGGCCAGCGACTGTCACTAGGTCATTGCTGAGTGACTCTAGCACTGATTCTCTAATCTACTAGCATTTATGATTGCCCAATAACACTTATTAGGCTCCCCTAAATCTAGTGACTATCTAAGGGTCGTCGCTGGGCATCCCTTGTGTCGGTGTTAGCGTTTTCCAATTCTATCATCTATCAGTACGTATAACTATCCCGCAACAAAAGTAGGAAAGTCATTGGGCTCTTTTAGGGCTTGTCATCGCGTCTACCTATGCCAACGACTGCCTTGCTATAGTCGTGAGGCTCCCTTAACAGCAGCGACTTTCATGGGGTAATTGTTCGGCATCCCTTGTTCTAGTACTAACATTCACAAACACTAGCAACTTCTTCATAGAAATTTCAAGGCTCTCCCTAGGTTCCCCTAGCGTCGCCGCCGGTGTCTACCAACAATAGATGTTTCGCACCTTTAGTGACTAGCGTTAGGTCTTCATCAAGTTTTGTTTGTGCAAGTACTGGTATCTACTCGCATCAACGACTGCCCATTAGCAGCCATTGGGCTCTACTAACACGAGCGATTATCATTGGGTCATCGCTAGGTTGCCACCGTACCAGCACTAGCATCTATCGACGCTAACAACTATCTCGCAATACTGATTGCGTAGTCCTTGTGTTTCTCTTTTACTGGTGTCATCATCTTCCAAAACTAATAACTACCCAATAACAATGACTCGGTAATTGCTGGGTTCCTTCAAAGCTGGCGCGAGTGTTTGCCAGCACCAGCGATGTCCCTGCATAAGTTTTTGGGCTCTCCGAGTGCCCACTAGTACTACTACTTTGTCATTCGACTTCTTTTGCAGTTGCAAACATGTCTACTTGTGCCAGTAACTGCCACTAGGTTAACAATAGAAAAACCCAATGCTGATGTCGGCTAAGGCCAGCGACTGTCGCTAGGCCATTGCTGAGTTAGTCTACTACTGATTCTCCAATCTACTAGCATTTATGATAGCCCAATAACACTTATTAAGCTCTCCTAAATCTAGTGACTATCTAGGTGTCGTCGCTGGGCATCCCTTGTGTCGGTGTTAGCGTTTTCCAATTCTATCATCTATCAGTACGTATAACTATCCCGCAACAAAAGTAGGAAAGTCATTGGGCTCTTTTAGGGCTTTTCGTCGCGTCTACCTATGCAAACGACTGCCTTGCTATAGTCGTGAGGCTCCCCTAACAGAAGCGACTGTCAAGGGGGTAATTGTTCAGCATCCCTTGCTCTAGTACTAACATTCACAAACACTGGCAACTTCTTTATAGAAATGGCAAGGCTCTCCCTAGGTTCCCCAAGCGTCGCCGCCGGTGTCTACCAACAGTAGATGTTTCGCACCTTTAGTGACTTGCATTAGGTCTTCATCGAGTTTTGTTTGTGCAAGCACCGGTATCTACTAGCATCAACGACTGCCCATTAGCAGCCATTGGGCTCTACTAACACGAATGATTATCATTGGGTCATCGCTAGGTTGCCACCGTACCAGCACTAGCATCTATCGATGCTAACAACTATCTCGCAATACTGATTGCGTAGTCCTTGTGTTTCTCTTTTACTGGTGTCATCATCTTCCAAACTAATAACTACCCAATAACAATGACTCGGTAATTGCTGGGTTCCTTCAAAGCTGGCGCGAGTGTTTGCCAGCACCAGCGATGTCCCTGCATAAGTTTTTGGGCTCTCCGAGTGCCCACTAGTACTACTACTTTGTCATTCGACTTCTTTTGCAGTTGCAAACATGTCTACTTGTGCCAGTAACTGCCACTAGGTTAACGATAGGAAAACCCAATGCTGATGTCGGCTAAGGCCAGCGACTGTCGCTAGGCCATTGCTGAGTTAGTCTACTACTGATTCTCCAATCTACTAGCATTTATGATAGCCCAATAACACTTATTAAGCTCTCCTAAATCTAGTGACTATCTAGGTGTCGTCGCTGGGCATCCCTTGTGTCGGTGTTAGCGTTTTCCAATTCTATCATCTATCAGTACGTATAACTATCCCGCAACAAAAGTAGGAAAGTCATTGGGCTCTTTTAGGGCTTTTCGTCGCGTCTACCTATGCCAACGATTGCCTTGCTATAGTCGTGAGGCTCCCCTAACAGCAGCGACTGTCAAGGGGTAATTGTTCAGCATCCCTTGCTCTAGTACTAACATTCACAAACACTAGCAACTTCTTTATAGAAATGGCAAGGCTCTCCCTAGGTTCCCCTAGCGTCGCCGCCGGTGTCTACCAACAGCAGATGTTTCGCACCTTTAGTGACTAGCATTAGGTCTTCATCGAGTTTTGTTTGTGCAAGCACGGGTATCTACTAGCATCAACGACTGCCCATTAGCAGCCATTGGGCTCTACTAACACGAACGATTATCATTGGGTCATCGCTAGGTTGCCACCGTACCAGCACTAGCATCTATCGATGCTAACAACTATCTCGCAATACTGATTGCGTAGTCCTTGGGTTTCTCTTTTACTGGTGTCATCATCTTCCAAAACTAATAACTACCCAATAACAATGACTCGGTAATTGCTGGGTTCCTTTAAAGCTGGCGCGAGTGTTTGCCAGCACCAGCGATGTCCCTGCATAAGTTTTTGGGCTCTCCGAGTGCCCACTAGTACTACTACTTTGTCATTCGACTTCTTTTGCAATTGGAAACATGTCTACTTGTGCCAGTAACTGCCATTAGGCTAATGATAGAAAAACCCAATGCTGATGTCGGCTAAGGCCAGCGACTGTCACTAGGTCATTGCTGAGTGACTCTACCACTGATTCTCTGATCTACTAGCATTTATGATTGCCCAATAACACTTATTAGGCTCCCCTAAATCTAGTGACTATCTAAGGGTCGTCGCTGGGCATCCCTTGTGTCGGTGTTAGCGTTTTCCAATTCTATCATCTATTAGTACGTATAACTATCCCGCAACAAAAGTAGGAAAGTCATTGGGCTCTTTTAGGGCTTGTCATCGCGTCTACCTATGCCAACGACTGCCTTGCTATAGTCGTGAGGCTCCCTTAACAGCAGCGACTTTCATGGGGTAATTGTTCGGCATCCCTTGTTCTAGTACTAACATTCACAAACACTAGCAACTTCTTCATAGAAATTTCAAGGCTCTCCCTAGGTTCCCCTAGCGTCGCCGCCGGTGTCTACCAACAATAGATGTTTCGCACCTTTAGTGACTAGCGTTAGGTCTTCATCAAGTTTTGTTTGTGCAAGTACTGGTATCTACTAGCATCAACGACTGCCCATTAGCAGCCATTGGGCTCTACTAACACGAGCGATTATCATTGGGTCATCGCTAGGTTGCCACCGTACCAGCACTAGCATCTATCGATGCTAACAACTATCTCGCAATACTGATTGCGTAGTCCTTGTGTTTCTCTTTTACTGGTGTCATCATCTTCCAAACTAATAACTACCCAATAACAATGACTCGGTAATTGCTGGGTTCCTTCAAAGCTGGCGCGAGTGTTTGCCAGCACCAGCGATGTCCCTGCATAAGTTTTTGGGCTCTCCGAGTGCCCACTAGTACTACTACTTTGTCATTCGACTTCTTTTGCAGTTGCAAACATGTCTACTTGTGCCAGTAACTGCCACTAGGTTAACGATAGGAAAACCCAATGCTGATGTCGGCTAAGGCCAGCGACTGTCGCTAGGCCATTGCTGAGTTAGTCTACTACTGATTCTCCAATCTACTAGCATTTATGATAGCCCAATAACACTTATTAAGCTCTCCTAAATCTAGTGACTATCTAGGTGTCGTCGCTGGGCATCCCTTGTGTCGGTGTTAGCGTTTTCCAATTCTATCATCTATCAGTACGTATAACTATCCCGCAACAAAAGTAGGAAAGTCATTGGGCTCTTTTAGGGCTTTTCGTCGCGTCTACCTATGCCAACGACTGCCTTGCTATAGTCGTGAGGCTCCCCTAACAGCAGCGACTGTCAAGGGGTAATTGTTCAGCATCCCTTGCTCTAGTACTAACATTCACAAACACTGGCAACTTCTTTATAGAAATGGCAAGGCTCTCCCTAGGTTCCCCTAGCGTCGCCGCCGGTGTCTACCAACAGCAGATGTTTCGCACCTTTAGTGACTTGCATTAGGTCTTCATCGAGTTTTGTTTATGCAAGCACGGGTATCTACTAGCATCAACGACTGCCCATTAGCAGCCATTGGGCTCTACTAACACGAACGATTATCATTGGGTCATCGCTAGGTTGCCACCGTACCAGCACTAGCATCTATCGATGCTAACAACTATCTCGCAATACTGATTGCGTAGTCCTTGGGTTTCTCTTTTACTGGGGTCATCATCTTCCAAAACTAATAACTACCCAATAACAATGACTCGGTAATTGCTGGGTTCCTTTAAAGCTGGCGCGAGTGTTTGCCAGCACCAGCGATGTCCCTGCATAAGTTTTTGGGCTCTCCGAGTGCCCACTAGTACTACTACTTTGTCATTCGACTTCTTTTGCAATTGGAAACATGTCTACTTGTGCCAGTAACTGCCATTAGGCTAATGATAGAAAAACCCAATGCTGATGTCGGCTGAGGCCAGCGACTGTCACTAGGTCATTGCTGAGTGACTCTAGCACTGATTCTCTGATCTACTAGCATTTATGATTGCCCAATAACACTTATTAGGCTCCCCTAAATCTAGTGACTATCTAAGGGTCGTCGCTGGGCATCCCTTGTGTCGGTGTTAGCGTTTTCCAATTCTATCATCTATCAGTACGTATAACTATCCCGCAACAAAAGTAGGAAAGTCATTGGGCTCTTTTAGGGCTTGTCATCGCGTCTACCTATGCCAACGACTGCCTTGCTATAGTCGTGAGGCTCCCTTAACAGCAGCGACTTTCATGGGGTAATTGTTCGGCATCCCTTGTTCTAGTACTAACATTCACAAACACTAGCAACTTCTTCATAGAAATTTCAAGGCTCTCCCTAGGTTCCCCTAGCGTCGCCGCCGGTGTCTACCAACAATAGATGTTTCGCACCTTTAGTGACTAGCGTTAGGTCTTCATCAAGTTTTGTTTGTGCAAGTACTGGTATCTACTCGCATCAACGACTGCCCATTAGCAGCCATTGGGCTCTACTAACACGAGCGATTATCATTGGGTCATCGCTAGGTTGCCACCGTACCAGCACTAGCATCTATCGACGCTAACAACTATCTCGCAATACTGATTGCGTAGTCCTTGTGTTTCTCTTTTACTGGTGTCATCATCTTCCAAACTAATAACTACCCAATAACAATGACTCGGTAATTGCTGGGTTCCTTCAAAGCTGGCGCGAGTGTTTGCCAGCACCAGCGATGTCCCTGCATAAGTTTTTGGGCTCTCCGAGTGCCCACTAGTACTACTACTTTGTCATTCGACTTCTTTTGCAGTTGCAAACATGTCTACTTGTGCCAGTAACTGCCACTAGGTTAACAATAGAAAAACCCAATGCTGATGTCGGCTAAGGCCAGCGACTGTCGCTAGGCCATTGCTGAGTTAGTCTACTACTGATTCTCCAATCTACTAGCATTTATGATAGCCCAATAACACTTATTAAGCTCTCCTAAATCTAGTGACTATCTAGGTGTCGTCGCTGGGCATCCCTTGTGTCGGTGTTAGCGTTTTCCAATTCTATCATCTATCAGTACGTATAACTATCCCGCAACAAAAGTAGGAAAGTCATTGGGCTCTTTTAGGGCTTTTCGTCGCGTCTACCTATGCAAACGACTGCCTTGCTATAGTCGTGAGGCTCCCCTAACAGAAGCGACTGTCAAGGGGGTAATTGTTCAGCATCCCTTGCTCTAGTACTAACATTCACAAACACTGGCAAC
The DNA here is from genome assembly GCA_021397835.1 of Moringa oleifera. Taxonomy (NCBI): domain Eukaryota; kingdom Viridiplantae; phylum Streptophyta; class Magnoliopsida; order Brassicales; family Moringaceae; genus Moringa; species Moringa oleifera. Next base: position 201,484 of record JAJFZO010000728.1, on the reverse strand, counting down.
TTCTTTATAGAAATGGCAAGGCTCTCCCTAGGTTCCCCAAGCGTCGCCGCCGGTGTCTACCAACAGTAGATGTTTCGCACCTTTAGTGACTTGCATTAGGTCTTCATCGAGTTTTGTTTGTGCAAGCACCGGTATCTACTAGCATCAACGACTGCCCATTAGCAGCCATTGGGCTCTACTAACACGAATGATTATCATTGGGTCATCGCTAGGTTGCCACCGTACCAGCACTAGCATCTATCGATGCTAACAACTATCTCGCAATACTGATTGCGTAGTCCTTGTGTTTCTCTTTTACTGGTGTCATCATCTTCCAAACTAATAACTACCCAATAACAATGACTCGGTAATTGCTGGGTTCCTTCAAAGCTGGCGCGAGTGTTTGCCAGCACCAGCGATGTCCCTGCATAAGTTTTTGGGCTCTCCGAGGGCCCACTAGTACTACTACTTTGTCATTCGACTTCTTTTGCAGTTGCAAACATGTCTACTTGTGCCAGTAACTGCCACTAGGTTAACGATAGGAAAACCCAATGCTGATGTCGGCTAAGGCCAGCGACTGTCGCTAGGCCATTGCTGAGTTAGTCTACTACTGATTCTCCAATCTACTAGCATTTATGATAGCCCAATAACACTTATTAAGCTCTCCTAAATCTAGTGACTATCTAGGTGTCGTCGCTGGGCATCCCTTGTGTCGGTGTTAGCGTTTTCCAATTCTATCATCTATCAGTACGTATAACTATCCCGCAACAAAAGTAGGAAAGTCATTGGGCTCTTTTAGGGCTTTTCGTCGCGTCTACCTATGCCAACGACTGCCTTGCTATAGTCGTGAGGCTCCCCTAACAGCAGCGACTGTCAAGGGGTAATTGTTCAGCATCCCTTGCTCTAGTACTAACATTCACAAACACTGGCAACTTCTTTATAGAAATGGCAAGGCTCTCCCTAGGTTCCCCTAGCGTCGCCGCCGGTGTCTACCAACAGCAGATGTTTCGCACCTTTAGTGACTAGCATTAGGTCTTCATCGAGTTTTGTTTGTGCAAGCACGGGTATCTACTAGCATCAACGACTGCCCATTAGCAGCCATTGGGCTCTACTAACACGAACGATTATCATTGGGTCATCGCTAGGTTGCCACCGTACCAGCACTAGCATCTATCGATGCTAACAACTATCTCGCAATACTGATTGCGTAGTCCTTGGGTTTCTCTTTTACTGGTGTCATCATCTTCCAAAACTAATAACTACCCAATAACAATGACTCGGTAATTGCTGGGTTCCTTTAAAGCTGGCGCGAGTGTTTGCCAGCACCAGCGATGTCCCTGCATAAGTTTTTGGGCTCTCCGAGTGCCCACTAGTACTACTACTTTGTCATTCGACTTCTTTTGCAATTGGAAACATGTCTACTTGTGCCAGTAACTGCCATTAGGCTAATGATAGAAAAACCCAATGCTGATGTCGGCTAAGGCCAGCGACTGTCACTAGGTCATTGCTGAGTGACTCTACCACTGATTCTCTGATCTACTAGCATTTATGATTGCCCAATAACACTTATTAGGCTCCCCTAAATCTAGTGACTATCTAAGGGTCGTCGCTGGGCATCCCTTGTGTCGGTGTTAGCGTTTTCCAATTCTATCATCTATCAGTACGTATAACTATCCCGCAACAAAAGTAGGAAAGTCATTGGGCTCTTTTAGGGCTTGTCATCGCGTCTACCTATGCCAACGACTGCCTTGCTATAGTCGTGAGGCTCCCTTAACAGCAGCGACTTTCATGGGGTAATTGTTCGGCATCCCTTGTTCTAGTACTAACATTCACAAACACTAGCAACTTCTTCATAGAAATTTCAAGGCTCTCCCTAGGTTCCCCTAGCGTCGCCGCCGGTGTCTACCAACAATAGATGTTTCGCACCTTTAGTGACTAGCGTTAGGTCTTCATCAAGTTTTGTTTGTGCAAGTACTGGTATCTACTCGCATCAACGACTGCCCATTAGCAGCCATTGGGCTCTACTAACACGAGCGATTATCATTGGGTCATCGCTAGGTTGCCACCGTACCAGCACTAGCATCTATCGACGCTAACAACTATCTCGCAATACTGATTGCGTAGTCCTTGTGTTTCTCTTTTACTGGTGTCATCATCTTCCAAACTAATAACTACCCAATAACAATGACTCGGTAATTGCTGGGTTCCTTCAAAGCTGGCGCGAGTGTTTGCCAGCACCAGCGATGTCCCTGCATAAGTTTTTGGGCTCTCCGAGTGCCCACTAGTACTACTACTTTGTCATTCGACTTCTTTTGCAGTTGCAAACATGTCTACTTGTGCCAGTAACTGCCACTAGGTTAACGATAGAAAAACCCAATGCTGATGTCGGCTAAGGCCAGCGACTGTCGCTAGGCCATTGCTGAGTTAGTCTACTACTGATTCTCCAATCTACTAGCATTTATGATAGCCCAATAACACTTATTAAGCTCTCCTAAATCTAGTGACTATCTAGGTGTCGTCGCTGGGCATCCCTTGTGTCGGTGTTAGCGTTTTCCAATTCTATCATCTATCAGTACGTATAACTATCCCGCAACAAAAGTAGGAAAGTCATTGGGCTCTTTTAGGGCTTTTCGTCGCGTCTACCTATGCAAACGACTGCCTTGCTATAGTCGTGAGGCTCCCCTAACAGAAGCGACTGTCAAGGGGGTAATTGTTCAGCATCCCTTGCTCTAGTACTAACATTCACAAACACTGGCAACTTCTTTATAGAAATGGCAAGGCTCTCCCTAGGTTCCCCAAGCGTCGCCGCCGGTGTCTACCAACAGTAGATGTTTCGCACCTTTAGTGACTTGCATTAGGTCTTCATCGAGTTTTGTTTGTGCAAGCACGGGTATCTACTAGCATCAACGACTGCCCATTAGCAGCCATTGGGCTCTACTAACACGAATGATCATCATTGGGTCATCGCTAGGTTGCCACCGTACCAGCACTAGCATCTATCGATGCTAACAACTATCTCGCAATACTGATTGCGTAGTCCTTGGGTTTCTCTTTTACTGGTGTCATCATCTTCCAAAACTAATAACTACCCAATAACAATGACTCGGTAATTGCTGGGTTCCTTTAAAGCTGGCGCGAGTGTTTACCAGCACCAGCGATGTCCCTGCATAAGTTTTTGGGCTCTCCGAGTGCCCACTAGTACTACTACTTTGTCATTCGACTTCTTTTGCAATTGGAAACATGTCTACTTGTGCCAGTAACTGCCATTAGGCTAATGATAGAAAAACCCAATGCTGATGTCGGCTATGGCCAGCGACTGTCACTAGGTCATTGCTGAGTGACTCTACCACTGATTCTCTGATCTACTAGCATTTATGATTGCCCAATAACACTTATTAGGCTCCCCTAAATCTAGTGACTATCTAAGGGTCGTCGCTGGGCATCCCTTGTGTCGGTGTTAGCGTTTTCCAATTCTATCATCTATTAGTACGTATAACTATCCCGCAACAAAAGTAGGAAAGTCATTGGGCTCTTTTAGGGCTTGTCATCGCGTCTACCTATGCCAACCACTACCTTGCTATAGTCGTGAGGCTCCCTTAACAGCAGCGAATTTCATGGGGTAATTGTTCGGCATCCCTTGTTCTAGTACTAACATTCACAAACACTAGCAACTTCTTCATAGAAATTTCAAGGCTCTCCCTAGGTTCCCCTAGCGTCGCCGCCGGTGTCTACCAACAATAGATGTTTCGCACCTTTAGTGACTAGCGTTAGGTCTTCATCGAGTTTTTTTTGTGCAAGTACTGGTATCTACTAGCATCAACGACTACCCATTAGCAGCCATTGCGCTCTACTAACACGAGCGATTATCATTGGGTCATCGCTAGGTTGCCACCGTACCAGCACTAGCATCTATCGATGCTAACAACTATCTCGCAATACTGATTGCGTAGTCCTTGTGTTTCTCTTTTACTGGTGTCATCATCTTCTAAACTAATAACTACCCAATAACAATGACTCGGTAATTGCTGGGTTCCTTCAAAGCTGGCGCTAGTGTTTGCCAGCACCAGCGATGTCCCTGCATAAGTTTTTGGGCTCTCCGAGTGCCCACTAGTACTACTACTTTGTCATTCGACTTCTTTTGCAGTTGCAAACATGTCTACTTGTGCCAGTAACTGCCACTAGGTTAACGATAGGAAACCCAATGCTGATGTCGGCTAAGGCCAGCGACTGTCGCTAGGCCATTGCTGAGTTAGTCTACTACTGATTCTCCAATCTACTAGCATTTATGATAGCCCAATAACACTTATTAAGCTCTCCTAAATCTAGTGACTATCTAGGTGTCGTCGCTGGGCATCCCTTGTGTCGGTGTTAGCGTTTTCCAATTCGATCATCTATCAGTACGTATAACTATCCCGCAACAAAAGTAGGAAAGTCATTGGGCTCTTTTAGGGCTTTTCGTCACGTCTACCTATGCCAACGACTGCCTTGCTATAGTCGTGAGGCTCCCCTAACAGCAGCGACTGTCAAGGGGTAATTGTTCAGCATCCCTTGCTCTAGTACTAACATTCACAAACACTGGCAACTTCTTTATAGAAATGGCAAGGCTCTCCCTAGGTTCCCCTAGCGTCGCCGCCGGTGTCTACCAACAGCAGATGTTTCGCACCTTTAGTGACTAGCATTAGGTCTTCATCGAGTTTTGTTTGTGCAAGCACGGGTATCTACTAGCATCAACGACTGCCCATTAGCAGCCATTGGGCTCTACTAACACGAACGATTATCATTGGGTCAACGCTAGGTTGCCACCGTACCAGCACTAGCATCTATCGATGCTAACAACTATCTCGCAATACTGATTGCGTAGTCCATGGGTTTCTCTTTTACTGGTGTCATCATCTTCCAAAACTAATAACTACCCAATAACAATGACTCGGTAATTGCTGGGTTCCTTTAAAGCTGGCGCGAGTGTTTGCCAGCACCAGCGATGTCCCTGCATAAGTTTTTGGGCTCTCCGAGTGCCCACTAGTACTACTACTTTGTCATTCGACTTCTTTTGCAATTGGAAACATGTCTACTTGTGCCAGTAACTACCATTAGGCTAACGATAGAAAAACCCAATGCTGATGTCGGCTAAGGCCAGCGACTGTCACTAGGTCATTGCTGAGTGACTCTACCACTGATTCTCTAATCTACTAGCATTTATGATTGCCCAATAACACTTATTAGGCTCCCCTAAATCTAGTGACTATCTAAGGGTCGTCGCTGGGCATCCCTTGTGTCGGTGTTAGCGTTTTCCAATTCTATCATCTATCAGTACGTATAACTATCCCGCAACAAAAGTAGGAAAGTCATTGGGCTCTTTTAGGGCTTGTCATCGCGTCTACCTATGCCAACGACTGCCTTGCTATAGTCGTGAGGCTCCCTTAACAGCAACAACTTTCATGGGGTAATTGTTCGGCATCCCTTGTTCTAGTACTAACATTCACAAACACTAGCAACTTCTTCATAGAAATTTCAAGGCTCTCCCTAGGTTCCCCTAGCGTCGCCGCCGGTGTCTACCAACAATAGATGTTTCGTACCTTTAGTGACTAGCGTTAGGTCTTCATCGATTTTTGTTTGTGCAAGTACTGGTATCTACTAGCATCAACGACTGCCCATTAGCAGCCATTGGGCTCTACTAACACGAGCGATTATCATTGGGTCATCGCTAGGTTGCCACCGTACCAGCACTAGCATCTATCGATGTTAACAACTATCTCGTAATACTGATTGCGTAGTCCTTGGGTTTCTCTTTTACTAGTGTCATCATCTTCCAAAACTAATAACTACCCAATAACAATGACTCGGTAATTGCTGGGTTCCTTCAAAGCTGGCGCTAGTGTTTGCCAGCACCAGCGATGTCCCTGCATAAGTTTTTGGGCTCTCCGAGTGCCCACTAGTACTACTACTTTGTCATTCGACTTCTTTTGCAGTTGCAAACATGTCTACTTGTGCCAGTAACTGCCACTAGGCTAACGATAGGAAAACCCAATGCTGATGTCGGCTAAGGCCAGCGACTGTCACTAGGTCATTGCTGAGTTACTCTACTACTGATTCTCCAATCTACTAGCATTTATGATTGGCCAATAACACTTATTAGGCTCTCCTAAATCTGGTGACTATCTAAGGGTCGTCGCTGGGCATCCCTTGTGTCGGTGTTAGCGTTTTCCAATTCTATCATCTATTAGTACGTATAACTATCCCGCAACAAAAGTAGGAAAGTCATTGGGCTCTTTTAGGGCTTGTCGTCGCGTCTACCTATGCCAACGACTGCCATGCTATTGTCGTGAGGCTCCCCTAACAGCAGCGACTGTCATGGGGTAATTGTTCGGCATCCCTTGTTCTAGTACTAACATTCACAAACACTGGCAACTTCTTTATAGAAATGGCAAGGCTCTCCCTAGGTTCCCCTAGTGTCACCGCCGGTGTCTACCAATAGTAGATGTTTCGCACCTTTAGTGACTAGCGTTAGGTCTTCATCGAGTTTTGTTTGTGCAAGCACTGGTATCTACTAGCATCAACGACTGCCCATTAGTAGCCTTTGGGCTCTACTAACACGAGCGATTATCATTGGGTCATCGCTAGGTTGCCACTGTACCAGCATTAGCATCTATCGATGCTAACAATTATCTCGCAATACTGATTGCGTAGTCCTTGGGTTTCTCTTTTACTGGTGTCATCATCTTCCAACACTAATAACTACCCAATAACAATGACTTGGTAATTGCTGGGTTCCTTCAACGCTGGCGCGATTGTTTGCAAGCACCAGCGATGTCCCTGCATATGTTTTTGGTCTCTCCGACTGTCCATTAGTATTGCTACTTTGTTTTTCGACTCCTTTTGCGGTTGCCGTCATGTCTACCTGTGCCAGCAACTGCCACTAGGCCAATGATAAGAAAACCTAATGCTGATGTCTGCTAAGGCCCGCGACTGTTGCTAAGTCCTTGCTGAGTTGCTCTAATACTGACTCTCCAATCTACTAGCATTTACAATTTCCAAATAACACTTATTGGGTTATTCTAAATCTAGTGACTATCTAAGGGTTGTTGTTGGGCTTCCCTGGTGTCGACACTAGTGTTTTCCAATTTCATCATCTGTTAGTACATATAACTGTCCCGCAACAAAGGTAGGAAAGTCATTTGGCTCTCTTAGGGCTTGTCGTCGAGTCTACCTATGCTAGAGATTACCTGGCTATAGTTGTGGGGCTCACCCAACACGAATGACTGTCATGGGTAATTATTGGGCATCCCTTGTGTTAGTACTAGCATTTACAGACACTGGCACCTTTTCTTAATAAAAGAAATAGCCATGTCGTAATCGTTAGTCTCCCTTGATACTGGTATTAGAGTCTATTGACATGAGCAACTGCCCACAATAATAGTAAAGAAGTCTTTCGGCTCACTTAATGGTGGCGTCGGCATGCGCTAACACCAATAACTTCCCCAAAATAGTAGTTGGGCAATCGTTGGGTTCTCTAAAAATAAGTGTGAGCATCTACTTGCCCCAATGACTTCCCAACAATAGTCGTTAGGCTTTCGAAATGCCAACAACGATTGCCATTGGGCTATAATTAGGGCAACCCAAAGCAGATGTTTGGCAGCTTTTGTGACTATCGTTAGGTCTTCATTTAGTTTTGTTTGTGCCAGCATTGGCATCTAGCAGCATCAATGACTGCCCAACAGTAGTCAATGGGCTCTACCAATACAAGCGACCATCATCAGGTCATCACGAGGTTGCTCTAGTGCTAGCACTAGCATCTATTAATGCTAAGAACTACCTCACAATAATGGTTGGGCTGTCATTGGGTTCCCCTTATGGTGGTGTCATCATCGCCTAACATTGATAACTACCCCATAACAAAGACTCAAAAGTAGCTCGGTTCCTTCAAAGCTAGCACGATTGTCTTCCTACAGTAGCAAAGTCCCAACATAAGTTTTTGGGCTTTCCAATGCCCACTGCTATTGCTAAGTTATCGTTTGACTCCTCATGTGGTTGCCTTCAAGTCTACCTATGCGAGCAACTCCCATTAAGCTAACCTAAGGAAAACCCAACATTGATTTTTGCTAAGGCCTGCGACTGTCGCTACGTCATTACTGAGTTGCTCTAGTACTGACTCTCTGATCTACCTACATCACTAATTGCCTAGCTATAGTCGTAAGGCTCCCTGAATACCAATGACAGTAATAGGGTAATCGTTGGGCTTCCAATGTGCTAGTACTAGCATTTATAGACACCAACAACTACCTTACAAAAATGACAGGACTTTCCCTAGGTTCCACCAGTGTTGGCGTCGGTGTCGGTAAACACGTGTAACTACCCACTAACAGTAGCAAGGAAGCCGTTGGGTCCCCTTAAACTTGGCACGAGGGCCTACTAGTACCAACAATTTGTTCATGATAGTCATTAAGCTCTCCCAATGCCAACCACTACTACTAGGGCGTTGTTAAGCTTATCTAGTGCCTGCCCTCGGGTCTACCTATGCCAGCAACAACCGTTAGGCCATCTTGGGGGAACTCAGTGCAGATTTTTACCGATACCAACAACTATCATTGGGTCATTGCAAAGCTTCCCCTATGCTTGCACTGGCCTCCACCAGACTACTACCCCAACATTAATCATTGGGCTCTTCCAACATAGCCAACTATCATGCAGTCATCTCTAGGGTCCCTTAGTGCTGGCACTCGCGTCTATCGACATGAGTAACTGCCTGCAGAAATAACTAAGAAGTCTCTTGGTTTACCTCGTGCTGACATCGGTGCCTCCCAACACCGAGAACTACCTTGCATTAGTAGTTGAATAGTCGATGGTTCCGCCAAAGTTAGAGCGAGCATTTGCCAATACCAACAACATTCTTGTAGTAGTTGTTGGGCTTTCCTAATATCAGAAACCACCATGCGGTCATTGTTAGTTTCCCCCGATGTTGGCACAATGTCTATCGACACCAACAACTGCCCGCAGCAATACCACAGAAGTCTTTTGGTTCACCTAGTGTTGCCGTTGACGTGTGTCGACACCAATAACTACCCTATAATAGCAGCTGGACAATCATTGGGTTCCTCAAAAATAAGCACGAGCATCTGCCAGCCCCAATGACTTTCCAACAGTCGTCGTTAGGCTGTCACAATGCCAACAACGATTGCCATTGGGAAGTCATTGCGGCAACCCACAGTAGATGTTTTCACTTTCAATGACTATTGTTGGGTCTTCATCGAGTTTTGTTAGTGCAAGCCCTAGCATCCACTAGCCTCAATGACTACCTAATAGTAGTTCTTGCGCTCCACCAACGCAAGCGACTATCATTGGGTCATCGCTAGGTTGCCTCGATACTAGCACTAGCATTAATCGATGCTAACCACTACCCCATAATACTAGTTGCGTAGTCCTTGGGTTCCTCTTATGCGAGTGTCATCATCTCTCAACAATAATAACTACCCTGTAACAATGACTCGACAGTCGCTGGGTTCCTTCAAAGCTGGTGCGAGAGTTTACCAGCACCAGCGACGCCCCTGCATAAGTTTTTGGGCTCTCTTAGTGCCCACTACTACTGCTACTTCGTTGTTCGACTCCTTCTGTGGTTGCCTTCATGTCTACATGTGCCAACAACTGCCAGTAGGCTAATAATAGGAAAACTTAACACTAATGTCCGCTAAGGCCCGCTAAGGCCCGCGACTATCGCTAGGTCATTGCTGAGTTGCTTTACTACTGACCCTGTGATTTACTAGCATTTGCAATTGCCCGATAAAAGTTGTTGGGCACTCTTAAATCCAGTGACTATCAAAGGGTCATCATTGGGCTCTTCCGATGCCAATTATAGTGTTTCTCAATGCTGCCTTCTGCCAATACCAATAACTACCTCACAATAAAAGCTGGATAGTCGTTTCGCTCTTTTAGTGATTGCCCTCGTATCTACCTTCGCTAGTGACTGCCAAACTACAGTTGTTGGGCTCCCTCAACACTAGCGATTGTTATGGGGTGATCATTGGGCTTCCCTGGTGCTAATACTAGCGTTAACACACACTGAAAACTACCACATAGAAATAACAGGGTTATCCTAGGTTCCCCTAGTATCGGCCCTGATGTTTACTAACACCCATAACTACTTAGTAGTAGTAGCAAGGTAGCTGTTGGGTCCCCTCGAAGTTGGTGCAAGGGTCTACTAGCACCAGCAATTTGTTCACAACAGTCATTGGGCTCTCCTAATGTTAACCACTGCTACTAACGTGACGTTAAACTCCTCTAATGCTTGCCCTCACGTCTACCTATGCCAGCGACAACCGTTAGGGAAACCCATCGCAGATCTCTATCGACACCAGCAGCTATCGCTAGGCCTTCAACATTGGCGTAAGTGTTTGCCAGCACCAGCGACGTCCCTGCATAAGTTTTTGGGCTCTACGAGGGCGCATTAGTATTGCTACTTTGTTGTTCGACTCCTTTTGCGGTTGCCATCATGTCTTCCTGTGCCAGCAACTACCACTAGGCTAACGATTGGAAAGCCCAATGTTGATGTTTGCTAAGCCCCGCGACTATCGCTAGGTCTTTACTGAGCTGCTTTAGTACTGACTCTCCGATCTACTAGCATTTGCGATTGCCCAATAACACTTATTGGGCTCTTCCAAACCTAGTGACTATCTAAGGGTCATCGCTAGGCTCCCCCGGTGTTGACAGTAGTGTTTCCCAATTTCGTCATCTATTAGTACCTATAACAACCCCACAAAAAAGGCTGAAAAGTTATTAGGCTCTTTCAGTGCTTGACCTCGCGTCTACTTACGCCAGTGATTGCCTAGCTATAGTCGTACTGCTCCCCCAGCACTAGTAACTATCATGGGGTAATCGTTGGGCTTCCTTTGTGCTAGTACCAGCGTTTACACACATCGGTAACTACCTTATAGAAATGATAGGGCTCTCCCTGGGTTCCACCAGTGTCAGTGCTGATGTCTGCCAACACTCGTAACTACCCAGTAGTAAACTCAAGGAAGCCATTGGCTCTCCTCAAACTTAGCACAAAGGTCTACTAGCACCAACAACTTGTTCATGGTAGTCAATGGGCTTTCCTAATGCCAACCACCACTACTAGGGCGTTGTTAAGCTTGTCTAGTGCTTGCCCTCTCTTCTATCTATGCCAACAACAACTTTTAGGCCAACTTAGGGGAACCTAATGCAGATCTCTATCGACACCAACAGCTATCATTGGGTCATTACATATCTCCCCCTATGTTGGCACTGGCTTCTACAAGTGCCGACGACTACCCCAACATCAATCGTTGGGCTCTTACAACACATCCAACCATCATGCAATCATCGTTAAAGTCCCTTAGTGTTGGCATTCGCGTCTATCGAGATCATGCTGGCATTCGCTTCAATCGAGATCATGCTGACATCCGTGTCTCCTAACACCAACAACTGCCTCGCAATAGTAGTTGAATAGTCGATGGTTTCGCCAAAGTTAGAGCGAGCATCTGCAAGCACCAACAACTTTCCTGCAGTGCTTATTGGGATGTCCTAATACCAAAAACAGCCATACGATCATTGTTAGTCTCCTCCGATGCTAGCATGGCATCTATTGACACCAACAATTGCCCGCAGCAATAGCAAGGAAGTCTTTTGGTTCACTTAGTGCTGGTGTCAATGTGTGCCAACACCAACAACTATCCCACAATATTAGATGGGCAATCGTTGGGTTCCCTAAAAATAAGTACGAGCAAATGCAAGCCCCAACGATTTTCCAACAGTCATCATTAGGTTCTCATAATGCTAACAATGACTGTCATTTGGCAATCATTAGGGCAACCCATTGTAGATGTTCGGCACCTTTAGTGACTATCATAGGGTCTTCGTCGAGTCTTCTTTGTGCAATAACTAGCATCTACTAGAATCAACGACAATCCAACAGTAGTCATTGGGCTCTACCAACCCGTGTGAGTATCATTGGGTCATCGATTAGTTGCCCCGATACTAGCACTAGTATCTATTGATGCTAACAACTATCCTGCAACACTGGTTGTGTAGTCGTTGGGTTCCTCTTATGTTGGTGTCATCATCTCCCAACATTAATAACTACCCCTAACAACGACTTGGTAGTCGCTGGGCTCCTTCAAAGCTGGTGCAAAAGTTTGCGAGCACCAGCGACATCCTTGCATAAGTTTTTGGGCTCTCCAAGTGCCAACTACTACTTCTACTTTATCGTTTGACTCCTTTTGTGGCTGCTGTCATGTTTACCTGTGCCAACAACTAATACTAGGCTAATGATAGGAAAACCTAATGCTGATGTCCGCTAAGGCCCGCGACTGTCGCTAGGTCATTGCTGAGTTACTTTAGTATTGACACCGATCTATTAGTGTCTACGATTGCCCAATAACACTTGCCAGGCTCTCCCAAATCAAGTGACTATCTAAGGGACGTCGCTAGGCCCCCGAATGCCGGCACTAACGTTTCCAAATTTCATCATTTGCCAGTAACTATAACTACCCCGCAATAATGGCTCGAAAGTCATTGGGCTCTTTTAGTGCTTGCCCTTACGTCAGCCTATGCCAGTGACTGCTTAGCTATAGTCGTAGGACTCCCCCAACACCAGCGACTGTCATGAGGTAATCGTTGGGCTTCTCTTGTGTTAGTACTAGTGTTTACACACACCGACAATTACCATACAAAAATGATAGGGCTCTCCCTATGTTCCATCAGTGTCAGTGTCGGTGTCTGCCATCACCCGTAACTACCCACTAGTAATAACAAGCAGCCGTTGTGTTCCTTTAAACTTGGCACGAGGGTCTACTAGCACCAAAAACTTCTTCTCGATAGTCATTGGGCTCTCCCAATGCCAACCATTACTACTACGGCATTGTTAAGCTCCTCTAGTGCTTGTCCTCGTGTTTACCTACGCTAGCAATAACCGTCAGGCCATCTTGAGGGAACCCATTGCAGATATCTACCGACACCAGCACCTATCATTGGGTCATGCGTAGCTCCCCCTGTGTTAGCGCCGACATCTACCATTGCCGATGACTACCCCAACATCAATTGTTGGGGTTTTCCAACACAGCTAACTGCTATGCAGTCATCGCTAGGGTCCTCCAGTGCTGGCACTCGCGTCTATTGATATGAGCAACTGCCTGCAAAAGTAGCTAAGAAGTCTCTTGGTTTGCCTCATGCTAACATCGATCTCCCTTAACACCAATAACTACCCCGCATTAGTAGCTGAATTATCGATGGTCTCGCCAAAGTTGCAACGAGCATCTGCCAGCACTAACAACTTTCCCGCATTAGTTGTTGGGCTTTTTCAATATCGAAAATAGCCATGCAGTCATCGTTAGTCTCCCCTGATGTTAGAACAACATCTATCGACATCAACAACGGCCTGCAGTAATAGCAGGGAAGTCTTTTGGTTCACTTATTGCTAGTGTCAGCATGTGCCAACACCAATGACTACCTAACAATAGTAGTTGGGCGATCGTTGGGTTCCTTAAAAGCAAGCGCAAGCATCTACCAACCCTCACGACTTTCCAACAGTCGTTGTTAGGCTCTTACAATGCCAACAATGACTGCCATTGGGCAATTATTGGGGCAATGCACAGTAGACGTTTAGCACCTTTAATGACCATCGTTGGGTCTTCATTAAGTTTTTTTTGTGCAAGCACTCGCATCTATTAGCATCAATGACTGCCCAATAGCAGTCATTGGGCTCTACCAATACGAGCGACTATCATTGGGTCATTGCCAAGTTGTCTCAGTACTAGCACTAGCATCTATCGATGCTAATAACTACCCCGCAATACTGGTTGCGCAGTCCTTGGGTTCCTCATATGCTGGTGTCATCATCTCTTAACACTAATAACTACCCTGTAACAATGGCTCAGTAGTTATTGGGTTCCTTCAAAGCTAGTGCGAAAGTCTACCAGCTCCAGTGACGTCCTTGCATATGATTTTAGGCTCTCGTAGTGCCCACTACTACTGTTACTTTGTCGTTTGACTCCTTTTGTGGTTACCTTCATGTCTACGTGTGCTAGCAACTACCACTAGGTTAATGATAGGAAAACCCAACGCTGATGTTGGCTAAGGCCTGCAACTATCGCTAGGTTACAATTGAGATGCTTTAGTACTGACCTTGTGATCTATTAGCATCTACGATTGCCCAATAAAAGTTGTTGGGCTCTCCTAAATCCAGTGACTATCAAAGGGTTGTCATTAGGTTCCCCCGGTGCCGGTACCAGCGTTTCTCAATGCCACTTTCAGCCAACATGAATAACCACCTTGCAACAAAAGCTAGACAGTCGTTGGGTTCTTTTAGTGCTTGCCCTCGCATTTACCTCTGCTAGTGACTACGTAACTACAGTCGTTGGGCTCCCCCAACACTAACAACGATTAGTAACTACCTCGCTGTAGTAGCAAGGCAGTCGTTGGGTCCTCTCAAAGTTGGCACGAGGGTCTACTAGCACTAATAACTTCTTCACAATAGTCATTAAGCTTTGCCAATGCCATCCACTATAACTAGGGCGTCGTTAAGCTCCTCTAGTGCTTGCAGTCGCGTCTACCTACTCGAGCGATAACCCTTAGGTCATGGTTAGGGGAACCCAGTACAGATCATTACCGACACTAGCAACTATCGCTGGGTCATTGCATAGCTCCCTCAGTGCTGGCGTTGGCCTCTACTAGTGCCGATGACTACCCTAACATGAGTCGCTCGGCTCTTTCAACACCAGCGATTGTCATGCAGTCATCGCTAGTGTCCTTCGATGCTGGCACTAGCGTCTATAGACATGAGCAATGCATGTAGAAATTGGTGAGATGTCTCTTGGTTCACCTCGCGCTGACATCGTGTCTTTTAACACAAACAACTACCCCACAATAGTAACTGAGCAGCCGCTAGTTCCCGCGAAGCTGAAGCGAGCATGTGCCAGCACCAACACCTTTCTTGCAGTAGTTGTTAGGCTTTCCTAATACCATCAACACCTTTGATGCTGGCACTAGCATTTACCGACACCAGCAACTACCTGTAATAATAGCATGAAAGTTTTTTTGTTCACCTAGTGCTGGCGTCGGCATGTACCAACACCAATAACTACCCCACAATTATAGTTGGACAATCATTGGGTTCCCTAAAAATAAGAGCGAGCATCTGCATGCCCCAACGACTTCCCAACAGTCATCGTTAGGCTCTCACAATGGCAACAATGATTGCCATAAGGTAATTATTGGAACAACCCAGCGTAGATGTTAGGTAGCTTTAGTGATTATTGTTGGGTCTTTGCTGAGTTCTGTTTATGTTAGCACTAGCATTTACCAGCATCAACAACTGTTCGACAGCAGTCATGGGCTCTACCAATACGAGCGACTATCATTGTGTCATTGCTCGGTTACCTCGGTGCTAGTACTCGCCTCTATCAATGCTAATAACTACCCCGTAATAATGGTTGGGTAGTGCTTGCGTTCCGTTTTTGCTGGTGTCATCATCTGTCAACACTAATAACTACCCTATAACAATGACTCTCTAGTTGCTGCATTCCTTCAAAGTTGGTGCGAGTGTTTGCCAGTACCAGCAACGTCTTTGCATAAGTTTTCGAGCTCTCCGAGTGCCTACAACTACTGTTGCGTTGTCGTTCGACTCCTTCTGTGGTTGCCTTCTTGTCTACCTGTGCTAGTAACTACCACTAGGCTAAGCTAAGAAAACCTAGTGCTTATGTTTGCTAAGGCCCACGACTATCGTTAAGTCATTATTGAATTACTCTAGTACTGATACTACGGTCTACTAGCCCCTGCGATTGGTCGACAAAAGTTATTAGGCTCTCATGAATCCAATGACTATCAAAGGGTCGTTGCTGGGTTCCCCCAGTGCTGGAACATGTGTTTCCCAATGCCATCTTTAGCTAACACATAAAACTACCCCGCAACAAAAGCTGAACAGTCGTTGGGCTCTTTTAGTGTAGCCCTCGTATCTACCTACTCTAGTGACTGGTTAACTATAGTCGTTGGGCTCTCTTAACACCAGCGATGGTCATCGGGTGATTGTTGGGCTTCTGTGGTGCCAGTACTAGCGTTTACACACATTAACAATTGCCTCACAGAAATGACAGAGCTGTCCCTAGGTTCCCTTAACGTCGGCGTCGTTGTTTGTCAACACCCGTAACTACATAGTTGTAGTAGTAGTAAGGTAGCCGTTGGGTCCCCATAAAGTTTGTACGAGGGTCTAATAGCACTAATGACTTCTTCATAATAGTCATTAGGCTCTTCCAATGTCGACCACTACTATTGGGGTGTCGTTAAGCTCCTCTAGTGCTTGCTCTTGTGTCTACCTATGCCAACCACAACCGTTAGGCCATCGTTGGGGGAACCCAGCATAGATTTCTAACGTCAAGAGGAGCTGTCGCTGGGTCATTGCTTAGCTTCCCTAGTGCTGGCGTTGACCTCTGTGAATGCCGATGATTACCCCAACATTAGTTGTTAGGCTCTTTTAACACCACCAACTATCATGTAATCATCGCTACAGCCCCTGGTGCTTGTATTAGCCTCTATCGATATGAGTAACTACATGCAAAAATAGCTGAGAAGTCTTTTAGTTCACCTCATGTTGACATTGATGTCTTCTAACATCAACAATTGCCCTGTAGTAGTAGCTGAGTTGTTGTTGGTTCCCCCAAAACTTGAGCGAGCATTTGCGAGCACCAACAAGTTCCCTGCAATAGTTATTGTGCTTTCCTAATACCAGCAACAATCATGCAGTCATCGTTAGTCTCCCTCAATGCTCACACTAGTGTCTACCGACACCAGCAACTGCCCACAGCAATAGCAGGGAAGTCTTTTGGTTCACCTAGTAATGGCGTCGATGTGTGCCAACACCAATAACTACCCCACAATTGTAGTTGGGCCATCGTTGGGTTCCTTATAAATAAGCTTGAGCATGGCGTGGCCCAACGACTTCCCAACAACTGTCATTAGGCTCTCGTAATGCAAACAATGATTGCCATTGGGGAAACCTAGCGTAGATGTTTGGCAGTTTTCGTGACTATTGTTGGGTCTTTACTGAGTTTTATTTGTGCAAGCATCTATCGATGCTAACAACTGTCCTACAATATTACTTATGCAGTCCTTGTGTTCCTCTCATGCTGGTGTCATCATCTGCCAATAATGACAACTACTCCATAACAATGACTCAGCAGTCCTTGCATAAGTTGTGGAGCTCTCTACTGCCCACTACTACTGCTACTTCCTCATTCGACTCTTTTCGTGGTTGCCTTCGTGTCAACCTGTGCCAGTAACTGCCACTAGGCTAACGATAGGGAAACTTAATGTTCATGTCTGCTAAGGCCCGCAACTGTCACTAGATCATTGTTGAATTGCTCTACTATTGACTCTACGATCAGCTAGTGTCTGCGATTGCCCGATAATAGTTGTTGGGCTTTCCTAAATCTAGTGACTATCCAAAGGTCGTAACTGGACTCCCCCGGTGCCGGCACTAGTGTTTCCCAATTCCGTCATTTGTTGGTACCTATAACTACCCCTCAACAAAGGCTAGACTGTCATTGGGCATTTCTAGTGCTTGTCCTCACATCTACCTATGCCAATAACTTCCTAAATATAGTCGTAGCGCTCTTCCAACACCAGCGACTTTCATGGGGTAATCATTGGGCTTCCTTTTTGCTTGTACGAGCGTTGAGAAACATCGACAATTGCCTCACAAAAATGGTAGGGCTCTCCCTAAGTTCCCCTAGTGTTAGCGTCGGTGTTTGCCAACATTCGTAACTACCCAGTAGTAATAACAAGGTAGTTGTTGGGTCCTCTCAAAGGTAGTACGAGGGTCTACTAGCACCAACGACTTCTTGATGATAGTTGTTACGCTCTTCCAATGCCAACCACTACTACTAAGGCGTACTTAAGCTCCTCTAGTGCTTGCCCTCTTGTCTACCTACACCAGTGACAATCGTTAGGCCATCTTTGAAGGAATCCAATGCAGATCTCTATCGATACCAGCAGTTATCGCTACTAACACCTATAATTGCCCTCTAACAAAAGATAGACAGTCGTTGAGCTCTTTCAATGCTTGCCCTCATGTCTACATATGCTAGTGAGTGCCTAGCTATAGTCATTGGGCTCTCCCAACACTAGTGATGATTATGAGGTGATCGTTAGGCTTCTCTTGCGCTAGTACTAGCGTTTACACACATTGGCAATTGCCTCGCAGAAATGATAAGGCTATCCTTAAGTTCCCTTAGTGTCGACGCTGTTATGTGCCAACATTCATAACTACCTAGTTGTAATAGCAAGGCAGCCATTGGGTCCCCTCAAAGTTGGCACGAGGGTCAACTAGCACTAGTGACTTCTTCAGAACAGTCATTGGCCTCTCCCAATGCTAACCACTGCTACTGGGGTGTCACAAAGCTCCTTAAATGCTTGCCCTCGCGTCTACCTACGCCAGCAACAACCGTTAGGCCATCACTGGGGGAACCCAGTTCAGATTTTTTTCGATATCAGCAGCTGTCATTGGGTGAGTGCTTACCTCCCCCAGTGCTGCACTGGCCTTTGCCACTGCCAATGACTATCCCAAAATCAGTTGTTGGGCTCTTCCAACACCAGCAACTGTCATGCAATCATCACTAAGGTCCTCCAATGTTGGCACTAGCATCTATCAACATAAACCACTGCCTGCAAAAATAACTGAGAAGTCTTTTGGTTTGCCTCATGCTGTCATCGACGTTTGCCAAAACCAACAAATGCCTCGCACTAGTAATTGAGCAGTCGTTGGTTCTATCAAACCTGAAGCGCGCATCTACCAACACCAACACCTTTCTCGCAATAGTTGTTGGGCTTTCCTAATACTAGCAACAATCATGCGATCATCGTTAGTCTCCCATGATGCTGGCATTGGCATCTATTGACACCAGTAACTGCCTGAAATAATAGCAAGGAAGTCCTTTGGTTCATCTAGTTCGGGCATCGGCATGTGCCAGCACTAGTAGCAACCCACAATTATAATTGGGCAATTGTTGGGTTCCTTAAAACCAAGCGCAAGCATGTGTGTGCCCAAACAACTTCCAAACATCCATCGTTAGGCTTTCGTAATGCCAACAATGACTGCCATTAGGCAATCATTAGGGCAACCCAGCGTTAATGTTGGGTCATCCTTGAGTTTTGTTTGTGTAAGAACTGGCATCTACCAGCATCAACGACTGTCCAATAACAGTCATTAGGCTCTACCAATGCAAGCGACTATCATTAGGTCGTCGCTAAGTTGCCCCGGTACTAGCATTAGCGTCTATCAATGCTAACAACTACCCCGTAATACTGGTTATGCAGTTCTTGGGTTCCTCTTATGCTGGTGTCATAATCAGCCAACACCAATAACTATCCCATAACAATGACTCAGCAGTCGCTCGGTTCCTTCAAAGCTGGCGCGAGTGTCTGCCAGGACCAGTGACGTCCGTGCATAAGTATTTGGCCTCTCCCAGTGCCCACTAATATTACTGCTTCATCATTTGACTCCTTTTGTGGTTGCCTTCATGTTTATGTGTGCCAGCAACTCCCACTAGGCTAACGATAGGAAAACCCAATGCTAATGTGTGCTAAGGCCCACGACTGTCACTAAGTCATTGCTGAATTGCTCTAGTACTCACTCTACGATCTACTAGTGTTTGCGATTATCCGATAATAGTTGTTGGGTTCTTCTAAATCAAGTGTCTATCCAAGGGTCATCGTATGGCTCCCTCAGTGTCGGCAATAGCAATTCCCAATTACATCATCTGCCACTACCTAAAACTACCCCTTAACGAAGGCTGGATAGTCATTAGGTTCTTTTAGTGCTTGCCCTTGCGTTTACTTACGCCAGTGACTGCCTAGCTATAGTTAAAAGGCTCTCCCAAACCAGCGACTGTCATGGGGTAATCGTTTGGCTTCCTTCATGCTAGTACTAGTGTTTACCCATACCAGCAACTGCCTCATAGAAATGATCTGGCTCATCCTAGATTACCCTAGTGTCTGCGCCAGTCCCTCCGAACACCCGTAACTACCCAGTAGCAGTAGCAACGTAGCCGTTAGGTCTTTTCAATGTTGGCACGAGGTCTACTAGCACCAAAGACTTCTACATGATAGTCATTGGGCTCTCCAAATGCCAACCACTACTACTAAGGCATCATTAAGCTCCCCTAATGCTTGCCCTCGTGTCTACCTGTGCCAGGGACAACCGTTAGGCCATCATTTGGGGATCCTAGCACAGATCTCTACTGACACTAGTAGCTATCACTGGGTCATTGCTCTAATGCTGACGTTGGCCGCTGCCAGTGCCAAGGACTACCCCAATATCAGTCGTTGGGCTCTTCCAACAACAACAACTATCATGTAGTCATCACTACGGTTCCACAGTGTTGGCATTGGCATCTATCGACATTAGTAACTTTTTGTAGATATAGCTGAAAAGTCTCATGTCTACGTGTGCCAGCAACTTCCACTAGGCTAACGATAAGAAAACCCAATATTAATGTGTGCTAAGGCCCGTGATTGTCACTAAGTCATTGCTGAGTTGCTCTAGTACTGACTCTACGATCTACTAGCATTGTGATTGCCCGATAACAATTGTTGGGTTCTCATAAATCAAGTGTCTATCCAAGGGTTATCACATGGCTCCCTCGGTGTCAACAATATCTATTCCCAATTACATCATGTGCCACTACCTAAAATTGCCCTTCAATGAAGGTGGGATAGTCATTGCGTCTACTTACACCAGTGACTACCTAGCTATAGTCGTAAGGCTCTCCCAAACCAGCGACTATCATGGGGTAATCGTTGGGCTTCCTTTATGCTAGTACCAATGTTTACACACACCGGCAACTATCTCACAGAAATGATCGGGCTCACCCTAGATTACCCTAGTGTGTACGCTAGTCCTTCCTAACACCCATAACTACTCAGTAGCAGTAGCAAGGTAGCCATTAGGTCCTTTCAATGTTGGCACGATGTCTACTAGCACCAAAGACTTCTTCACGATAGTCATTGGGCTCTTCAAATGCCAACCACTACTACTAAGTTATCATTAAGCTCCCTTAGTGCTTGCCTCCATGTCTACCTATGCCAGCAACAACCGTTAGACCATTGTTTGGGAAAACCAGCGCAGATCTCTACAGACACCAGTAGTTATCTCTGGGTCATTGCTCTAGTGCTGACGCTGGCCACTACCAGTGCCAAGGACTACCTTAATATCAATCGTTGGGCTCTTCCAACAACAACAACTATCACACAGTCATCACTACGGTCCCTCGGTGTTGGCACTGGCATCTATCGACATGAATAACTTCTTGTAGAATTAGCTGAGAAGTCTCTTGGTTTGCCTTATGCTGACATCGATGTCTGCCAACACCAACAACTGCCCACACTAAGTAACTGAGCAGTCATTGGTTCCCTCAAACCTTGGGCGAGCATCAGCTAACACCAACACCTTTCTCGTAGTAGTTGTTGGGCTTTTCCAATACCAGCAGTAGTCGTGCGGTCATCGTTAGTCTCCCTCGATACTATCACTAGTGTCTATCGACACCAGCAACTACTCGCAACAATAGTAAGGAAGACTTTTGCTTCACCTAGTACTGGCGTTTGCGTGTGCTAACACTAATAACTACCCCACCATTGTAGTTTGGCAATCATTGGGTTTCTTAAAAACAAGCATGATCATGTTCGTGGCCCAACCCAACAACCGTCATTAGGCTTTTGTAACGCCAACAATGAGTGCAATTAGGCAATCATTAGGCCAACCCTTCATCGTAGATGCTTGGCAGCTTTTGTGACTAACGTTGAGTGTTCGTTAAGTTTCGTTTTTGCAAGCACTGGCATCTACTGGCATCAACGAATGCCCAACAGCAGTCATTAGCTCTGGCAACACAAGTGACTGTCATTGAGTCGTCACTAAGTTAGCCCGAGTGTCTATTGATGCTAACAACTACCTCGTAATACTGGTTACGCAGTCCTTGGGTTCCTCCTATGATGTTGTCATCATCTACCAACACTAATAACTACCCCATAACAATGACTCAGCAGACAATGGGTTAATTCAAAGCTAGTGTGAGTGTCTGCTAGCAGCAACGACATCCGTGCTTTAGTTTTTAGGCTCTCCCAGTGCCCACTACTACTACTACTTCATCATTCGACTCCTTTTGTAGTTTCCTTTAAGTCTACATGTGCTAGCAACTCCCACTAGGCTAACGCAAGAAAAATCTAACCTTGATGTCTGCTATGGCCCGCGACTGTCGTTAGGTCATTATTGAGTTGCTCTAGTATTGACACTGTGCTTTACTAGCATTTGCGATTAGCCGATAAAAAGTGTTAGGCTCTCTTAAATCCAGTGACTATCAAAAGGTCGTTGTTGGGCTCCCCCGGTGCTAAAACTAGCATTCCCCAATTTTGTCATTTACTAGTACCGTTAACTACCCCTCAACAAAGGCTAGACAATTGTTGGGCTCTTTTTGTGCTTGCCTTCGCATCTATCTACGTCCGTGACTATGTAGTTATAGTCGTAGGGCTCATCCAACACTAGGGACTGTCATTGGGCAATCGTTGGGCTTCCCTTGTTCCAATATTAGCATTTACTAACACCGGTAACTACCTCACAGAAATGACAGGCCTCTCTCTAGGTTCCCCTAGTCTCGGCACTGCTATCTGTCAGAACCCGTAACTACCGAGTAGTAGTAGCAAGGTAGCCTTTGGGTCCTTTCAAAATTGGCATGACGGTAACACCAACGACTTCTTCATGATAATCATTGGGCTCTCTCAATTGCCAACCGCTACTACTAAGGCATCATTAAGCTTCTTTAGTGCTTGCCCTCACATCTTACTATGCCAGCAACTACCGTTTAGCCATCATTGGGGGAAGCCAGTGCAAATCTTTATCGACACCACCAACTACAGTTGGGTCATTGCATAGCTCCCCCTATGGCGATGCTGACCTTTACCAGTGCCTATGACTACCTAAACATCAGTCGTTGGGCTCTTCTAACAACCACAACTATCACGCAGTCACAGCTAGGGTCCTCTAGTGCTGTTACTCGCATCTATGATATGAGCACCTGCCTGTAAAAATAGTTAAGAAGTCTATTGGTTTGCCTTGTGCTGACATTGGTGTCTCCC
The DNA here is from genome assembly GCA_021397835.1 of Moringa oleifera. Classification (NCBI taxonomy): domain Eukaryota; kingdom Viridiplantae; phylum Streptophyta; class Magnoliopsida; order Brassicales; family Moringaceae; genus Moringa; species Moringa oleifera. Next base: position 178,378 of record JAJFZO010000728.1, on the reverse strand, counting down.
AACATCGATAACTTCCCGACAGTAGTAGCTGAGCAGTCTTTAGTTCCCTCAAAGCTGGAGCGAGCATCTGCCAGAACCAACACCTTTCCCAGCGTAGTTGTTTGGCAGCCTTAGTGACTATCATTAGGTCATCACTGAGTTTCATTTGTGCTAGTATTAACATCTACTAGCATCAATAACTGCCCGATAACAGTTAATGGGCTCTGCCAACACGAGCGACTATCATTACGTCATCGCGAGGTTGCCCGAGCGCTAGTACTAGCATCTATCGATGCTAAGAACTACCTCACAATAATGGTTGGGCAGTCCTTAGGTTCCCCTTAAGTTGGTGTCATCATCGCCCAACACTAATAACTACTTTGTAATAAAGACTCGATAATTGCTGGGTTCTTTCAAAGCTGGCGTGAGTGTCTACCAACACCAGCGACGTCCTGGCAAAAGTTTTTGGGCTCTTCTAGTGCCCACTACTACTGCTACATTGTCATTTGATTTCTTATGTGGCCGCCTTCAAGTCTACCTATGCCTGCAACTCCCACTAGGCTGACGCTAGGAAAACCCAGCGCCGATATGTGCTAAGGCCTGCAACTGTCTCTAGGTCATTGTTAAGTTGCTCTAGCACTGACGTTCTGGTCTACTAGTATCTACGATTGCCCAATAAAAGTTATTGAGCTCTCCTAAATCCAGTGACCATCAAAGGGTCATCGCTAGGCTCCCCCGATGTGGGCATAAGTGTTTCTACATGCCATCTTTGGTAGACCCTTATAACTACCCTGCAACAAAAGCTGGATAGTCGTTGGGCTGATTAAGTGTTTGCCGTCGCATCCACCTGCACCAGTGACTGCCTAACTATAGTTGTTGGGCTCTCCCAACAGTTGCGACGGTCATGGGGTGATCGTTGGGCTATTTAAGTGCTAATACACACCGACAACTGCCTTGCAGAAATGACACGGTTGTCCCTAGGTTCCCCTAGTGTCAGCGTTGGTGTCAACCAACACTCGTAACTAACCAATAGTGGTAGCAAGGCAGTCGTTGGGGCCCCTCAAAGTTGGCACGAGGGTTTACTAGCACCAGCAATTCTTCACAACAGTCATTGGGCTTTCTCAATGCCGAGAACTACTACTGGGGTGTCGTTAACCTCCTTTAGTGCTTGGCCTCACGTCTACCCATGCCAGCGACAACAATTAGGTCATCGTTTGGGAAACCCAACGCAGACCTCCACCGACCCAAGTAGCTATCACTAGGTCATTGCTTAGCTGCCCTAGTGCTAGCATTGGCCTTTGCCAATGCCAACGACTACCCCAATATCAATCGTTGGGTTCTTCCAGCAGTAGCAACTGTCACGCAGTCATCGCTAGGGTCCTCGGTGCTAGGAGTGGCATTTATCGACATGAGTTGCCTGTAGAAATAGCTGAGAAGTCTCTTGGTTCGCCTCGTGCTGACATCGATGTCTGCCAATACAACAACTACCCTGCACTGGCAGCTGAGAAAGTCATTAGTTCCTTCAAAGCTAGAGTGAGCATCTACATGAACCAACACCTTTCCCGCTGTAGTTTTGGGTTTTTCCACTACCTACAATAGTCATGCAGTCATCGATAGTCGCCCTTAATGCTGGCACTCTCATCAATCAACACCACCAACTGTGTGCAGCAATAGGAGGGAACACCTGGTGCTAGCATCGACATCTGTTAACACCAATTACTCCCTATAATAGTAGTTAGATGATCATTAAGTTCCCTAAAAATAAGTGTGATTATCTGCCTGCCCAATGACTTCCTTACAGTCATCGTTAGGCTTTCGTAATTCCAAAAACGACTGCCATTGGGCAATCAATAGGGGAACCCACTATAAATGTTTAGCACCTTTAGTGACTATCAATAGATTTTCGTTGAGTTTTGTTTGTACAAGCACTGGAATCTATTAGTATCTATGACTGTCCAGTAGTAGTCATTGGGTCTATTAACACGAGCGACTATCATTGGCTTGTCGTTAGGTTGCCTGGGTACTTACAATAGCGTCTATCGATGCTAACAACTACCCCATAATACTGGTTGCGCAGTCCTTGGGTTCCACTAACGATGGTGTCATCATCTGCTAGCACTAATAACTAACCCGTAACAATGACTCGGCTGTCATTGGGTCCTTTCAAAGTTGGTACAAGTGTTTGCCAGCACCAGCGACGTGCCTGCATAAGTTTCAGGGCTCTCCGAATACGCATTAGTACTGCTACTTTGTTGTTCGACTCCTTTTGCGGTTGCTATCATGTCTACCTGTGCCAATAACTGCCACTAGGCTAACAATAGGAAAACCCAATGCTGATGTTTACTAAGCCCCGCGACTATCGCTAGGTCCTTACTGAGTTGCTCTAGTACTGACTCTCCGATCTACTAGCATTTGCGATTGCCCAATAACACTTATTGGGTTCTTCCAAACCTAGTGACTATTTAAGGGTCATCGCTAGGCTCCCTCGGTGCTGGCGGTTGTGTTTCCCAATTTTGTCATCTACTAATACCTATAACAACCCCACAAAAAAGGCTGAAAAGTCATTGGGCTCTTTTAGTGCTTGCCCTCGCGTCTACCTACATCAGTGACTACCTAGCTATAGTCCTATTGCTCCTCCAACACTAGCAACTATCATGGGGTAATCGTTGGGCTTCCCTTGTGCTAGTACCAGCGTTTACACACATCGATAACTACCTTACAGAAATGATAGGGCTCTCCTTAGGCTCCACCAGTGTCAACACCGGTGTCTGCCAACACCCGTAACTACCCAGTAGTAGAAGCAACGAAGCCATTGTGTCCCCTCAAAATTGGCACAAGGGTCTACTAGCACCAATAACTTCTTCACGATAGTCAATGGGCTCTCCCAATGCCAACCACCACTACTAGAGCATCGTTAAGCTTGTCTAGTGCTTGCCCTCTCATCTACCTATGCCAACAATAACTGTTAGGCCAACTTAGGGGAACCTAGTGCAGATCTCTATCGACACCAGCAGCTATCATTAGGTCATTGCATAGCTCCCCCTATGCTGGCGCTGGCCTCTACCAGTGCTGACGACTCCCCCAACATCAATCGTTGGACTCTTACAACACATCCAACTATCATGTAGTCATTGCTAGAGTCCCTTAACGCTGGCATTCGTGTCTATCAAGATCGTACTGACATCCTGTCTCCCAACACTAACAACTGCCTCACATTAGTAGCTGAATAGCCGATGGTTCTGCCAAAGTTAGAGTGAGCATCTGCAAGCACCAACAACTTTCTTGCAGTACTTGTTCGGCTGTCTCAATACTAAAAATTGCCATGCGATCATCGTTAGTCTCCCCCGATGCGAGCACAGCATCTATTGACACCAACAACTGCCCACAGCAATAGTAGGGAAATCTTTTGGTTCATTTAGTGCTGGTGTCGACATGTGTCAACACCAATAACTACCCTACAATATTAGTTGGGCAATTGTTGGGTTCTCTAAAAAGAAGTGCGAGCATATACAAGCCCCAATGATTTTCTAACAGTCGTCATTAGGCTCTCATAATGCCAACAACGACTGTCATTTAGTAATCATTAGGCAACCCATTGTAGATGTTTAGCACGTTTAGTGACTATCATTGGGTCTTCGTCGAGTCTTCTTTGTGCAATAACTCATATCTACTAGAATCAATGACTACCCAACAGCAGTCATTGGGCTCTACCAACCCGAGTGACAATCATTGGGTCATCGATTGGTCGCCCCGATACTAGCACCAACATCTATCGATGCTAACAATTATCTCACAACACTGGTTGTGCAGTCCTGGGTTCCTCTTATGCTGGTGTCATCTTCTCTTAACATTAATAACTACCCCGTAACAACGACTCGGTGGTCGTTGGGTTCTTTCAAAGCTAGTGCGAAAGTCTGCGAGCACCAGCGACATCCCTACATAAGTTTTTGGGCTCTCCAAGTGCCAACTACTACTTCTACTTTGTCCTTCGACTTCTTTTGTGGCGGCTGTCATGTTTACTTGTGCCAGCAACTACCACTAGGTTGACGATAGGAAAACCTAATGCTGATGTTCGCTAAGGCCTGCGACTGTCGGTAGGTCATTGCTGAGTTACTCTAGTACTGACACCGATCTATTAGCGTCTGCGATTGCCCAATAACACTTACTGGGCTCTCCTAAATCTAGTGACTATCGAAGGGACATTGCTGGGCCCCCCAATGTTGGCATTAACGTTTCCTAATTTCATCATTTGCCAGTAACTATAACTATCCTGCAATAATGGCTCGAAAGTCACTGGGCTTGCCCTCACGTCTACCTATGCTAGTGACTGCCTAGCTATAGTCGGAGGGCTCCCCCAACACGAGTGACTATCATGGGGTAATCATTGGGCTTCCCTTGTGCTAGTACTAATGTTTACACACACCGATAATTACTATATAAAAATGGTAGGGCTCTCCCTAGGTTCCACCAGTGTCAGCGTCGGTGTTTGCCAACACCCGTAACTACCCACTAGTAATAGCAAGGCAGCCGTTGTGCTCCTTTAAACTTGGCACGAGGGTCTACTAGCACCAACAACTTCTTTTCGATAGTCATTGGGCTCTCCCAATGCCAACCACAACTACTACGGCGTTGTTAAGATCCTTTAGTGCTTGTCCTCGTGTCTACCCATGCCAGCAACAACCATTAGGCCATCTTGGGGGAACCCATTGTTGATATCTACTAACACCAACAACTGTCATTGAGTCATTGCGTAGCTCCCTTTGTGCTGGCGTCGACATCTACTATGGTCGATGACTACTCTAACATCAATAGTTGGGGTCTTCCATCACAGCTAACTACTATGTAGTCATCGCTAGGGTCCTCTAGTGCTGGCACTCGCGTCTATTGACATGAGCAACTACCTGCAGAAACAACTTAGAAGTCTCTTGGTTTGCCTCATGCAAACATTGATGTCTCCTAACACCAACAACTGCCCCGCATTAGTAGTTGAATTGTCGATGGTTCCGCCAAAATTGCAGCAAGCATCTGCGAGCACTAACGACTTTTCCGCATTAGTTGTTAGGATTTTCCAATACCAAAAATAGCCATGCGATCATCGTTAGTCTCTCCCGATGCTAGGACAACACCTATCGACACCACTAACTGCCCGCAACAAAAGCAGGGAACTCTTTTGATTCACTTATCCAACACCAATAACAACCTAACAATAGTAGTTAGGCAATCATTGGGTTCCCTAAAAGCAAGCGCGAGCAACTGCCAACCCGAACAACTTTCCAACAGTCGTCGTTAGGCTCTTACAACACCAACAACGACTACCATTGGGCAATTACTGGGCCAACCCACAGTAGATGTTTGGCACCTTTAATGACCATCGTTGGGTCTTCGTCGAGTTTTGTTTCTGCAAGCTGTCGCAACTATTAGCATCAACAGCTGCCCAATGGCAGCTGTTGGGCTCTACCAATGCGAGCGACTATCATTGGGACATCGCTAGGTTGCCTCAGTACTAGCATTAGCATCTATTGATGCTAACAACTACCCCGCAATACTAGTTGTGCAGTCCTTGGGTTCCTCTTATGCTGGTGTCATCATTTCTCAACACTAATAACTACCTTGTAAGAATGACTCAGCAATCGCTTGGTTTCTTCAAAGTTAGTGCAATAGTCTGGCAGCACCAGTCATGTCCCTGCACATGTTTTTAGGCTCTCCTAGTGCCCGCTATTACTGTTACTTTGTTGTTCGACTCCTTTTGCGGTTGCCTTCATGTCTACATGTGCTAGCAACTGTCACTAGGCTAATGTTAGGAAAACCCAATACTGATGTTTGCTAAGGTCTGCAACTATTGTTAGGTCACTATTGAGATGCTTTAATACTGACCTTGCAGTCTACTAGCCTCTGCGATTGCCCAACAAAAGTTGTTGGGCTCTCTTCAATCCAGTGACTATCAAAGGGTCGTCATTGGGTTCCACCAGTGCTGGCACTAGTGTTTCTAAATGCCACCTTCAGCCAACATCAATAACCACCTCGCAAGAAAAGCTGGACAGTCGTTGGGTTTTTTTAGTGCTTGCCCTTGCATTTACCTCCGCTATTGACTACGTAAATAGAGTCGTTAGGCTCTCCAAACACTAACGACGATTAGTAACTACCTCGCTGTAGTAGCAAGGTAGCGGTTTGGTCCCCTCAAAGTTGGCACGAGGGTCTACTAGCACCAACAACTTCTTCACAACAGTTATTAAGCTCTGCGAATGCCATCCACTATAGCTAGTGCGTCATTAAGCTCCTCTAGTGCTTGTCATCACATCTACCTACTTGAGCGATAACCATTAGGCCATGGTTGAGGGAACCCAATGCAGATCACCACCGGCACTAGCAACTATCGCTGGGTTATTGCATAGCTCCCTCAGTGTTGGCATGGGCCTCTACTAGTGCCGACAACTACCCCAACATGAGTCGCTCAGCTCTTTCAATACCAACGATTGTCATGCAGTCATCGCTGGTGTCCTTCGATGCTGGCACTGGCGTCTATTGACATGAGCAATGCATGTAAAAATTGATGAGAAGTATTTTGGTTCACCTAGGTTGACATCGTGTCTTCTAACACAAACAACTACCCCACAACAGTAGCTGAGCAGCCGTTGGTTCCCGCGAAGCTGGGGGCGAGCATGTGCCAGCACCAACACCTTATTTGCAGTAGTTGTTAGGCTTTCCCAATACCACCAACACCTTTGATGATGGCACTAGCATTTATCGACACTAGCAACTACCCGTAATAATAGCATAAAAGTCTTTTGGTTCACTTAGTGCTGGCGTCGGAATGTGCCAACATCAGTAAGTACCCTACAATTATAGTTGGCCAATCATTGGGTTCCCTAAAAACATAAGCGATCATCTACGTGCCCCAACGACTTCCCAAGCCATCATTAAGCTCTCGCAACAGCAACTATGATTGCCATAATGCAATCATTGGAATAACCCAACGTAGATGTTGGGTAGCTTTAGTGACTATCGTTGGGCCTTTGCTGAGTTCTGTTTGTGCTAGCACTAGCATTTACCAGCATCAACGACTATCCAACAGCAATCATGGGCTTTTCCAATGCGAGCGATTATCATTGTGTCGTTGCTAGGTTACCTTGGTGCTAGTACTAGCCTCTATCGATGCTAATACTACCCCATAATAATGGTTGGGCAGTGCTTGGGTTCCTTTTTTACTGGTTTCATCATCTACCAACACTAATAACTACCCTATAACAATGACTCTCTAGTTGCTGCGTTCCTCCAAAGTTGGTGCAAGTGTTTGCCAGCACCAGTAACACCTCTGCATAAGTTTTTGGGCCTCCGAGTGCCCACAACTATTGTTACGTCATCGTTTGACTCCTTCTGTGGTTGCCTTCTTGTCTACCTGTGCCAGTAACTACCCATGCGATTGCTCGATAAAAGTTGTTGGGCTCTCCTAAATCAATGACTATCAAAGGGTCGTTGCTGTGCTCCCCCGATGTCGGTACTAGTTTTTCCTAATGCCGTCTTTAGCCAACATCTATAACTACCCCATAATAGAAGCTGAAGTCGTTAGGCTCTTTTAGTGTTGCCTTCGTGTCTACCTGCTCTAGTGACTGCTTAACTGTAGTCGTTGGGCTCTGTCAACACTAGCGATGGTCATAGGGTGACTGTTGGGCTTCCGTGGTGCCAGTACTAGCATTTACGCACACCGACAATTGCCTCACAGAAATGACAGAGCTGTCCCTAGGTTCCCCTAGTGTCGGCACCGTTGTGTGTCAACACCCATAGCTACATAGTACTAGTAGTAAGGTAGCTGTTGGCTCCCCACAAAGTTGACACAAGGGTCTAATAGCACCAACGACTACTTCATAATAGTCATTGGGCTATCCAAATGTGAACCACTACTATTGGGGTGTCGTTAAGCTCCTCTAATGCTTGCTCTCGCATCTACCTATGCCAACCACAACCGTTAAGCCATCGTTGGGGGAACCCAGCGTAGATTTTTAACGTCAAGAGGAGCTGTTGTTGGGTCATTGCTTAGCTTCCCTAGTGCTGGTGCTAGCCTCTTCCAATGTCGACAAGTACCCCAACATCAGTTGTTAGGTCTTTCAACACCACCAACTATCATGTAGTCATCACTACAGCCCCCAGTCCTTGCATTAGCATCTATCGACATGAGCAACTACATGCAGAAATAGCTGAGAAGTCTCTTCGTTCATCTCGTGCTGACATCGATGTCTTTTAACACCAACAATTGCCCCGTAGTAGTAACTAAGTTGTTGTTCGTTCCCCTAAAACTTGAGCGAGCATTTGCAAGTACCAACCAACTTCCCTGCAATAGTTATTGTGCTTTCTTAATACCAGCAACAATCATGCGATCATCGTTAGTCTCCCTCGATGCTCGCACTAGTGTTTACTGACACTAACAACTGCCCATAACAATAGCAAGGAAGTCTTTTGGTTCACCTAGTAATGGCTTCGATGTGTGTCAACACCAATAACTACCCCACAATTATAATTGGGCCATTGCTAGGTGGTTCCCTGTAAACAAGCTTGAGCATGGTGTGCCCTAACGACTTCCCAATAACTGTCATTAGGCTCTTGTAACGCCAACAACGACTGCCATTGGAGAAACCCAGTGTAGATGTTTGGCAGCTTTCATATCTATTGTTGGGACTTCATTGAGTTTTGTTTTTGCAAGCATTGGCATTTACCAGCATCAACGACTGCCCAACAACAACTATTGGGCTCTACCAACCCAAGCGACTATCATTGAGTCATCGCTAGGTTACCTCAGTACTAGCACTAGCATCTATCGATGCTAACAACTATCCCACAATACTAGTTGCACAGTCATTGGGTTCCTCTTATGCTGGTGTCATCATTTGCCAGTAATAACCACTACCCCTTAACGATGACTCGGTAGTCCCTGCATAAGTTGTTGGGCTCTCTAGTGCCCACTACTACTGCTACTTCCTCGATCGACTCTTTTTGTGGTTGCCTTTGTGTCAACCTGCGCCAGCAACTACCACTAGGCTAATGATAGGAAAACCTAATGTTCATGTCTGCTAAGGCCCGCGACTGTCGCTAGATCACTGCTGAATTGCTCTATTACTGACTCTACGATCTGCTAGTGTCTGCGATTGCCTGATAATAGTTACTGGGCGTTCCTAAATCTAGTGACTATCCAAAGGTTGTAGCTGGACTCACTCGGTGCCGGCACTAGTGTTTCCCAATTTTGTCATTTGCTAGTACCTATAACTACCCCTCAACAAAGGCTAGACAGTCATTGGGCTTTTCTAGTGCCTGTCCTCACATCTACCTACGCCAACGACTTCTTAAATATAGTCGTAGGGCTCTCCCAATACCAGCGACTATCATGGGGTAATCATTAGGCTTCTTTTGTGCTGATGTGAGCATTGAGAAACACTAAAAATTGCCTCATAGATATGGCAGGGCTCTCCCTATGTTCCCCTAGTGTTACCATCGGTGTTTGCCAACACTCGTAACTACCCAGTAGTAGTAGCAAGGTAGCTGTTGGGTCCTCTCAAAGTTAGTACGAGGGCCTACTAGCACCAATGACTTCTTCGCGATAGCCGTGAGGCACTCCCAATGCCAATCACTACTACTAAGGCGTCCTTAAGCTCCTTTAATGCTTGCCTTTGCATCTACCTACGTGAGCAACGATCATTAGGCCATCGTTGAGGGAACCCAATGCAGATCTGTACGATACCAACAGCTATCGCTGTCAACACCTATAACTACCCTACAACAAATGCTAGACAGTCATTGAGTTTTTTTTGTGCTTGCCCTCATGTCTATGTACGCTAATGAGTGCCTAGCTATAGTCGTTGGGCTCTCCTAACACTAGGGACAGTTATGAGGTGATCGTTGGGCTTCCCCTACGCTAGTACTAGCGTTTACACATATAGGTAATTGTCTCGCAAAAATGACAAGGTTGTCCTTAGGTTCCCTTAGTATCGACGTCGTTATGTGCTAACACCCATAACTACCTAGTAATAATAGCAAGGCAGCCATTGGATCCCCTCAAAGTTGGTACGAGGGTCAAATAGCACCAGTGACTTCTTCACAACAATCATTGGCCTCTCTCAATGCTAACCACTGCTACTAGGGCATCACAAAGCTCCTCTAATGGTTGCCTTCGCATCTACCTATGCTAGCAACAAATGTTAGGCCATCATTGGGGGAACCCAGTGCAGATTTCTATCGATACCAGGAGCTGTCGTTGGGTCAGTGCTTACCTCCCCCAGTGCTGTGCTGTCCTTTGCCATTGTCGATGACTATCCCAACATCAGTCGTTGGGCTATTCCAACACTAGCAACTATCATGCAGTCATTGCTAAGGTCCTCCAATGTTGGCTTTAGCATCTATCGACATAAGCAACTGCCTGCAAAAATAGTTGAGAAGTCTTTTGGTTTGCCTCATGCTGACATCAACGTTTGCCAAAACCAACAAATGCCTCGCACTAGTAATTGAGCAGTTGTTGGTTCTGTCAAACCTGGATCATGCATCTACTAACACCAACACCTTTCTAGCAATAGTTATTGGGCTTTTCTAGTACCAGCAACAATCATGCGGTCATCGTTAGTCTCTCATGATGCTGGCATTGGCGCCTATCGACACCAGCAACTGCCTGAAATAATAGCAAGGAAGTCCTTTGGTTCATCTAGTACGGGTGTCGGCATGTGCCAGCACCAATAGCAACCCCACAATTATAATCGAGCAATTATTAGGTTTCCTAAAAACAAGTGCAAGCATGGGCGTGCCCAAACGACTTCCAAACATCCATCGTTAGTCTTTCGTAATGCCAATAATGACTGCCATTAGGTAATCATTGGGCAACCCAGTGTTAATGTTTGACAGCTTTAGTGACTATTGTTGGGTCGTCCCTGAGTTTGGCTTGTGCAAGAACTGGTATCTACTAGCATCAACGACTGTCCAATAACAGTCATTAGGCTCTACCAACGCAAGCGACTATCATTGAGTCATCGCTAGGTTGCCCCAGTAATAGCACTAACGTCTATCAATGCTAGCAACTACCCTGCAATACTGGTTATGTAGTCCTTAGGTTCCTTTTATGCTAGTGTCATCATCAATAAACACCAATAACTACCCCGTAACAATGACTCAGTAGTTGCTCAATTCCTTCAAAGCTGGCGCGCCTATCTTCCAGGACCAGCAACGTTTGTGCATAAGTATTTGGCCTCTTTTAGTGCCCACTACTATTGCTACTTCATCATTTGACTCCTTTTATGGTTGCCTTCATGTCTACATGTGCCAGTAACTCCTACTAAGCTAACAATAGAAAAACCCAATGTTAATGTGTGCTAAGGCCCACGACTATCACTAAGTCATTTCTAAGTTGCTCTAGTACTGACTCTACAATCTACTAGCATTGCGATTGCCTGATAATAGTTGTTGGGTTCTCTTAGATCAAGTGTCTATCCAAGGGTCATCGCTTGGCTCCCTCGGTGTCGGCAATAGCGATTCCCAATTACATCATGTGCCATTACCTAAAACTACCTTTTAATGAAGGCTGGATAGTCATTGGGTTCTTTTAGTGCCTACCCTTGCGTCTACTTACGCCAGTGACTTCCTAGCTATAGTCGTAAGGCTCTCCCAACACCAGCAACTATCATGGGGTAATCATTGGGCTTCCTTTTTGCGAGTACTAGTGTTTACACACACCGGCAACTGCCTCACAGAAATGATCGGGCTTACCCTAGATTACCCTAGTGTCTGTGCTAGTCCCTCCCAACACCCGTAACTACTCAGTAGCAGTAGAAAGGTAACTGTTAGGTCCTCTCAATGTTGACACGAGGGTTGACTAGCACCAAAGACTTCTTCACGATAGTCATTGGGCTCTCCAAATGCAAACCACTACTATTAAGGCATCATTAAGCTCCTTTAGTGCTTGCCCTCGTGTTTACTTATGCCAGTGACAACCGTTAGGCCATCGTTTGGGGAGCCCAGCGCAGATCTCTATCAGTAGCTATCGCTGGGTCATTGCTCTAGTGCTGACGCTGGCCACTGCCAGTGCCAAAGACTACCTCAATATCAGTCGTTGGGCTTTTTCAACACCAGCAGCTATCATGCAGTCATCACTAAGGTCCTTCGATGTTGAAATTGGCATCTATTGACATGAGTAACTTCTTGTAGAAATAGCTAAGAAGTCTCTTGGTTTGCCTCATGCTGACATCGATGTCTGCCAACACCAACAACTACCCCGCACTAGTAACTGAGCAGTAGTTGGTTCCCTCAAACCTTGGGCGAGCATCAGCCAACACCAACACCTTTTTCGTAGTAGTTATTGGGCTTTGCCAATGCCAACAATAGTCGTGCGATCATTTTTTGTCTCCCCTGATACTGGTATTAGTGTCTATCGACACCAGCAACTACCCACAATAATAGTAGGGAAGACTATTGGTACACCCGGTATTGGCATTCGCGTGTGTCAACACTAATAACTACCCCATAATTGTAGTTTGGCAATCATTGGGTTCCCTAAAAATAAGTGCGATCATGTGCGGGGTCCAACAACTTCTCAATAACCGTTGTTAGGCTTTTATAACGCCAACAATGACGGCAATTGGGCAATCATTAGGCCAACCCAGCGTAGATGCTTGACCGCTTTTGTGACTAACGTTGAGTGTTTGTTAAGTTTTGTTTCTACAAGCACTAGCATCTACCAACATCAACGAATGCCCAATAGCAGTCATTAGCTCTACCTACATGAGCGACTGTCATTGGGTCGTCGCTATGTCGGCCCGGTTCTAGCACTAAAGTTTATCGATGCTAACAACTACCCCGCAATACTGGTTACGCAATCCTTGGGTTCCTCCAATGCTAGTGTCCTCATCTACCAACACTAATAACTACCCTATAACAATGACTCAGCAATCACTAGGTTAATTTAAAGCTGGTGTCAGTGTCTACCAGCACCAGCGACGTCCCGGCATAAGTTTTTGGGCTCTTCCAATGCCCACTACTACTGCTACATCATCATGCGATTTCTTATGTGGCTGCTTTCAAGTCTACTTGTGCCAGGAACTCCCACTAGGCTAATGCTAGGAAAACCCAGCGCCGATGTGTGCTAAGGCCTGCGACTGTCGCTAGGTTATTGCTGAGTTGCTCTAGTACTGACACTGTGGTCTACTAGTATCTATGATTGCCTAACAAAAGTTGTTGGGCTCTCCTAAATCCAGTGACCATCAAAGGGTCGTCGCTAGGCTCCCCCGATGTCGGCATAAGTGTTTCTAAATGTCGTCTTTGGCCAACATTTATAACTACCCCGCAACAAAAGCTGGATAGTCGTTGGGCTGTTTAAGTGCTTACCGTTATGTCTACCTATGCTAGTGACTGCCTAACTATAGTTGTTGGGCTCTCCCAATACTTGTGACGGCCATGGGGAGATTGTTAGGTTATTTAAGTTCTAATACACACCGACAACTACCTCGCAGAAATGACACGGCTGTCCCTAGGTTCCCTTAGTGTCAGCGTCGATGTCTGCCAACACTCGTAACTACCCAGTAGAAGTAGCAAGGTAGTCATTGGGTCCCCTCAAAGTTGGAACGAGGGTTTACTAGCACCAGCAACTTCTTCACAACAGTCATTAGGCTCTCCCAATGCCGAAAACTACTACTGCGGTGTCGTTAAACTCCTCAAGTGCTTGGCCTCGCGTTTGCCCATGCCAGCGACAACAGTTAGGCCATCGTTGGGGTAACCCAATGCAAACCTCCGTCGACTCGAGCAGCTGTCACTAGGTCATTGCTTAGCTGCCCTAATGTTGGCGCTGGCCTCTGCCAGTGTCGATGACTACCCCAACATTAATCGTTGGGCTCTTCCAATACTAGCAATTGTCATGCAGTCATCGCTAGGGTCCCTAATTCTATGAGTGGCATTTATCGACATGAGTTACTTGCAGAAATTGCTAAGAAGTCTCTTGGTTCACCTCGTGCTGACATCGATGTCTGCCAATACCAAAAACTACCCTGCACTGGCAGCTGAGAAAGTCGTTGGCTCCTTCAAAGCTGGAGCCAGCATCTGCAATAACTAACACCTTTCCCGCTGTAGTTCTTGGGCTTTTCCACTACCTACAACACCATGCGGTCATCGATAGTCTCCTTCGATGCTAGCACTCGCATCTATCAACATCACCAACTGCGTGGAGTAATAGGAGGGAACACCTAGTGCTAGCATCAGTATCTGTTAACACCAATTACTACCCCATAATAGTAGTTAGGAAATCATTAGGTTCCATAAAAACAAGTGTGATTATCTACCTGCCTAACGACTTCCTTACAGTCGTTGTTAAGCTCTCACAATGCCAAAAACAACCGCTATTAGGCAATCATTGGGGGAACCTACTATAAATGTTTAGCAACCTTAGTGACTATCGTTGGATTTTCGTCGAGTTTTGTTTGTGGAAGTACTAGCACCTACTAGCATCTATGATTGCCCAGTAACAGTCATTGGGTCTACCAACGCGAGCGACTATCATTGGCTCGTCGGTAGGTTGCCCGGGTACTAGCAATAGCATCTATCGATGCTAACAACTACCCCATAATACCTATTGCGCAGCCCTTGGGTTCCACTAATGCTGGTGTCATCATTTGCTAGCACTAATAACTAACCCATAACAATGACTCGGCTGTCGTTGGGTCCCTTCAAAGTTGGCGCGAATGTTTGCCAGCACCACCAACGTCCTTGCATAAGTCTTTAGGCTCTTCGAGTGTGCATTAGTACTGCTACTTTGTTGTTCGACTCCTTTTGCGATTGCCGTCATGTCAACCTGTGCCAGCAACTGCCACCAGGCTAATGATTGGAAAACCAAAAGCTAATGTATGCTAAGCCCCACAACTGTTGCTAGGTCCTTGTTGAGTTGCTCTAGTACTGACTCTTCGATCTACTAGCATTTGCGATTGCCCAATAACAAAATTGGGCTCTTCCAAACCTAGTAATTATCAAAGGGTCATCACTAGGCTCCCCCGGTGCCGGCAGTAGCGTTTCCCAATTTCATCATCTGCTAGTACTTGCAATAACCCCGTAAAAAGGCTAAAATGTCATTGGGCTCTTTTTGTGCTTGCCATCGCGTCTACCTATGCTAGTGACTATCTAGTTATAGTCGCACTGCTCCCCTAACACCAGCAACTATCATGGGGTAATCGTTAGGCTTCCTTTGTGCTAGTACCAGCGTTTACACATATCGGTAACTGCCTTACAAAAATGATAGGGCTCTTCCTAAGTTCCACCATTGTGAGCACCGGTGTCTGCCAACACCCGTAACTACCCAGTAGTAGAAGCAAGGAAGCCATTGGGTCCCCTTAAACTTGGCACAAGGGTCTACTAGCACCAATAACTTCTTCACGATAGTCAATAGGCTCTCCCAATGCTAACCACCACTACTAGGGCGTTGTTAAGCTTGTCTAGTGCTTGCCCTCTCGTCTACCTATGCCAACAACAACTGTTAGCCAACTTAGGGGAACCTAATGCAGATCTCTATCAACATCAGCAGTTATCATTGGGTCATTGCATAGCTCCCCCTATGTTGGTGCTGGCCTCTACCAATGCTGATGACTACCCCAACATCAATCGTTGGGCTTTTACAACACATCCAACAATCATGCAGTCATCGATGGAGCCCCTTAATGCTGGCATTCACGTCTATCGAGATCATGCTGACATCTGTGTCTCCTAACACTAACAACTGCCCTATATTAGTAGCTGAATAGCCGATGGTTCCACTGAAGTTAGAGCGAGCATCTGCAAGCACCAACAACTTTTTTGCAATACTTGTTGGGTTGTCGTAATAACAAAAAAAGCCATATGATCATTGTTAGTCTCCCCCAATACTGGCATAGCGTTTATTGACATCAATAATTGCCCGCAGCAATAGAAGGGAAGTCTTTTGGTTCACCTAGTGCTGGTGTTGACGTGTGCCAACACCAATAACTACCCCACAATATTAGTTGGGCAATCGTTGGTTTCCTTAAAAATAAGTGCGAGCATATGCAAGCCCCAACGATTTTCCAACAGTAATCATTAGGCTCTCATAATGCCAACAACGACTGTCATTTGGCAATCACTAGGGCAACCCATTGTAGATGTTCAGCACCTTTAGTAACTATCAATGGGTATTCGTCGAGTCTTCTTTGTGAAATAACTCGCATCTACTAGAATCAACGACTGCCCAACAGCAGTCATTGGGCTTTACCAACCCGAGTGACTATCATTAGGTCATCAATTGGTTGCCCTGGTACTAGCACTAGCATCTACCGATGCTAACAACTATCTCGCAACACTGGTTGCGTAGTTCTTGGGTTCCTTTTATGCTAGTGTCATCATGTCCCAACACTAATAACTACCCTGTAACAACGACTTGCTAGTCGCTAGGTTCTTTCAAAGCTGGTACGAAAGTGTGCGAGCACCAGCGACGTCCCTACATAAGTTTTTGGTCTCTTCAAGTGCCAACTACTACTTCTACTCTATCATTTGACTCCTTCTGCGACTATTGTCATGTTTACTTGTGCCAGCAACTACCACTAGGCTAACGACAGGAAAACCTAATGCTGATGTCCGCTAAGGCCCGTGACTTTTGCTAGGTCATTGTTGAGTTACTCTAATACTGACACCGATCTACTAGCATCTATAATTGCCCAATAACACTTGCTGGGCTCTCCCAAGGTTCCACCAATGTTAATGCCGGTGTCTACCAACACCCGTAACTACCCACTAGCAATAGCAAAGCAACCATTGTGTTCTTTTAAACTTGGCACAAGGGTCTACTAGCGCCAACAACTTCTTCTCCTAATGCCAACCACTAGTGCTTGCTCTCGTGTCTACCTACACCAACAACAACCGTTAAGCCATATTGGGAGAACCTATTGCAGATATCTACCGACACTAGCAACTATCATTGAGTCATTGCGTAGCTCCCCCTGTGCTGGCGTCGACATCTACTAGTACCGATGACTACCCCAACATCAGTCGTTGGGGTCTTCCAACACAGCTAACTACTATGCAGTCATCGCTAGGGTCCTCTAGTGCTGGCACTCGCATCTATTGACATGAGCAACTACCTGCAGAAATGGCTGAGAAGTCTCTTGGTTTGCCTCATGCTAACATCGGTGTCTCCTAACACTAACAACTGCCTCGCATTAGTAGTTAAATTTTCGATGGTTCTGCCAAAGTTGCAGCGAGCATCTGCCAGCACAAACAACTTTTCCGCATTAGTTGTTGGGCTTTTCCAATACCAAAAATAGCCATGCGGCCATCGTTAGTCTCCCTTCATGCTGGGAAAATGTCTATCGACACCAACAACTAACCGCAGCAATAGTAGGAAAGTCTTTTGGTTCACCTATTGTTGGTGTCGGCGTGTGCCAACACCAATAACTACTCAATAATAGTAGTTAGGCAATCGTTGGGTTCCTTAAAAGCAAGCACGAGCATCTACCAACCCTAACAACTTTCCAACAATCGTCGTTAAGCTCTTACAATGCCAACAACAACTACCATTGGGCAATTATTGGGGCAACTCACAGTAGATGTTTGGCACCTTTAGTGACAATCGTTGGGTCTTCGTTGAGTTTTATTTATGCAAGCACTCGCATCTATTAGCATCAACGACTGCCCAATGGCAGTCATTGGGCTCTACTAATGCGAGCGACTATCATTAGGTTATCGCTAGGTTGCCTTAGTACTAGCACTGGAATCTATCGATGCTAACAACTACCCCGAAATACTCGTTGCGCAGTCCTTGGGTTCCTCTTATGCTAGTGTCATCATCTCTCAACACTAATAACTACCCTATAACAATGACTTAACAATCCCTGAGTTCCTTCAAAGCTAGTGCGAAAGTTTGCCAACACCAGTGACATCCCTGGATATGTTTTTAGGCTATCTTAGTGCCCACTACTACTGTTACTTTATTGTTTGACTCCTTCTGCGGTTGCCTTCATGTCTACATGTGCCAGCTACTCCCATTAAGCTAATGATAGGAAAACCCAACGCTGATGTTTGCTAAGGCCTGTAACTATCGCTAGGTCATTATTGAGATGCTTTAGTACTGACCTTGCGGTCTACTAGTGTCTGCGATTGCCCAACAAAAGTTGTTGGGCTCTCCTAAAATCAATGACTATCAAAAGGTCGTCATTGGGTTCCCCCGGTGTAGGCACTAGTGTTTCTCAATGCAACCTTCAGCCAACATCAAAAACCACCTCCCAATAAAAGCTGGATAGTCGTTGCGTTCTTTTAGTGCTTGCCCTTGCATTTACCTCCGCTAATGACTACGTAACATAGTCGTTGGGCTCCCCCAATAGTAACAACAATTAGTAACTACCTCGTTGTAGTAGCAAGGCAGCCATTGGGTCCCCTCAAAGTTGGCACGAGGGTCTACTAGCACCAAAAACTTCTTCACAACAGCCAATGCCATCCCCTATAACTAGGGCGTCGTTAAGCTCTTCTAGTGCTTGCCGTCGCGTCTACCTACTCGAGCGATAACCATTAAGGTATGATTGGGGGAACCCAGTGCAGATCACTACCAGCACTCGTAACTGTCGTTGGGTCATTGCATAGCTCCTTCAGTGCTGGCGTTAGCCTCTACTAGTGCCGATGACTACCCCAACATGAGTTGTTTGCCTCTTTTAACACCAGAGATTGTCATGCAATCATCGCTGGTGTTCTTCAATGCTGGCAGTGGCTTCTATCGACATGAAAAATGCGTGTAAAAATTGGTGAAAAGTCTCTTGGTTCACCTCGTGCTGACATCGTGTCTTTTAACACAAACAACTACCCCACAATAGTAGTTGAGTAGCCATTGGTTCCCGCGAAGCTGGAGCGAGCATGAGCCAGCACCAACACCTTTCTTGTAGTAGTTGTTGGGCTTTCCCAATACCACCAACACCTTTGATGCTGGCACTGGCATTTATTGACACCAGCAACTGCCCGTAATAATAGCATGAAAGTCTTTTGATTCACCTAGTGCTGGCATCGGCATGTGCCAACACTAATAACTACCCCATAATTATAGTTGGGCAATCATTGGGTTCCTTAAAAACAAGCGGCAGCATCTGCATGCCTCAACGACTTCCCAATAGCCGTTGTTAGGCTCTCGTAAAAGCAATAATGATTGCCATAAGGCAATCATTGGAACAACCCAGCATAATGTTGGGTAGTTTTAGTGACTATTGTTGGGTCTTCGCTGAGTTCTGTTTGTGCTAGCACTAGCATCTATCAGCATCAACGACTGTCCAACAGCAGTCATGGGCTCTACCAACACGAGCGACTATCATTGTGTCATTGCTAGGTTACCTCGGTGCTAGTACTCGCCTCTATCGATGCTAATAACTATCCCGTAATAATGGTTGGGCAGTGCTTAGGTTCCTTTTTTGCTGGTGTCATCATCTATCAATACTAATAACTACCCTATAATAATGACTCTCTAGTTGCTGTGTTCCTTCAAAGTTAGTGTGAGTGTTTGCCAGCACCAGCAACGTCTCTACATAAGTTTTTGGGCTCTCCGAGTGCCAACAACTATTGCTGCGTCGTCGTTCGACTCCTTCTGTGGTTGCCTTCTTGTCTACCTATGCCAGTAACTACCACTAGGCTAAGCTAAGAAAACCTAGTGCTTATGTTTCCTAAGGCCCACGACTATCATTAAGTCATTATTGAGTTACTCTAGTACTGACACTATGGTCCACTAGCCCCTGCAATTGCTCGACAAAAGTTGTTAGGCTCTCATGAATCCAATGACTATCAAAGGGTCGTTGCTGGGTTCCCTCGGTGCTGGAACTAGTGTTTCCCAATGCCATCTTTAGCTAACACATAAAACTACCCTGCAACAAAAGCTGAACAGTCGTTGGGCTCTTTTAGTGTAGCCCTCGTATCTTCCGACTCTAGTGACTGCTTACCTATAGTCGTTGGGCTCTCTCAACACCAGCAATGGTCATGGGGTGATTGTTGGGCTTCTGTGGTGCTAGTACTAGCGTTTACACACATTGACAATTGCCACACAGAAATGACAGAGTTGTCCCTATGTTCCCCTAATGTCGGCGTCGTTGTTTGTCAACACCCGTAGCTACATAGTTGTAGTAGTAGTAAGGTAGCCGTTGGGTCCCCATAAAGTTTGTACGAGGGTCTAATAGCACTAATGACTTCTTCATAATAGTCATTAGGCTCTCCCAATGTCGACCACTACTATTGGGGTGTCGTTAAGCTCCTCTAGTGCTTGCTCTTGCGTCTACCTATGCCAACCACAACCGTTAGGCCATCGTTGGGGGAACCCAGCGTAGATTTCTAACGTCAAGAGGAGCTGTCGTTGGGTAATTACTTAGCTCCCCTAGTGCTAGCGTTGGCCTCTACGAATGCCGACGATTACCCCAGTATGAGTTGTTAGGCTCTTTTAACACCACCAATTATCATGTAATCATTGCTACAGCCCCCGGTGCTTGTATTAACATCTATCAACATGAGTAACTGCATGCAAAAATAGCTGAGAAGTCTTTTGGATCACCTCGTGCTGACATCAATGTCTTCTAATATCAACAATTGCCCCGTAGTAGTAGTTGAGTTGTTGTTGGTTCCCCCAAAACTTGAGCGATCATTTGCGAGCACCAACAAGTTCCCCGCAATAGTTATTGTGCTTTCCTAATACCAACAACAATCATGCAGTCATCATTAGTCTCCCTCAATGCTCGCACTAGTGTCTACCGACACCAGCAACTGCCCACAGCAATAGCAAGGAAGTTTTTTGGTTCACCTAGTAATGGCGTCGATGTGTGCCAACACCAATAACTACCCCTCAATTGTAGTTTGGCCCATCGTTGGGTTCCCTATAAATAAGCTTGAGCATGGCGTGGCCCAACGACTTCCCAAAAACTGTCATTAGGCTCTCGTAACGCCAACAATGATTGCCATTGGGGAAACCCAACATAGATGTTTGGTAGTTTTCGTGACTATTATTGGGTCTTCACTGAGTTTTGTTTGTGCAAGCACTTGTATTTACCAACATCAACGACTACCCAATAACAGTCATTGGGCTCTACCAATGTGAGCAACTATCGTTGAGTCGTCACCAAGTTACCCCGATACGAGTGCTAGCATCTATCGATGCTAAGAACTATCCTACAATATTACTTGCGCAGTCTTTGTGTTCCTTTCATGCTGGTGTCATCATCTGCAAATAATGACAACTACTCCATAACAATGACTCAGCAGTCCTTGCATAAGTTGTGGAGCTCTCTACTGCCCACTACTACTGCTACTTCCTCATTTGACTCTTTTTATGGTTGCCTTCGTGTCAACCTGTGCCAGTAACTGCCACTAGGCTAACGATAGGAAAATCTAATGTTCATGTCTGCTAAGGCCCGCAACTGTCACTAGATCATTGCTGAATTGCTCTAATACTGACTCTACGATCTACTAGTGTCTGCGATTGTCCGATAATAGTTTCTGGGCTTTCCTAAATCTAGTGACTATTCAAAGATCGTAACTGGACTCCCCCGGTGTTGGCACTAGTGTTTCCCAATTCCGTCATTTGCTGGTACCAATAACTACCCCTTAACAAAGGCTAGACTGTCATAGGGCATTTCTAGTGCCTGTCCTCACATCTACCTATGCCAATAACTTCCTAAATATAGTCGTAGGGCTCTTCCAACACCAGCGACTGTCATAGGGTAATCATTGGGCTTCCTTTGTGCTTGTACGAGCGTTGAGAAACATCGACAATTGCCTCACAAAAATGGTAGGGCTCTCCCTAAGTTCCTTTAGTGTTAGCGTCGGTGTTTGCCAACATTCGTAACTACCTAGTAGTAATAACAAGGTAGCTGTTGGGTCCTCTCAAAGGTAGTACGAGGGTCTACTAGCACCAACGACTTCTTGACGATAGTCGTTAGGCTCTCCCAATGCCAACCACTACTACTAAGGCATCCTTAAGCTCCTCTAGGGCTTGCCCTCGCGTCTACCTACGCCATCGACAATCATTAGGCCATCATTAAGGGAATCCAATGCAGATCTCTATCGATACTAGCAGTTATCGCTACCAACACCTATAATTGCCCTCTAACAAAAGCTAGACAGTCGTTGAGCTCTTTTAGTGCTTGCCCTCATGTCTACATATGCTAGTGAGTGCCTAGCTATAATCATTGGGCTCTCCCAACATTAAGGACGGTTATGAGTTGATCGTTGGGCTTCTCTTGCGCTAGTACTAGCGTTTACACACATCGGCAATTGCCTCGCAGAAATGACAAGGCTATCCTTAAGTTCCCTTAGTGTCGACGCCGTTATGTGCCAACATCCATAACAACCTAGTTGTAATAGCAAGGCAGCCATTGGGTCCCCTCAAAGTAGGCACGAGGGTTAACTAGCACCAGTGACTTCTTCACAACAGTCATTGGCCTCTCCCAATGCTGACCACTGCTACTGGGGTGTCACAAAGCTCCTCCAATGCCTGCCCTCGCGTCTACCTACGCTAGCAATAACCGTTAGGCCATCATTGGGGGAACCTAGTTCAGATTTCTATTGATATCAGCAGCTGTCGTTGGGTGAGTGCTTACCTCCCCCAGTGCTGCGCTGGCCTTTGCCACTGCCAATGACTATCCCAACATCAGTTGTTAGGCTCTTCAAACACCAGCAACTGTCATGCAATCATCATTAAGGTCCTCCAATGTTGGCACTAGCATCTATCGATATAAACAACTGCCTGCAAAAATAGCTGAGAAGTCTTTTGGTTTGCCTCATGCTGACATTGACGTTTGCCAAAACCAACAAATGCCCCGCACTGGTAATCGAGCAGTTGTTGGTTCTGTCAAACCTGGAGCACGCATTTACCAACACCAACACCTTTCTCGCAATAGTTGTTGGGCTTTCCTAATACCAGCAACAATTATGCGATCATCGTTACTCTCCCATGATGTTGGCATTGGCGTCTATTGACACCAGCAACTGCCTAAAATAATAGCAAGGAAGTCCTTTGGTTCATCTAGTTCGGGCGTCGGCTTGTTCCAGCACCAGTAGCAACCCACAATTGTAATCGGGCAATTGTTGGGTTCCATGAAACCAAGCGCAAGCATGTGTATGCCCAAACAACTTCCAAACATCCATCGTTAGGCTTTCGTAATGCCAACAATGACTGCCATTAGGCAATCATTAGGGCAACCCAGTGTTAATGTTGGGTCGTCCTTGAGCTTTGTTTGTGTAAGAACTGGCATCTACCAACATCTACGACTGTCCAATAACAGTCATTAGGCTCTACCAATGCAAGCGACTATCATTAGGTCGTCGCTAAGTTGCCCCGGTATTAGCACTAGCGTCCATCAATGCTAACAACTACCTCGCAACATTGGTTATGCAGTTCTTGGGTTCCTCTTCTACTGGTGTCATCATCAGCCAACACCAATAACTACCCTGTAACAATGACTCAACAATCGCTCGGTTCCTTCAAAGCTGGCGCGAGTGTTTGCCAGGACTAGTGACGTCCGTGCATAAGTATTTGGCCTCTCCCAGTTCCCACTAATATTACTGCTTCATCATTTGACTCCTTTTGTGGTTGCCTTCATGTCTACATGTGCCAGCAACTCCCATTAGGATAACGATAGGAAAACCCAATGTTAATGTGTGTTAAAGCCCATGACTGTCACTAAGTCATTGCTGAGTTGCTCTACTACTGACTCTACGATCTACTAGTGTTTGCGATTGTCCGATAACAGTTGTTGGGTTCTTCTAAATCAAGTGTCTATCCAAGGGTCATCGCATGGCTCCCTCAGTGTCGGCAATAGCAATTCCCAATTACATCATCTGCCACTACTTAAAACTACCCCTTAACGAAGGCTAGATAGTCATTGAGTTCTTTTAGTGCTTGCCCTTGCATCTACTTACGCCAGTGACTGCCTAGCTATAGTTAAAAGGCTCTCCCAAACCAGCGACTGCCATGGGGTAATCGTTGGGCTTCCTTCATGCTAGTACTAGTGTTTACACATACTGGCAACTACCTCATAGAAATGATCTGGCTCACCCTAGATTACCCTAGTGTCTACGCCAGTCCCTCCGAACACCCGTAACTACTCAGTAGCAGTAGCAACGTAGCCATTAGGTCATTTCGATATTGGCACGAGGTCTACTAGCACCAAAGACTTCTACACGATAGTCATTGGGCTCTCCAAATGCCAACCACTACTACTAAGGCATCATTAAGCTCCCCTAATGCTTGCCCTCTTGTCTACTTTTGCCAGCGACAACTGTTAGGCCATCATTTGGGGATCCTAGCACAGATTTCTACTGACACTAGTAGCTATCACTGGGTCATTGCTCTAATGCTGACGCTGGCCACTGCCAGTGCTAAGGACTACCACAATATCAGTCGTTGGGCTCTTCCAACAACAACAACTATTATGTAATCATCACTACGATTCCTCAGTGTTGGCATTGGCATTTATCAACATTAGTAACTTCTTGTAGATATAGCTGAGAAGTCTCATGTCTACATGTGCTAGCAACTTCCACTAGGCTAACGATAAGAAAACCCAATATTAATGTGTGCTAAGGCCCGCGACTGTCACTAAGTCATTGCTGAGTTGCTCTAGTACTGACTCTATGATCTACTAGCATTGTGATTGCCCAATAACAATTGTTGGGTTCTCATAAATCAAGTATCTATCCAAGGGTTATCGCATGGCTCCCTTGGTGTCAACAATAGCAATTCCCAATTACATCATGTGCCACTACCTAAAATTGCCCTTCAACGAAGGTGGGATAGTCATTGTGTCTACTTACGCCAGTGACTGCCTAGCTATAGTCGTAAGGCTCTCCCAAACCAGCGACTATCATGGGGTAATCGTTGGGCTTCCTTTATGCTAGTACTAATGTTTACATACACCGTCAACTACCTCACAGAAATGATCGGGCTCACCCTAGATTACCCTAGTGTGTACGCCAGTCCCTCCCAACACCCGTAACTACTTAGTAGTAGTAGCAAGGTAGCCATTAGGTCCTTTCAATGTTGGTATGAGTTTTACTAACACCAAAGACTTCTTTACGATAGTCATTGGGCTCTCCAAATGCCAACCACTACTACTAAGGCATCATTAAGCTCCCTTAGTGCTTGCCCCCATGTATACCTATGCCAGCGACAACCGTTAGGCCATTGTTTGGGGAACCCAGTGCAAATCTTTACTAACACCAATAGCTATCCCTGGGTCATTGCTTTAGTGCTGACACTGGCCATTACCAGTGCCAAGGACTACCTCAATATCAGTGGTTGGGCTCTTCTAACAACAGCAACTATCACACAGTCATCATTACGGTCCCTCGGTCTTGGCACTGGCATCTATCGACATGAGTAACTTCTTGTAGAAATAGCTGACAAGTCTCTCTGTTTGCCTCACGCTGACATCGATGTCTGCCAATACCAACAACTACCCGCACTAAGTAACTGAGCATTCGTTGGTTCCCTCAAACCTTGGGCGAGCATCAACTAACACCAACTCCTTTCTCGTAGTAGTTGTTGGGCTTTTCCAATACCAGAAGCTGTCGTGTGGTCATCGTTAGTCTCCCCTGATACTATCACTAGTCTCTATCGACACCAGTAACTACTCGCAACAATAGTAGGGAAGACTTTTGGTTCACCTAATACTGGAGTTCGCGTGTGCCAACACTAATAACTACCCCACAATTGTAGTTTGGCAATCATTGAGTTTCTTAAAAACAAGCATGATCATGTGCGTGGCCCAACCCAACAACCGTCGTTAGGCTTTCGTAACGCCAACAATGAATGCAATTAGGCAATCATTAGGCCAACCCTTCATCGTAGATGCTTGGCAGCTTTTATGACTAACGTTGAGTGTTCGTTAAGTTTCATTTTTACAAGCACTGGCATCTACTGGCGTCAACGAATGCCCAACAGTAGTCATTAGCTCTACCAACACAAGTGACTGTCATTGAGTCGTCACTAAGTCAGCCCGAGTGTCTATTGATGCTAAAAACTACCTCGCAATACTGGTTACGTAGTCCTTGGGTTCCTCCTATGATGTTGTCATCATCTGCCAACACTAATAACTACCCTATAACAATGACTCAGCAGTCACTGGGTTAATTCAAAGCTGGTGTGAGTGTCTGCTAGCAGCAACGACATCCGTGCTTTAGTTTTTAGGCTCTCCCAGTGGCCACTACTACTGCTACTTCATCATTCGACTCCTTTTGTAGTTGCCTTTAAGTTTACGTGTGCTAGCAACTCCCACTAGGCTAACGCGAGAAAAATCTAACCTTGATGTCTGCTATGGCCCGCGATTGTCTCTAGGTCATTATTGAGTTGCTCTAGTACTGACATTGTGTTTTACTAGCATTTGCGATTAGCCGATAAAAAGTGTTAGGCTCTCCTAAATCCGATGACTATCAAAGGGTCGTCGTTGGGCTCCCTCGGTGCTAAAACTAGCATTCCCTAATTTTGTCATCTACTAGTACCGTTAGCTACCCCTCAATAAATGCTAGACAGTCATTGGGCTCTTTTAGTGCTTGCCTTCGCATTTATCTACGTGTGTGACTATGTAGCTATAGTCGTAGGGCTCATCCAACACTAGGGACTGTCATTGGGCAATCATTGGGCTTCCCTTGTTCCAATATTAGCATTTACTAACACCGGTAACTACCTCACAGAAATGACAGGCCTCTCTCTAGGTTCCCCTAGTGTCGGCACTGCTATCTGTCAGCAGCCGTAACTACCGAGTAGTAGTAGCAAGGCAGTCGTTGGGTCCTTTCAAAATTGGTACGAGGGTAACACCAACGACTTCTTCATGATAATCATTGGGCTCTCCCAATTGCCAACCGCTACTACTAAGGAATCGTTAAGCTTCTTTAGTGCTTGCCCTCGCGTCTTACTATGCCAGCAACAACAGTTTAGCCATCGTTGGGGGAAGCCAATGCAGATCTTTACCGACACCACCAACTACAGTTGGGTCATTGCATAGCTCCCCCTGTGCCGATGCTGACCTTTACCAGTGCCTATGACTACCTAAACATCAGTCGTTGGGCTCTTCTAACAACCACAACTATCACGCAGTCACAGCTAGGGTCCTCTAGTGTTGTTACTCCCATCTACTGATATGAGCACCTGCCAGTAAAAATAGTTAAGAAGTCTATTGGTTTGCCTTGTGCTGACATCGGTGTCTCCCAAAATTGATAACTTCCCTGCAGTAGTAGCTGAGCAGTCTTTAGTTCCCTCAAAGCTGGAGCGAGCATCTGCCAGAACCAACACCTTTCCCAGTATAGTTGTTTGGCAGCCTTAGTGACTATCATTAGCTCATCACTGAGTTTCATTTGTGCTAGTATTAACATCTACCAGCATCAATAACTGCCCAATAGCAGTCAATGGGCTCTACCAACACGAGCGACTATCATTACGTCGTCGCGAGGTTGCCCTAGCGCTAGTACTAGCATCTATCGTTGCTAAGAACTACCTCATAATAATAGTTGGGTAGTCTTTGGGTTCCTTTTATGTTGGTGTCATCATCGCCTAACACTAATAACTACCTCGTAATAAAAACTCGGTAATTGCTGGGTTCTTTCAATGCTAGGGTGAGTGTCTACCAACACCAACGACGTCCTGGCAAAAGTTTTTGGGCTCTTCTAGTGCCTACTACTATTGCTACATCTTCATTCGGTTTCTTATGTGGCTGCCTTTAAGTCTACCTATGCCTGCAACTCCTACTAGGCCAACACTAGGAAAACCCAGCGCTGATATGTGCTAAGGCCTGCGACTGTCGCTAGGTCATTGTTGAGTTGCTCTAGTACTGACACTATGGTCTACTAGTATCTACGATTGCCCAATAAAAGTTGTTGAGCTCTCCTAAATCCAGTGACCATCAAAGGGTCATCGCTAGGCTCGCCCGATGTTGACATAAGTGTTTCTACATGCCATCTTTGGTAGACCCTTATAACTACCCCGCAACAAAAGCTGGATAGTCGTTGGGCTGTTTAAGTGTTTGCCGTCGCATCCACCTGCACCAGTGACTACCTAACTATTGTTTTTGGGCTTTCCCAACACTTGCGACGGTCATGGGGTGATCGTTGGGCTATTTAAGTGTTAATACACACCGACAACTGCCTTGCAGAAATGACACGGCTGTCCCTAGGTTCCCCTAGTGTCAGCGTTGGTGTCAACCAACACTCGTAACTAACCAATAGTGGTAGCAAGGTAGTCGTTGGGGCCCCTCAAAGTTGGCACGAGGGTTTACTAGCACTAGCAACTTCTTCACAACAATCATTGGGCTTTCTCAATGCCGAGAACTACTATTGGGGTGTCGTTAAGCTCCTTTAGTGCGTGGCCTCACCTCTACCCATGCCAGCGACAACAATTAGGCCATCGTTTGGGGAACCCAACGCAGACCTCCACAACCCGAGTAGCTGTCAATAGGTCATTGCTTAGCTGCCCTAGTGCTGGCATTGGCCTCTGCCAATGCCGACGACTACCCCAACATCAATCATTGGGCTCTTCCAACAGTAGCAACTGTCACGCAGTCATCGCTAGGGTCCTCGGTGCTAAGAGTGGCATTTATCGACATGAGCTGCCTGTAGAAATAGCTGAGATGTCTCTTGGTTCGCCTCGTGCTGACATCGATGTCTGCCAATACAACAACTGCCCTGCACTGGCAGCTGAGGAAGTCATTGGTTCCTTCAAAGCTAGAGTGAGCATTTACATGAACCAACACCTTTCCCGCTGTAGTTTTGGGCTTTTTCACTACCTACAACAGTCATGCAATCATCAATAGTCTCCCTCAATGCTGGCATTCGCATCAATCAACACCACCAACTGTGTGCAGCAATAAGAGGGAACACCAGGTGCTAGCATCGGCATCTGTTAACACCAATTACTCCCCATAATAGTAGTTAGGTGATCATTAGGTACCCTAAAAACAAGTGTGATTATCTGCCTGCCCAATGACTTGCTTACAGTCATTGTTAGGCTTTCGTAATTCCAAAAACGACTGCCATTGGGCAATCAATAGGGGAACCCACTATAAATGTTTGGCACCCCTTTAGTGACTATCGTTAGATTTTCATTGAGTTTTGTTTGTGCAAGTACTGGCATCTACTAGTATCTAGATTTTGTTGAGTATTTGTCAGCACCAGGGACGTCCCTGCATAAGTTTTTGGGCTCTCCGAATACACATTAGTACTGCTACTTTGTTGTTCGACTCCTTTGGCGGTTGCTATCATGTCTACTTGTGCCAATAACTGCCACTAGGCTAATAATAAGAAAACCCAATGCTGATGTTTGCTAAGCCACGCGACTATCGCTAGGTCCTTACTGAGTTGCTCTGGTACTGACTCTCCGATCTACTAGCATTTGCGATTGCCCAATAACACTTATTGGGCTCTTCCAAACCTAGTGACTATTTAAGGGTCATCGCTAGGCTCCCTCGGTGCTGGCGGTAGTGTTTCCCAATTTCGTCATCTACTAATACCTATAACAACCCCACAAAAAAGGCTGAAAAGTCATTGGGCTCTTTTAGTACTTGCCCTCGCGTCTACCTACATTAGTGACTACCTAGTTATAGTCCTATTGCTCCCCCAACACCAACAATTATCATGGGGTAATCGTTGGGCTTCCCTTGTGCTAGTACCAGCGTTTACACACATCAGTAACTACCTTACAGAAATGATAGGGCTCTCCTTAGGTTCCACCAGTGTCAACGCAGGTGTCTCTCAACACCCGTAACTACCTAGTAGTAGAAGCAACGAAGCCATTGTGTCCCCTCAAAATTGGCACAAGGGTCTACTAGCACCAATAACTTCTTCACGATAGTCAATGGGCTCTCCCAATGCCAACCACCATTACTAGAGCATCGCTAAGCTTGTTTAGTGCTTGCCCTCTCATCTACCTATGCCAACAACAACTGTTAGGCCAACTTAGGGGAACCTAGTGAAGATCTCTATCGACACCAGCAGCTATCATTAGGTCATTGCATAGCTCCCCCTATGTTGGCGCTGGCTTTTACCAATGCTGACGACTACCCCAACATCAATCGTTGGACTCTTACAACACATCCAACTATCATGTAGTCATTGCTAGAGTCCCCTAACTCTGGCATTCGTGTCTATCGAGATCATGCTGACATCCTGTCTCCCAACACCAACAACTACCTCACATTAGTAGCTGAATAGCCGATGGTTCTGCCAAAGTTAGAGTGAGCATCTGCAAGCACCAACAACTTTCCTGCAGTACTTGTTCGGCTGTCCTAACACTAAAAATTGCCATGCGATCATCGTTAGTCTCCCCCGATGTGGGCACGGCGTCTATTGACACCAACAACTGCCCGCAGCAATAGTAGGGAAATCTTTTGGTTCATCTAGTGCTGGTGTCGACATGTGCCAACACCAATAACTACCCCACAATATTAGTTGGGCAATCGTTGGGTTCTCTAAAAAGAAGTGCAAGAATATAAAAGCCCAAATGATTTTCCAACAGTCGTCATTAGGCTCTCATATTGCCAACAATGAGTGTCATTTAGTAATCATTAGGCAACCCATTGTAGATGTTTAGCACGTTTAGTGACTATCATTGGGTCTTCGTCGAGTCTTCTTTGTGTAATAACTTGTATCTACCAGAATCAACGACTGCCCAATAGCAGTCATTGGGCTCTACCAACCCAAGTGACAATCATTGGGTCATCGATTGGTCGCCTCGATACTAGCACCAGCATCTATCGATGCTAACAACTATCTCACAACACTGGTTGCGCAGTCCTTGGGTTCCTCTTATGCTGGTGTCATTATCTCTCAACACTAATAAGTACTCCGTAACAACGACTCGGTGGTCGCTGGGTTCTTTAAAAGCTGGTACGAAAGTTTACGAGTACCAGCGACGTCCCTGCATAAGTTTTTGGGCTCTCCAAGTGCCAACTACTACTTCTACTTTGTCGTTCGACTCCTTTTGTGGCAGCTGTCATGTTTACCTGTGCCAGCAACTACCACTAGGTTGACGATAGGAAAACCTAATGCTGATGTTCACTAAGGCCTGCGACTGTCCCTAGGTCATTGCTGAGTTACTCTAGTATTAACACCGATCTATTAGCGTCTGCGATTGCCCAATAACACTTACTGGGCTCTCCTAAATCTAGTGACTATCGAAGGGACGTTGCTGGGTCCCCCAATGTTGGCACTAACGTTTCTTAATTTCATCATTTGCCAGTAACTATAACTACCCCGCAATAATGGTTCAAAAGTCATTGGGCTCTTTTAGTGCTTGCCCTCACGTCTACCTACGCCGGTGACTGCCTAGCTATAGTTGTAGGACTCCCTCAACACCATGACTATCATGGGGTAATCATTGGGCTTCCTTTGTGCTAGTACTAATGTTTACACACACCGACAATTACTATACAAAAATGGCAGGGCTCTCCGTAGGTTCCACCAGTGTCTGCAAACACCCGTAACTACCCATTAGTAATAGCAAGGCAGCCGTTGTGCTCCTTTAAACTTGGCACGAGGGTCTACTAGCACCAACAACTTCTTCTCGATAGTCATTGGGCTCTCCCAATGCCAACCACTACTACTACGGCGTTGTTAAGCTCCTTTAGTGCTTGTCCTCGTGTCTACCCATGCCAGCAACAACCGTTAGGCCATCTTGGGGGAACCCATTGTCGATATCTACCGACACCAGCAACTGTCACTGGGTCATTGCGTAGCTCCCTCTGTGCTGGCGTCGACATCTACTAGTGCCGATGACTACTCTAACATCAGTAGTTGGGGTCTTCCATCACAGCTAACTACTATGCAGTCATTGCTACAGTCCTCTAGTGCTGGCACTCGCGTCTATTGACATGAGCAACTACCTGTAGAAATAGCTTAGAAGTCTCTTGGTTTGCCTCATGCTAACATCAGTGTCTCCTAACACCAACAACTGCCCCGCATTAGTAGCTGAATTGTCGATGGTTCCGCCAAAATTGCAGTGAGCATCTGCGAACACTAACAACTTTTTGACATTAGTTGTTGGGCTTTTTCAATACCAAAAATAGCCATGCGATCATCGTTAGTCTCTCCCGATGCTAGGACAACATCTATCGACACCAATAACTGCCCGCAGCAAAAGCAAGGAAGTCTTTTGGTTCACTTATTGCTGGTGTCGGCATGTGCCAACACCAATAACAACCTAACAATAGTAGTTGGGCAATCATTGGGTTACCTAAAAGCAAGCGCGAGCAACTGCCAACCCTAACAACTTTCCAACAGTCGTCGTTAGGCTCTTACAATGCCAACAACGACTGCCATTGGGCAAATATTGGGCTAACCCACAGTAGATGTTTGGCACCTTTAGTGACCATCGTTGGGTCTTCGTCGAGCTTTGTTTCTACAAGCAGTCGCAACAATTAGCATCAACAGCTGCCAAATGGCAGCTGTTGGGCTCTACCAATGCGAGCGACTATCATTGGGTCATCGCTAGGTTGCCTCAGTACTAGCATTAGCATCTATCGATGCTAACAACTACCCCGCAATACTAGTTGCGCAGTCCTTGGGTTCCTCTTATGCTGGTGTCATTATTTCTCAACACTAATAACTACCTTGTAAGAATGACTCAGCAATCGCTTGGTTCCTTCAAAGCTAGTGCGAAAGTCTGGCAGCACCAGTGACGTCCCTGCATGTGTTTTTAGGCTCTCCTAATGCCCGCTATTACTATTACTTTGTTGTTCGACTCCTTTTGCGGTTGCCTTCATGTCTACATGTGCCAGCAACCGTCACTAGGCTAATGATAGGAAAACCCAATACTGATGTTTGCTAAGGTTTGCAACTATTGTTAGGTCACTATTGAGATGCTTTAATACTGACCTTGCGGTCTACTAGCCTCTGCGATTGCCCAACAAAAGTTGTTGGGCTCTCTTAAATCTAGTGACTATCAAAGGATCGTCATTGGGTTCCACCAGTGCTGGCACCAGTGTTTCTCAATGCCACCTTCAGCCAACATCAATAACCACCTCGCAAGAAAAGCTGGATAGTCGTTGGGTTCTTTTAGTGCTTGCCCTCGCATTTACCTCCGCTAGTGACTACGTAAATACAGTTGTTAGGCTCTCCAAACACTAACAACGATTAGTAACTACCTCGCTATAGTAACAAGGTAGCGGTTGGGTCCCCTTAAAGTTGGCACGAGGGTCTACTAGCACTAACAACTTCTTCATAACAGTTATTAAGCTCTGCCAATGCGATCCACTATAACTAGGGCGTCGTTAAGCTCCTCTAGTGCTTGTCATCACATCTACCTACTTGAGCGATAACCATTAGGCCATGGTTGGGGGAACCCAATGCAGATCACTACCGGCACTTGCAACTATCGCTGGGTTATTGCATAGCTCCCTCAGTGCTGGCATGGGCCTCTACTAGTGCCGACAACTTCCCCAACATGAGTCGCTCAGCTCTTTCAACACCAACAATTGTCATGCAGTCATCGCTGGTGTCCTTCGATGCTGGCACTGGCGTCTATCGACATGAGCAATGCATGTAAAAATTGATGAGAAGTCTTTTGGTTCACCTAATGCTGACATCGTGTCTTCTAACACAGACAACTACCCCACAACAGTAGTTGAGCAGCCGTTGGTTCTTGTGAAGCTGGGGCGAGCATGTGCCAGCACCAACACCTTTCTTGCAGTAGTTGTTAGGCTTTCCCAATACCACCAACACCTTTGATGCTGGCACTAGCATTTATCGACACTAGCAACACCCGTAATAATAGCATGAAAGTCTTTTGGTTCACTTAGTGCTGGTGTCGGCATGTGCCAACACCAGTAAGTACCCCATAATTATAGTTGGCCAATCATTGGGTTCCTTAAAAACAAGAGCGATCATCTACGTGCCCCAACGACTTCCCAAGCCGTCATTAGGCTCTTGCAATAGCAACAATGATTGCCATAACGCAATCATTGGAACAACCGAACGTAGATGTTGGGTAGCTTTAGTGACTATCGTTGGGTCTTCACTGAGTTCTGTTTGTACTAGCACTAGCATTTACCAGCATCAACGACTATCCAACAGCAATCATGGGCTCTTCCAATGCGAGCGATTATCATTGTGTCGTTGCTAGGTTACCTCGGTGGTAGTACTCGCCTTTATCGATGCTAATAACTACCCCGTAATAATGGTTGGGCAGTGCTTGGGTTCCTTTTTTGCTGGTGTCATCATCACCAACACTAATAACTACCTATAACAATGACTCTCTAGTCGCTACGTTCCTTCAAAGTTGGTGCGACTGTTTGCAAGCACCAGCAACATCTCTGCATAAGTTTTTGGACTTTCCGAGTGCCCATAACTACTGCTGCATCGTCGTTCGACTACTTCTATAGTTGCCTTCTTGTCTACCTGTACCAGTAACTACCAATAGGCTAAGCTAAGAAAACCTAGTGCTGATGTTTGCTAAGGCCCATGACTATTGTTAGGTCATTGTTGAGTTGCTCTAGTACTAACACTGCAATCTACTAGCCTCTGCAATTGCTCAACAAAAGTTGTTGGGCTCTCTTGAATCCAATGACTATCAAAGTGTCATTGCTGGGCTCCCCCGATGTTGCCACTAGTGTTTCCTAATGCCGTCTTTAGCCAACACCTATAACTACCCCGCAACAAAAGTTAAACAATTGTTGGGCTCTTTTAGTGTTGCCCTCGTGTCTACCTACTCTAGTGACTGCTTAACTATAGTCGTTGGGCTCTCTCAACACCAGCGATCATCATGGGGTGATTGTTGGGATTCCGTGGTGCTAATACTAGCCTTTACACACACCACCAATTGCCTCGTAGAAATGACAGAGCTGTCCCTAGGTTCTTCTAGTATCGACGTCGTTATCCGTCAACACCCGTAGCTACATAGTAGTAGTAGTAGTAAGGTAGCCATTGGGTCCTCACAAAGTTGGCACGAGGGTCTAATAGCACCAACGACTTCTTCATGATAGTCATTGGGCTTTCTTCCAATGTCAACCACTACTATTGGGGTGTCGTTAAGCTCCTCTAGTGCTTGCTCTGGTGTCTACCTATGCCAACCACAACCGTTAGGCCATCATTGGGGGAACCCAGCGTAGATTTCTAACGTCAATAGGAGCTATCACTGGGTCATTATTTAGCTTCCCTAGTGCTGGCACTGGCCTTTGCTAATGCTGACGATTACCCCAACATCAGTTGTTAGGCTCTTTCAACACCACCAACTATCATGTAGTCATCGCTACGGGCCCTGGTGCTTGCACAAGCATCTATCGACATGAGCAACTGCATGCAAAAATAGCTGAGAAGTCTCTTGGTTCACCTCGTGCTGACATCGATGTTTTCTAACACAAACAATCGCCCCGTAGTAGTAGTTGAGTTGTTGTTGGTTCCCTTAAAACTTGAGCGAGCATTTGCGAGCACCAACAATTTCCCTGCAATAGTTATTGGGCTTTCCTAATACCAGCAGCAATCATGCGGCCATCGTTAGTCTCCCTCGATACTCGCACTAGTGTCTACCAACACCAGCAACTGCCCACAGCAATAGCAGGGAAGTCTTTTGGTTCACCTAGTAATGGCATTGACGTGTGCCAACACTAATAACTACCCCACAATTGTAGTTGGGCCATCGCTGGGTTCCCTATAAGCAAGCTTGAGCATGGCGTGCCCCAACGACTTTCCAACAACTGTCATTAGGCTCTCGCCATTGGGAAAAGCCAGCGTAGATGTTTGGCAACTTTTGTGACTATTATTGGGTCTTCACTGAGTTTTGTTTGTGCAAGCACTGGCATTTACCAGCATCAACGACTTGCCAACAACAGTCATTGGGCTCTACCAACGCGAGCGACTATCATTGGGTCGTCGCTAGGTTACCCTGATACTAGTACTAGCGTCTATCAATGGTAACAATTATCCTGCAATACTACTTGCACAGTCTTTGGGTTCCTTTCATGCTGGTGTCATCATCTGTCAATAATAACAACTACCCCATAACAATGACTCGGCAGTCCCTGCATAAGTTGTTGGTCTCTCGAGTGCCCACTACTATTGCTACTTCGTCGTTCGACTCTTTTTGTGGTTGCCTCCGTGTCAACCTGTGCCAGCAACTGCCATTAGGCTAACGATAGGAAAACCCAACGTTCATGTCTGCTAAGGCCCGCAACTGTTGCTAGATCATTGCTGAATTGCTCTACTACTTACTCTGCGATCTGCTAGTGCCTACGATTGCCCGATAACAGTTGCTGGGCTTTCCTAAATCTAGTGACTATCCAAAGGTCGTAGCTAGACTCTACCAGTGCCAGTACTAGCATTTCCTAATTTTGTCATTTGCTAGTACCTATAACTACCCCTCAATAAAGGCTAGATAGTCATTGGGCTTTTCTTGTGCCTACCCTCACATCTACTTATGCCAATGACTTCCTAAATATAGTCGTAGGGCTCTCCCAACACCAACGACTATTATGGGGTAATCATTAGGCTTCCTTTATGCTTGTACGAGCGTTGAGAAACACTGACAATTGCCTCATAGATATGGCAGGGCTCTCCCTAAGTTCCCCTAGTGTTAGCGTCGGTGTTTGCCAACACTCGTAACTACCCAATAGTAGTAGCATGGCAACTGTTCGGTCCTCTCAAAGTTAGTACGAGGGTCTACTAGCACCAACGACTTCTTCACGATAGCCATTAGGCTCTCCCAATGCTAATCACTGCTACTAAGGTGTCCTTAAGCTCCTCTAGTGCTTGCCCTCGCGTCTACATACACCAGCGACAATCGTTAGGCCATTATTGAGGGAAACTAATGCAAATCTCTACCAATACCAGTAGTTATCACTGCCAACACCTATAACTGCCCTGCAACAAAAACTAGATAGTCGTTGAGCTCTTTTAGTGCTTGCCCTCATGTCCACATACGTTATGAGGTAATCGTTGGGCTTCCCTTGTGCTAGTATTAGCGTTTACACACATCGACAACTACCTCGCAGAAATAACAGGGTTGTCCTTAGGTTCCTTAAGTGTTGACGCCGTTATGTGCCAACACCCATAAACCAAGTTGTAGTACCAAGGCAGTCGTTGGGTCCCTTCAAAGTTGGCACAAGGGTAAACTAGCACTAGCATTTACCACAGTCATTGGCCTCTCCCAATGTTGACCACTACTACTAGGGCGTCACAAAGCTCCTCCAATGATTGCCTTCGCATGTACTTACGCCAGCAACAACCGTTAGGCCATCATTGGGGGAACCCAATGCAGATTTCTATCGATACCAGCAGCTATCGTTGGGTCAATGCTTACCTCCCCCAGTGCTGCGCTAGCCTCTGCCACTGCCGACGACTATCCCAACATCAGTCGTTGGGCTCTTTCAACACCAGTAACTATCATATAGTCATCACTAAGGTCCACTAATGTTGGCACTAGCATTTATCGACATAAGCAACTACCTGCAAAAATAGCTGAGAAGTCTTTTGGTTTGCCTCATGCTGACATCAATATTTGCCAAAACCAACAAATGCCCCGCACTAGTAATTGAGCAGTCGTCGGTTCTGGCAAACTTGGAGTGCGCATCTACCAATACTAACACCTTTCTAGCAATAGTTGTTGGGCTTTTCTAATACCAGCAACAATCATGCGGTCATCGTTAGCCTCCCATGATGCTAGCATTGGCGTCTATCAACACCAGCAACTGCCTGAAATAATAGCAAAGAAGTTCTTTGGTTCACCTAGTACAGGTGTCGGCATGTGCCAGCACCAATAGCTACCCCACAATTATAATCGGGCAATTGTTGTGTTCCCTAGAAATAAGTGCAAGCATGTGCATGCCTAAACGACTTCCAAACATCCATCGTTAGGCTTTCGTAATGCCAACAATGACTGCCATTAGGCAATCATTGGGGCAACCCAACATTAATGTTTGGCAGCTTTAGTGACTATTGTTGGGTCGTCCCTAAGTTTTGTTTGTGCAAGAACTAGCATCTACTAACATCAACGACTGTCCAATAACAGTCATTAGGCTCTACCAACGCAAGCGACTATCATTGGGTCGTCGCTAGGTTACTCCGGTACTAGCACTAGCGTCCATCAATGCTAACAATTACCCCACAATATTGGTTATGCAGTCCTTGGGTTCCTCTTATGCTGATGTCATCACCAGCCAACACCAATAACTACCCCGTAACAATGACTCGTTAGTCGCTCGATGGTAGTTGTCGAGACCAACAAATTAAATTCCTAAATTCTTGCTCAAAATATTAAACTTGTAGTATAGATGAGCAAGGTCGTTTCCACAAAGATTGGTTTTTTTTTTTTTTGCAAAATAAAATAAAAAGAAAAGGGGGTTTGAGGAGTTAAAAATAGATCAAGTAAGAATAACAGGAAAGGAAAAATTAATGTAATAAAGTATCCAGTCAAATGTATAATTTCAGGTTTGATTTAGTAATTGATCATTGACACAAAGATAAAAATCTTTTAATCTTCACTGAATTAGTTATGGTTATTGGTACCACCTAACAACCTGTTTTTCCTTACTTCTTTGATAACCAGGATACGATCTCTAATTATTTCTCTTATCAATAAATAATCCTTGATACGATCTTAGGATTTAATTTACCAATAGCATTAAGAATTAGAAAAACTACTAATTCTAGCCAATAAACACATATGTAGGTTTATTTAAACTAGATTATTTATCTTCATAATATAAATTGAAAACCTCTTTTGTAATCAACTATGTTATTTACTACTTATATTAGAACACTTAAACAATTACGGATTTAAAGTTCTAAATAGTAACCTATTATTTTGATGATTAAACAAAGGGCCCTTTTTGTTGCAATCAACCAAAATAATATTTTCAATAAGCACAAAAGATAAATAAACAATGAAGAAATAAAGAACAAATAAAATCAGTTAGATCTCACAATTCTGAAAAATCAAACCCTTGATTATCCTTTGACTGGAAGTGATGTTTAGCAATCTATGAAAAGAAAAAGACTTATGAAAAAAAGAAAGTAAAAAATAAACTCTGGATGTTCGTTTGAAGGAACTACCTCCCCTTTATATAATAATCCTTAAACATAATAACCTATTTTAACTAGGACTCTTAAAGATAAAGATAAAAAAAAAATTCTACAACTACTTTTTAAATAAAAGATAAAGTCTTGGTTCGGTGAAATTCCAATGTTATTGGGAGTCTCAGTGCCTTATCCAAAGACATCTTCTAGTTCATCCACATCTCTTAGGAATCCAACTTTATATCTTCAAATAATGAATTTGAGTCCATCTTAGTTGATTTCCTCAATCCACCCTATTAAATACAAAACATAGTCAAAATCCAAGATTTAATCATTTATAACCAACAAAATATGGAAAAACATAATAATATATATGATTATTATGCATTCTATCAAATTCCCCCACACTTAGATAATGCTTGTCCTCAAGCATACAATAATTCAAGCTCATCATCTCATGTCATCATCCTTCCTTCTTCTTCTTTTGCTCATCCAAAATAATATATTCTTTTCATGCATTAAAACACAAGATCACAAAAGAATTCTCATAAATAGCATACATGATCAGTAATCGCCTTAACGATTTTATTGAACTTAAAATGCATAAGATCTAACACCCTCTCCTTAGATTCACTCATTCACTAGAAGTGTTTTGAGGGATTAAATAAGCTCTCTAGTCAATACATAGAAAACTTTTACCATAAGCTTGCTTGTATATCATGTCTCTTTTACCAATGAATGAATTAAAATGCAAAAATCTAAGAGTTTTAAAATAGGTTGTAATGGGGCTTAGGTAAGGTATGATAAAAGGGTTTTGGGTTAATGAAATTGAAGGAATCATACAAAACTTTTTTTTTCATACAAAACTTTATGACATAACATCAAAAGATTTCTTCAATCATATTGCGCAAATCCAAGTAATGAGAATTTATACCATTTTTTTCTCAATCCTTTTCTCTTTTTTTTCTCTTTTTTTTTTGTTTTCTTGATCTTTCTCGTTTCTTCTTTTTTTTTTCTAATTCTTTTTTCTTCTTTCTTCTTCTTCTTCTTTTTTTTTTTTAATAACTTGGACAATTGATTCTTAATATTTTGCAATCTTTTCTAAGATAAGTGAAAGTTTCATATGAGTAAGCTCATATAATCCTTCAATTTAGGGTTCAAAAAGAAAAATCAAAATAATAGTTATTATGACTTGTATCAAGGTTCAATTCCAAAGAAAAGGCTAAGGCTCAAAGTCGGCTCTCTAGGGGTATATGAATATGGTAGGCTTTTCAAAAAAGGCTAAATATTTTAAAGAAGATGGTTTTCACCTAAATACCCTTATGATTAAATACATCTAATTCTTCAAAGGAATGATTTGACGTGTATAACAAAGCAAGTTCTAGAAAAATTAACTATGTATGACACACACAAAGAAGAAAATTGAGCATAATGTAATATATGCTCATTGGCCCAAAACTCACCAAAAAGGGTTATATGTGTTAGATCTCATATAATTTTCAATCCAATATATCATTAAAAGCAACTAATCATAGTACAATAAATGAGAATTTAAAGTCATATTTGCACAAATAAAAATTTTTTTTTTTTGGAACAAGCATTGGAAGGATCTAGAACTCAGAAAAGAGAGATCACAAACACAAATTAAGTACTTTTTAGAGCAAGATTTTCTTGGATTTTAAATATTTTAAAAATTATAGCATGTTAAAAACTCTCCCCTACACCTAGATCATACATTGTCCTCAATGTATTAAAAATAAATGCTCAAAAACAATAAAAGAATAAGAGAAGTAGAAAACTCCCTGAATATATCGAGCATCATAGAGACTTCGTTTACCACTGGGGAGATGAGAAAGGTGGATCGAATTCCATCTTGTCATAGAGTGCTCTCTCATCGAATTTCATTCTTGATAACTATTGTCAGATGCATTCAAGTTACTTCATCATATTACCTTGGAAAGGTGTGATATGCCTTCAATCATCGGCCTTATCTCTTATATATATATATATATATATACATATTAAAAAATAAAAATAAATTATTAAAAAAATTAAAATTTTGGGTTGCCTCCCAAAAAGCGCCTTTGTTTAACGTCTTTGGCTAGACGTTGCCAATTCTCAATTATAAGTCGGATATTGTAAATCAATTTTATCAACATCATGTGCTTAAAAGCCTTGATGAAAAGGTTTTAAGCGGTGGCCATTGACCTTAAAAATCTTACTGGTATCTGGATTTTGAATTTCAACTTTTGACCAACATAGAAAGTTTTTCTGGAAATTATGCGATCATGGTAGGCCTTTGTTTTTTCCTTATATATTTTTGAGCTTTCGTAAGCATCATTACGAATTTCTTCTAGTTCTTGTAACTGTAGTTTCCTCAATTCACCTGCTTCATCCATTCTTAGGTTGCACTGTGTTATGGCCCAATATGCCCTGTGTTCTAGTTCTACTGGAAGATGACATGGTTTGCCAAATACCAAACGGTAAGGAGACATACCTATAGGGGTCTTATAGGCTGTTCGATAAGCCCATAGTGCATCATCAAGTCGCATACTCCAATCCTTCTTATTTAGGTTGATAGTCTTCTCAAGTATAGACTTGATTTCTCTATTAGATACTTCAGCTTGTCCATTTGTCTGCGGATGATAAGCAGTAGAAATTCGATGGGTAACATTATACTTCTTCATTAAAGCTTCCACCACTCTATTGCAAAAGTGAGTTCCACGATCACTAATTATAGCCCTTGGTGTCCCAAACCTAACAAAAATATGAGATTTGACAAAATTTACAACCACTTTAGCATCGTTAGTACGGGTAGCTTTAGCTTCCACCCATTTTGACACATAATCCACAGCAAGCAGGATATAAATATTATTGCAAGAAGAAGGAAAAGGACCCATGAAGTCAACACCCCATACATCAAATGTTTCACAAACAAGAATAAAGGTAAGTGGCATTTGATCTCTATGTCCTAAATTTCCAGTCTTTTGACATTGTTCACAAGTCCTACAAAATATGTATGAATCATGAAATATAGTAAGCCAAAATAATCCACACTCTAATATTTTATGAGCTGTTCTTTTGGGACCAAAGTGTCCTCTACATGCATACGAATGAAAAAACTTTAAAATAGAATCAATTTTGTGTTTCGCCACACACCTTCGAATAATTTGATCAGAACAATATTTCCATAAGTAAGGGTCATCCCAAACATAACATTTAGCATCTTTTTTAATTTTGTCTTTCTGAACCCTAGATAAATCACTTGGTAACATTCCAGTAACTAAGTAATTAGCAATATTAGCATACCAAGGCCTTATCTTATGAATAAAAAAAAGACACTCATCTGAAAACTCGTCTTTTAATGGTGATGACTCTTCACTCATAGTTAACCTGCTAAGATGATCTACAACCAAATTTTCTACACCCTTTTTATCACGTATCTCCAAATCAAACTCTTGTAACAAAAGTATCCATCGAATAAGTCTAGGTTTTGCCTCCTTCTTCGAGAGTAAGTACTTGAGAGCTACATGATCAGAATAAACAATCACTTTAGTACCAAGTAAATATGAGCGAAATTTTTCTAAAGCAAACACAATGGATAAAAGTTCTTTTTCTGTTGTGGAATAATTGCTTTGTGCACTATCAAGTATTCTCGAAGCATAATAAATGACATGAGGAGTTCTTCCAATTCTCTGTCCAAGAACAGCACCAATTGCATGATTGCTCGCATCACACATGATCTCAAATGGAAGATTCCAATTTGGTGATTGGATAATTGGTGCGGTTGTTAACATATCCTTCAACTTGTCAAATGCATCTTTGCATGCCTCATCCAATTCGAACACCATATCTTTTTGTAGTAACCTGCATAAGGGTTTAGTGATCTTGGAAAACTCCTTGATAAAAAGTCGATAGAATCCTGCGTGTCCAAGAAAAGAGCGAACTTCCCGCACACTTGTGGGGTAAGATAAAGATTTTATAATTTCTACCTTAGCTTTATCAACTTCAATTCCCTTAGAGGATACAACATGTCCTAAAATAATACCTTGATTAACCATAAAGTGACACTTTTCATAATTTAAAACAAGGTTCTTTTCTATGCATCTTTTAAGTACTTTGGTAAGGTTAGTTAAACATGCATCAAAAGAATCACCATAAACTGTAAAGTCATCCATAAACACCTCTATGATGTTCTCTATATAATCAAAAAATATACTAACCATACACCTCTGAAATGTAGTAGGAGCATTACAAAGTCCAAACGGCATGCCCCGATATGCAAAAGTACCAACTGAGCATGTGAATGTGGTTTTCTCTTGATCTTCAGATGCAACAGAGATTTGATGAAAACCTGAATAACCATCAAGATAACAATAATGGGTATGACCTACTAATCTTTCTAGCATTCGATCAATAAATGGAAGAGGAAAATGATCTTTTCTAGTTGATGCATTTAACTTCCTATAATCTATACATACCCTCCATCCATTTTGAATACGAGTGGGTATTAACTCACCATCAGGATTTTCTATTGTTGTTATACTGGTTTTCTTTGGAACAACTTGAATTGGGCTTACCCATTCATTATCTGAAATTGGATAGATCATACCTGCATCAAGAAGCTTCAAGATTTCTTTCTTTACCACTTCCATCATAGGCGGATTCAATCTACGTTGGGGTTGCCTGGAGGGTTTACAATTTTTCTCTAATAGTATCCTATGCATGCATGTGGAAGGATTTAATCCCTTAATATCGGCTATGGTCCAACCAATGGCCTTTTTATACTCTTTAAGTACTCGAGTCAATTTTTCTTCCTCCAAGATAGAAAGTTTATTAGAGATTATGATTGGAAGAGTCTCTTTTTCTCCTAAAAAGACATACTTTAAATGATCTGGTAGGGATTTTAGCTCTAATTTTTGTGTTTGTATAATAGAAGGAATGAGTTTTGTGTGAGAAAAAGGCAAATCAATATAAGAAATGTCATATCTCATAGGTTGTAGTGATTCCAATTCATGAATTGTATCCTGCAAGTTTGAATCCAATGTAAACTTTTGCAAGATTTTTTGTGATCTTCCAAAACTTAAACTCTTATTAAGTACAACTTTTAACTTATCTTCATCACTTAAATCAAAAATTTTCTGTGCTAAAGGTTCAATAACATCCATAGTAAAAATAGAAGATAAATCACTAGGATATCTCATGGCATCATAAATATTAAATTTAATAATTTCACCATCAAATTCCATTGTAAGTGTACCATCATGCACATCAATTTTTGTCTTGGATGTTTTTAGGAATGGTCTTCCTAACAAAATTAATGAGTTAGATGAATCATCTTCCTCTATATTAAGCACATAAAAATCAGCAGGAAAAATCAATCCGTTGACTTGTACCAAAACATCCTCCAAAACTCCCTCAAGATATACATTTGATCTATCAGCAAGTTGAATCATCACATCAGTTTCTTTTAATGGTCCAGCATTCAAAGATGAGTAAATGGATAATGGCATGACATTTATTGAAGCACCTAGATCTAACATTGCTTTCTCAATCTTAACATTACCAACTTTGCAAGGAATAGTAAACATACTTGGGTCCTTACATTTAGGAGGTAATTTTTTCTGAAGAATAGCTGAAACATTTTCCCCCATACTTACAAATTCATTACCTTTTAATTTTCTCTTATTGGTGCATAACTCTTTCAAAAATTTGGCATATCGAGGTACTTGTTTAATTGCATCAAGT
The DNA here is from genome assembly GCA_021397835.1 of Moringa oleifera. Classification (NCBI taxonomy): domain Eukaryota; kingdom Viridiplantae; phylum Streptophyta; class Magnoliopsida; order Brassicales; family Moringaceae; genus Moringa; species Moringa oleifera. Next base: position 133,693 of record JAJFZO010000728.1, on the reverse strand, counting down.
AAAGGAATATTTACCTCGACCTTGCGAAAGGTATCAAAAATCTTCTTTTCTTCCTCCTCATTCTTCTTAGGTTTAGATAATCTAGAAAGAAAGGGAGGAATTAGCATGGAAGTTTTTGGTTGCTCTCTATTGGATCCCTTAGGCTGGTCAAGCTCTGGTTGGGGAACTACTTCTTTTTCAGTCTCTTCTCTTGAGATGCATCCTTTGGTAATCTTGCCAGGTTCTTTTAACTCAGTTCTACTTCTCAAGATAATTGCACTAGCATTCTGTTTTGGGTTGACAATAGTTTGTGAAGGCAATTTTCCTTGAGATTCCAATCTGTTCATTGAAGATGCTAGTTGACCTACTTGATCCTCTAACTTTCTAATACTTGTTCTTGTCTCCTGCTAAAATTGTTGTGTGTTAGATGCAAGTGATTTTAACAATATCTTCAAGAGGCATACCTGAATTTGGATGAGGTTGTGGTGGTGGAGCTGGTTGTCTAGATTGAAATTGAGGTCTTGCTCCATAACTAAGATTGGGATGATCCCTCCATCCTAGGTTATATGTATTTGAATAAGGGTCATACTTCCTTTGTGGTGGACCTGAGAATCCTCAAACTACATTAGCATCCTTATAAGGATCATCTTGAAGTGTAGGACACATGTCAGTTGGATGACCAGTAGCAGCACAAATCCCACAAGCTTTAACTTGTTGCACGTTTTCTACAGCCAATTGTTGAACAAGCGAAGTTAGATTAGCTATTTGATTTTCAAGAGAAGATATATTTACCTCATTAATCCTTTTTAAAGATGTATCTTGTCTAAATCCGAACTGTTGTGAGTTAGCAGCCATGGTAGAAATCAAATCTCTAGCTTCATGAGGAGTTTTATTTACTATAGCACCTCCACTAGCTGCATCTATCATCCTTCTGTTGTGGATAACTTGCACACAGTTGTTTAAATCTTTCCTAATGCTCATGAAGGGTTTCAATATCTCTCTGCTTTATCCCACATATTTCCCTTTTAATACTAGCAGCTCGTGAAGTAGGGAAAAATTTATCAAGAAATAATGTTACCATCTCTATCCATGTGGTCACAGAACCAGAAGGTAAATAAAACAACCAATCTTTTGCTTTTTCAGTCAGTGAGAATGGAAAAGCACGTAATTTGATCTCATCTTCAGTTACTCCTTGTGGTTTTAGGCTTAAGCACACCACATGGAATTCCTTTAGATGCTTGTGAGGATCTTCATTCTCAAAGCCGTGAAACTTCGGGAGCAAATGGATCAAACCAGACTTTAACTCAAAATCTGCTTGTAAAATTGGATATTGAATGCAGAGTGGTTGCTGATTTACTTGTGGTGCAGCCAATTGCCTCAAAGTTCTCTCTTCATTAGCCATGTCTTGTTCTATTTTAGAATCACCAGATGAATCAACTAAATTAAATGCTAAATTCGATCCAGAAGATGAAGGTGAAGATTCTTGTTGACTTCGTAATTTAGCTTCCTTCCTGAATCTATTTGCAGTCTTCTCAATCTCAGGATCGTATGGAACTAGATCACCTGCACCAGAAGAACAGAGCATTAAAATAAATCTAATTAAAACCAATCCCCGGCAACGGCGCCAAAAATTGGTGGTTGTCGAGACCAACAAATTAAATTCCTAAATTCCTACTCAAAATATTAAACTTGTAGTATAGATGAGCAAGGTCGTTTCCACAAAGATTGGTTAGATTTTTTTTTTTTTGCAAAATAAAATAAAAACAAAAGGGGGTTTGAGGAGTTAAAAATAGATCAAGTAAGAATAACAGGAAAGAAAAAATTAATGTAATAAAGTATCCAGTCAAATGTATAATTTCAGGTTTGATTTAGGAATTGATCATTGACGCAAAGATAAAAATCTTTTAATCTTCACTGAATTAGTTATGGTTGTTGGTACCACCTAACAACTTGTTTTTTCTTACTTCTTTGATAACCAGGATACGATCTCTAATTATTTCTCTTATCAATAAATAACCCTAGATACGATCTTAGGATTTAATTTACCAATAGCATTAAGAATTAGAAAAACTACTAATTCTAACCAATAAACACATATGTAGGTTTATTTAAACTAGATTATTTATCTTCATAACATAAATTGAAAACCTCTTTTGTAATCAACTATGTTATTTATTACTTATATTAGAACACTTAAACAATTACGGATTTAAAGTTCTAAATAGTAACCTATTATTTTGATGATTAAACAAAGGGCCCTTTTTGTTGCAATCAACCAAAATAATATTTTCAATAAGCATAGAAGATAAATAAACAATGAAGAAATAAAGAACAAATAAAATCAGTTAGATCTCATAATTCTGAAGAATCAAACCCTTGATTATCCTTTGACTAGAAGAGATGTTTAGCAATCCATGAAAAGAAAAAGACCTATGAAAAAAAAAAAAGTAAAAAATAAACTCTGGATGTTCGTTTGAAGGAACTATCTCCCCTTTATATAATAATCCTTAAACATAATAACCTATTTTAACTAGGACTCTTAAAGATAAAGATAAAGATAAAATTCTACAACTACTTTTTAAATAAAAGATAAAGTCTTGGTTCGGTGAAATTCCAATGTTATTGGGAGTCTCAGCGCCTTATCCAAAGACATCTACTAGTTCATCCACATCTCTTGGGAATCCAACTTTATATCTTCAAATAATGAATTTGAGTCCATCTTAGTTGATTTCCTCAATCCACCCTATTAAATATAAAATATAGTCAAAATCCAAGATTTAATCATTTATAACCAATAAAATATGGAAAAATATAATAATATGTATGATTATTATGCATTCTATCACTCGGTTCCTTCAAAGCTGGTGCGAGTGTTTGCTAAGACTAGCGACGTCTATGCATAAGTATTTGGCCTCTCCCAGTGCCCACTACTATTGCTGCTTCATCATTTGACTCCTTTTATGGTTGCCTTCATGTCTACGTGTGCCAACAACTACCACTAGGCTAACGATAGGAAAATCCAACATTAATGTGTGCTAAGGCCCACGACTGTCACTAAGTCATTGCTGAGTTGCTCTAGTACTGACTCTACGATCTACTAGCATTGCGATTGCCCAATAACAATTGTTAGGTTCTCCTAAATCAAGTGTCTATCTAAGGGTCGTCGCACGGCTCCCTTGGTGTCAGCAATAGCAATTCCCAATTACATCATCTACCACTACCTAAAATACCCCTCAACGAAGGTTGGATAGTCATTGTCTTTTATTGCTTGCCCTTACGTCTACTTACGCCAGTGACTGCCGAGCTATAGTCGTAAGGCTCTCCCAACACCAGCGACAGTCATGGGGTAATTGTTGGGCTTCCTTTGTGCTAGTACTAGTGTTTACATACACTGACAATTACCTCATAGAAATGATCAGGCTCACCCTAGATTACCCTAGTGTCTGCGCCAGTCCCTCCCAACACCCATAACTACTCAATAGCAGTAGTAAGGTAGCCGTTAGGTCCTCTCAATGTTGGCACGAGGGTCTACTAGCACCAAAGACTTCTTCACGATAGTCATTGGGCTCTCCAAATGCCAACCACTACTGCTAGGGCATTATTAAGCTCCTCTTGTGCTTGCCCTTATGTCCAGCTACGTTAGTGACAATCGTTAGGCCATCGTTTGGGGAACCTAGAGCAGATCTCTACTGACACCAGTAGCTATCGCTGGGTCATTGCTCTAGTTCTGAAGCTAGCCACTACCAGTGCCAAGGACTACCCCAATATCAGTCGTTGGGCTTTTCCAACAACAGCAACTATCACACAGTCATCACTATGGTGCCTCGGTGTTAGCATTGGCATCTATCGACATGAGTAACTTCTTGTAGAAATAGCTGAGAAGTCTCTTGGTTTGCCTCATTCTGACATTGATGTCTGCCAACACCAACAACTGCCCCGCACTAGTAACTGAGCAGTCGTTGGTTCCCTCAAACCTTGGGCGAGCATCAGCTAACACCAACACCTTTCCCGTAGTAGTTGTTGGGCTTTCCTAATACTAGCAATAGTCATGCAATCATTGTTAGTCTCTTCCAATATGGGTATTAGTGTCTATCGACACGAGCAACTACCCACAATAATAGCAGGGAAGACTTTTGGTTCACCTAGTACTGGCGTTCGCGAGGAAAATCCAACCCTAAGGTCTGCTATGGCCTGCGACTATCGCTAGGTCATTGCTGAGTTGCTCTAGTATTGACACTGTGCTTTACTAGCATTTGCGATTACCCGACAAAAAGTGTTGGGCTCTCCTAAATCCAATGATTATTAAAGGGTTGTCGTTGGGCTCCCTCGGTGCTAAAACTAACGTTCTCCAATTCTGTTATCTGCCAGTACCTTTAACTACCCCTCAACAAAGGCTGGACAGTCATTGGGCTCTTTTAGTGCTTGCCTTTGCATCTATCTACGTCTGTGACTACCTAGTTATAGTCGTAGGGCTCACCTAACACTAGGGACTGTCATTGGGCAATCGTTGGGCTTCCCTTGTGCCAATATTAGCATTTATTGACACCGACAACTACCTTACAAAAATGACAAGGCTCTCTCTAGGTTCCCCTAGTGTCAGCGCTGCTATCTGTCAGCATCCATAACTACCAAGCAGTAATAGCAAGGCAGCCATTGGATCCTTTCAAAGTTGGCATGAGGGTAACATCAACGACTTCTTCATGACAGTCATTGGGCTCTCCCAATTGCCAACTGCTACTACTAAAGCGTTGTTAAGCTTCTTTAGTGCTTGCCCTCGCGTCTTACTATGCTAGTGACAACTGTTTGGCCATCGTTGGGGGAAGCCAGCGCAGATCTCTACCAACACCACTAGCTACAGCTGGGTCATTGCATAGCTCCCCCTATGCCGGCGTTGACCTTTACCAGTGCCGATAACTACCTAAACATCAGTCGTTGGGCTCTTCAAACAACTGTAACTATCACGCAGTCATAGCTAGGGTCCTCTAGTGTTGTTACTCGCATCTATTGACATGAGCACCTGTTTGTAAAAACAGTTAAGAAGTCTATTGGTTTGCCTTGTGCTGACATCGGTGTCTCTCAACATTAATAACTTCCCTACAGTAGTAGCTGAGCAGTCTTTGGTTCACTCAAAGCTAGAGCGAGCATCCGTCAGAACCAACACCTTTTCCAGTGTAGTTATTTGGCAGCCTTAGTGACCATCATTGGGTCATCACTGAGTTTTATTTGTGCTAGCACCAGCATCTACCAGCATTAATAACTGCCAAACAACAGTCAATGGGCTCTACCAACATGAGCGACCATCATTAGGTCAACATGAGGTTGCCCCAGTGCTAGTACTAGCATATACCAATGCTAAGAACTACCTCACAATAATGGTTTGGCAGTCCTTGGGTTTCTCTTGTGTTGGTGTCATCATCGCCCAACACTAATAACTACCCCGTAATAAAGACTTGGTAATCGCAGGGTTCCTTCAAAGTTGGTGTGAGTGTCTACTAGCACCAGTGACGTCACGGCATAAGTTTTTGGTCTCTTCTAGTGCCTACTACTACTGTTACATCGTCATTCGATTTCTTATATGGTTGCCTTTAAGTCTACTTATGCTAGCAACTCCCACTAGGCTAACGCTAGGAAAACCTAGCGCTGATGTTTGCTAAGGCCTGCGACTGTCGCTAGGTCCTTGCTGAGTTCCTCTAGTACTGATGCTGTGATCTACTAGTATCTACGATTGCCCAACAAAAGTTATTGGGCTCTCTTAAATCTAGGGACCATCAATGGGTCGTTGTTAGGCTGCCCTGATGTCAGCATAAGTGTTTCTAAATGTCGTCTTTGGCCAACCCTTATAAGTACCCCGCAACAAAAGTTAGATAGTTGTTGGGCTTTTTAAGTGCTTGCCGTCACATCTGCCTGCGCTAGTGACTGCCTAACTATAGTTGTTGGGCTCTCCCAATACTTGCGACGGTTATGGGGTGATCGTTGGGCTGTTTAAGTGCTAATACACACCGAAAACTACCTCACAGAAATGACACAGCTGCCCCTAGGTTCCCCTAGTGTCAGCATCAATGTCTGCCAACACTCATAACTACCTAGTAGTAGTAGTAAGGCAGTCGTTGGGTCCCCTCAAAGTTGGCATGAGGATTTACTAGCACCAGCGACTTTTTCGCAACAGTCATTAGGCTCTCCCAATGCCGAGGACTACTACTGGGGTGTCGTTAAGCTACTCTAGTGCTTGGCTTTGCATCTACCCATGCCAGCGACAACAGTTAGGCCATCGTTAGGGGAACCCAATGTAGACCTCTACCGACCTAAGCAGCTGTCACTAGGTCATTGCTTAGCTGCCTCAGTGCTGGCATTGGCCTTTACCAGTGCCGATGATTACCCCAACATCAATCATTGGGCTCTTCGAACACTGACAACTGTCATTCAGTCATCGCTAAGGTCCTCGGTGCTAAGAGTGGCATATATCAACATGAGCTACCTGTAGAAATAGCTGAGAAGTTTCTTGGTTTGCCTCATGCTGACATCAATGTCTGCCAATACAAACAATTACCCTGCACTAGTAGCTGAGAAAGTCGTTGGTTCCCTCAAAGCTAGAGTGAGCATCTGCCAGAACCAACACCTTTCTCACTGTAGTTCTTGGGCTTTCCCACTACCTACAACAGTCATGTGATCATCAATAGTCTCCCTCGATGCTGGCACTCGCATCTATCAACACCACCAACTGTGTGCAGCAATAAGAGGGAACTCTTTCAGTTCACCTTGTGCTGGCATCGACATGTGCCAACATCAATGACAACCCCATAATAGTAGTTGGACAATCGTTGGATTCCTTAAAACAAGCGCGAGCATCTACCAGCCCTAATAACTTTCCAACAGTCGTCGTTAGGCTCTCACAATGCCAACAATGACTACCATTAGGCAATCATTAGGGTAACCCTCAACAGATCTTTCATAGCTTTGGTGACTATCGCTGGGTCTTCGTCTAGTTTTGTTTTTGCAAGCACTGGTGTCTACCAGCATCAACGACTGTCGAATAGCAGTCATTGGGCTCTACCAACGTAAGTGACTATTATTGGGTTGTCGCTAGGTTGCCCCGGTACTAGTACTAGCATCTATTGATGCTAACAACTACCCCGCAATACTAGTTGCATAGTCCTTGGGTTCGTCTTATGCTAGTGTCATCATCTGTCAACACTAATAACTATCCCATAACAATGACTTGACAGTCGCTTGGTTCTTTCAAAGCTAGCCCAAGTGTTTGCTAGCACCAGCGATGTCCCTACGTAAGTTTTTGGGCTCTCCAAGTGCCCACTAGCACTGCTACTTCATCGTTCAACTCCTTTTGTGGTTGCCTTCATGTCTACTTGTACCAGCAACTGCCATTAGGCTAACGATAGGAGAACCTAATGCAGATGTCTATTAAGGCTCGCAACTATTGCTAGGTTATTGCTGAATTGCTCTAATACTGACTCTATGATCACTTGCATCAGTGATTGCCCGAAAATAGTTGTTGGGATCTCTTAAATCAATTGACTATCTCAGGGTCATCGTTGGGCTCCCCCAATGCCGGTACTAGCTTTTCCCAATTTCGTTATCTCCCAGCACCGATAACTACCCATCAATAAAGGTTGGAAAGTCATTGGGCTCTTTTAATGCTTGCCATTGTGTCTACCTATGGCAGTGACTGCCTAGCTATAGTCATAGGGCTCTCCCAACACTAGCGATTATCATTGGGTAATCGTTGGGCTTCCGTTATGCTAGTACTAGCATTTACAGATACTGACAAGTGCCTCACAAAAATGATAAGGCTATCCCAAGGTTCTTCTAATGTCGGTGTCGATGTCTGCCAACACCCGTAACTACATAGTAGTAGTAGTAAGGCAACTGTTAGGTCCTCTCGAAGTTAACACAAGGATTTACTGATAGAAGCGACTTCTTCATGATAGTCATTGGGCTCTCTTAATGCCCACTAGTACTACTAGGCCATCGTTAAGCTCATCTAGTGCTTGCCCTTGCACCTACCTATGCCAGAGACAACTGTTAGGCCACAGTTGAGGGAACCCAGCCAGATCTCTACTGACACTAATAGCTACAATTGGGTCATTGCGTAGCTCCCTTTGTGTTGGCACTGGCCTCTACTAGAGCCGACGACTACCCAAACATCAGTCGTTGGGCTCTTCCAACAATAGCAACTATCATGTCGCCATAGCTAGGGTCATTTGGTGTTGTTAATCACGTCTATTGACATGAGCACCTGCCTGCAGAAATAGTGAAGAAGTCTCCTTGTTTGCTTCGTGCTAACATCGGTGTCTTCCAACACCAACAACTTCCCTTTAGTAGCAGTTATGTAGTCATTGGTTCTACCAAAGCTGGAGTGAGCATCTACCAATACCAATAACTTTCCTGCAGTAGTTGTTGGGCTTTCCTGATACCAGAAATAGCCATGCAAAAATTGTTAGTCTCCCTTAATATTGACATTGGCGTTTATCGACACCAATAACTGCCCACAGCAATAGCAGGAAAGTCTTTTGGTTCACTTAGTTGTGGCGTCGGCATGTGCCCACACCAGTAACTACCCAACAATAGTACTTGGGCAATCATTGGGTTCCCAAAAAACAAGCGCGAGCATCTACCTGCCCCAATGACTTCCCAACAACCGTCGTTAGGCTCTCGTAACGCCAACAATGACTGCTATTGGGCTCTCATTGGGGTAACTTAGCGTAGATGTTTTGCAGCTTTAGTGACATTCGTTTGTGCTAGCACTGGCATCTACTTCCATCAATGACTGCCCATCAGTAGTCAATGGGCTCTACCAACATGAGCGACTATCATTAGGTCGTTGCAAGGTTGCCCCGATGCTAGGACTAGCGTCTATCAATGCTAAGAACTACCTCATAATAATTGTTGGGCAGTCCTTGGGTTCCCTTTATACTAGTGTCATCATCGCCTGACACTAATAACTACCCCGTAACAAAGACTCGGCAGTCGCTGGATTCCTTAAAATCTAGTGCGAATGTGTGCCAGCACCAACGACGTCCCAGCGTAAGTTTTTTAACTCTCTTATGCCCACTACTACTACTACATCGTCATTTGACTCTTTATGTGGTTGCCTCCAAGTCTATCTGTACCAGTAACTTCCATTAGGCCAACACTAGGGAAACCCAATGCTCATGTCTGTTAAGGCCTACAATTGTTGCTAGGTCATTACTGAGTTGCTTTAGTACTGATGTTGCGGTTTACTAACGTCTACGATTGCCTGACAGAAGTTGTTGGGCTCTCTTAAATCCAATGACCATCAAAGGGTGGTCGCTGGGCTCCCAAGGTGTCGGCACTAATGTTTTTCAATGTCATCTTCGGCCAACACCTATAATTACCCCGTAATAAAAGTTAAATAGTTATTAGGCTCTTTTAATGCTTGCTGTCGCATCTACATGCGCGAGTGATTGCCTAACTGTAGTCATTGGGCTTTCCCAACACTTGCAACTGTCTTGATTGTTGGGCTTCCGTGGTGTTAATGCTAGCATTTACACACATTGTCAACTGCCTCACCAAAATGACACCATTGTCCCTAGGTTCCTTTAGTGTCAGTTTCAAAGTCTTCCAACACCCCTAACTACCTAGTAGTAGCAGCAAAGTAGCCGTTAAGTCCCCTAAAAGTTTTCAAGACAGTTTACAAGCACTAGCAACTTCTTCATAACAATCATTGGGCTCTCCTAATGCTGACCACTACTATTGGGGTGTCATTAAGCTCCTTCAGTGCTTGCCCTCACGTCTACCTATGCCAGAGATAATCGTTAGGCCTTCATTGGGGGAACTCAGCGCAGATCTCTATCAACACCAACAGCTGTCACTCGGTTATTGCTTTGCTCCTCTAATGCTGGTGTTGGCCCATGTAAGTGCCGATGACTACCCCAATATCAGTTATTCCAACACCAACAACTGTCATGCGATCATCGATACAGCCCCTCGGTGCTCGCATTGGCATCTATTGACATGAGCAACTGCCTGCAAAAATAGCTAAGAAGTCTGTTGGTTCGCCTCGTGCTAACATCGATGTCTGCCAACACCAATAACTGCCTCACACTAGTAGTAGAGTAGTCGTTGGTTCCCTCAAAGCTAGAGCGCGCGTCTGCCAGCACCAACACCTTTCTCGTAGTAATTTTTCAGCTTTCTCACTACTAGCAACAGTCATGCGATCATCATTAGTCTTCGTTGATGCTAGCACTCACCCCTATTGGCACTAGCAACTGCTCGCAGCAATAGGAAAGAAGTCTTTGAGTTCACCCGATGTTGGCATCGACGTTTGGTAACACCAATAACTACCCCACAACAGTAGTTGGACAATCGTTGGGTTCTCTAAAAATAAGAACGAGCATCTACCAGCTCTAACGACTTCCCAACAGTCGTCATTAGGCTCTCATAATGCCAACAATGACAACCATTGAGGCAACCCACAGTAGATGTTTAGATGCTTTAGTGACTATCATTAGGTCTTCGTCGAGTTTTGTTTATGTTAGCACTGGCATCTACTAGCATCTAATAGTACTTGGGCTTTACCAATGCAAGCGATTATCATTGTGTCATCGCTAGGTTGCCTTGGTACTAGCACTACATCTATCGATGCTAACAACTACCCCACAATACTGGTTGTGCAGCTCTTGGGTTCCTCTTATGCTTATGTCATCATCTTCTAACACTAATAACTACCTGTTAACAATGACTTGGTAGTCGTTGGGTTCCTTCAAAGCTGGCGTGAATGTCTGCCAGCACCAGCGACATCGCTGCATAAGTTTTTTGGCTTTCCTAATGCCCACTACAACTGCTATGTCGCTTTCGTTTAACTCATTATGTGGTTACCTTCAAGTGTCCTTGTGCCAGCAACTCCTTCTAGGCTAACGCTAGTAAAACCCAATGCTGATGTTTGTTAAGGCCTGCAACTATCATGAAGTCATTGCTGTATTGCTCTAGTGATGACACTGCGGTCTACCAGCATTTACGATTGCCTGACCAAAGTTGTTGGGCTCTCTTAAATCCAGTGACTATCAAAAGGTCGTTGCTGGGCTCCCCTTGTGCTGGCACTAATGTTTCTCAATGTTGTCTTTGGTCAACACTTGTAACTACCCCGCAACAAAAGCTGGATAGTCATTGGGCTCTTTTAGTGCTTACTCTTGCATCTATCTCCGCTAGTGACTGCCTAACTAGTCATTGGGCTCCCCCAAAACTAGCAACAGTTATAGGGTGATCGTTGGGGTTCCCTGGTGCTAATACTAGCATTTACACATACTGGCAACTACCTCATAGAAATGATAGGGTTGTCCTTAGGTTTCCCAAGTGTCAGTGCCGGTGTGTGCCAACACCTGTAACTACCCAGTAACAGTAGCAAGGCAGCCGTGAGTCCCCTCGAAGTTGGCATGAGGGTCTACTAGTACCAGCAATTTGTTCATAATAGTCATTGCGCTCTCATAATGCCGACTACTACTACTGAGGTGTCGTTAAGCTCCTCTAGTGCTTGCCCTCGCATCTACCTAAGCCAGCGATAACCATCAGGCCATTATTGGGGGAACCCAATGTAGATCTTTACTGATACCAACAGCTATCGCTGGGCCATTGCTTAGCTCCCCTAGTGCTGACGCTGGCCTCTGCTAGTGCTGACGACTACCCTAACATCAGTCGTTGGGCTCCTCCAACACTAGTAATTGTCATGAAGTCATCGTTAGGGTCCCCCGATGGTGGCACTAGTGTCTATCAACGTGAGGAACTGCCTACAGAAATAGCTGTTGTTAGGCTCTCATGATGCCAACAACAACTACCATTGGGCAATCATTGGGGCAACCTACTATAAATGTTTGGCAGCTTGAGTGACAATCATTAGGTCTTCGTCAAGTTTAGTTTATGCAAGCACTGTCATTTACTAGCATCAATGATTGCCAAATAGAAGTCATTGGGATCAACCAACGCGAGTGACTACCATTGGGCCTTCGTTAGGCTGCCTAAGTGCCAGCAATAGCATCTATCAGTGGTAATAACTACCCTGTAATATTGGTTGCGTAGTCCTGGGGTTCCTCTTATGCTGGTGTCATCATCTGTCAACACTAATAACTACCCCATAACAATGACTCGGCAGTCGTTGGGTTCCATCAAAGTTGGTGCAAGTGTTTGCTAGCACCAGCAACGTCGCTGCATAAGTTTTTAGGCTCTTCAAATGCCCACTAGTACTACTACTTTGTCGTTCGACTCCTTTTGCGGTTGCCATCATGTCTACCTGTGCCAGCAACTGCCACTAGGCTAACGATAGGAAAACCCAATACTGATGTTTGTTAAGGCCCACGACTGTCGCTAGCTCTTCACTAAGTCTAGTACTGACTCTTCGATCAACTAGCGTTTGCAATCGCCCAATAATACTTACTGGGCTCTCTTAAATCTAGTGACTATTTAAAGGTCATGCTGGGCTTCCCCAGTGTCGACGCTAGCATTTTCAAATTCTGTCATCTGCGAGTACCTATAACTACCCTGCAACAAAGGCTGGAAAGTCATTGGGCTCTTTTAGTGCTTGCCGTCGCGTTTACCTACGCCAGTGACTGCTCAACTATAGTCGTAGGGCTCCCCCAACACTAGAGGCTATCATGGGGTAATTGTGTGGCTTCCCTTGTTTTAGTACTAGAGTTTACAAACATCGGCAACTGCCTCATAGAAATGACAAGGCTCTCCTTAAGTTCCACCAATGTTGGCGTCGGTGTCTGCCAACACCCGTAACTACCCAGCACTAGCAAGGCAGCCGTTGGGTCCCTCAAACCTAGCACTAGCGACTTCTTCATAATAGTCATTGGGCTCTCCCAATGCCAACCACTACTACTAGGGCATCAGTAAGCTCGTCTAGTGCTTGCCCTCGCGTCTACCTAAGCCAGCGATAGCCGTTAAGCCATTATGGGGGAACCCAGTGCAGATCTCTACCGGCACTAGTAGCTATCATTGGGTCATTGCATAGCTCCCCCTATGCTGGTGTTGGCCTCTACAAGTGCCGGTGACTACCCCAACATCAATCATTGAGCTTTTTCAACACAGCAATCTATTAGGCAGTGATCGCTCAGGTCCACTTGTGTTGGCACTCGCCTCTATCGACATGAGTAACTACCTGCAGAAATAGCTAAGAAGTTTCTTGGTTTGCCTTATGTTGACATTGGCGTCTCTCAACACCAATAACTGCCCTACATTAGTAGTTGAATAGTCGATGGTTCTGCAAAAGTTGGAGTGAGCATCTGCCAGCACCAACAACTTTCCCGCAGTAGTTGTTAGGCTTTTCCAATACCAGAAGCAGCCATGTGATCATCGTTAGTCTCCTCCGATATTGGCACGACGTCTATCAACACCAACAACTACCCCCAGCAATTGTAGGGAACTCTTTTGGTTCACACAGTGCTGGTGTGGGCGTGTGCCAACACTAATAACTACCTAACAATAGTAGTTGGGCAATTGCTGGGTTCCCTAAAAACAAATGCGAGCATCTGCCAGCCCCAACGACTTTCCAACAGTGTCGTTAGGCTCTCATAGTGCCAATAATGACTGCTATTGGGCAATCATTGGGGCAGCCCATAGTAGATGTTTAGCACCTTTAGTGACTATTACTAGGTCTTCGTCGAGTTTTGTTTGTGCAAGCATTGACGTCTACTACCATCAATGACTGCCCATTAGCAGTCATTGGGCTTTACCAATGCAAGCAATTATCATTGGGTCATCGTTAGGTTGCCTCGATACTAGCACTAGCATCTATAGATGCTAAAAACTTTCCCATAATACTGGTGTCATCATCTCCCAACACTAATAACTACCTCGTAACAATGACTCGGCAGTCGCTGGATTCCTTCAAAGCTAGTGCGAGAGTGTGCCAGCACCGGCGACGTCCTTGCATAAGTTTTTGGGCTCTCTTAGTGCCTATTACTATTGCTACTCCATCATTCGACTCCTTTTGTGGTTGCCTTCTTGTCTACATGTGCCAGCAACTACCACTAGGCTAACGATAGGAAAACCCAACGCTAATATTTGGTAAGGCCCGTGATTATTGCTAGGTCGTCATTATTGAGCTGGTCTAGTACTAACCCTGCAGTCAACTAGTATTTGCGATTGTCCGAAAAAAATTGTTGAGGTGTCCTAAATCCTTTGACTATCAAAGGGTCATGGTTGGGCTCCCTCGGTGCCAGCACTAGTGTTTCTCAATGTCACTTTTAGCCAACAATATTAACAACAGTCGTTGGGCTCTTTTAGTTCTTACCCTCGCATCTACCTCCGCTAATGGTTGCCTAACTACAGTCATTAGGCTCTCTCAACACTAGCGACCGTCATGGGGTCATCGTTGGGCTTTACTGGTGCTAAAACTATCGTTTACACACACTGCCAACTGCCTCACAAAAATGACAGGGCTGTCCCTAAGTTCCCTTAGTGTCACAGCCAGTGTTTGCCAACACCCATAACTACCTTGTAGTAGTAGCAAGGAAGCCGTTGTGTCTGCTCAAACTTGGCACGAGGGTCTATTAGCACCAATAACTTCTTCATGATAGTCATTGGGCTTTCCCAATGCCATCCACCACTACTAGGGCGTCGTTAAGCTCGTCTAGTGCTTACCCTTGCATCTACCTATGCAAATAACAATTGTTAAGCCAACTTGGGGGAACCTAGTGCAGATCTCTACCGACACCAGCATCTATCATTGGGTCATTGCAAAGGTCCCCCTATGCTGGCACTGGCCTCTACCAGTGCCGATGACTACCCCAACATCAGTTGTTAAGCTCTTCCAACGCAACCAACTACCATGCAGTCATCGATAGAGTCCCTAGTGTTAGCACTTGCGTCTTTTGACATGAGCAATTACCTACAAAAATAGCTGAGAAGTCTCTTGGTTTACCTCGTGCTGACATTGGTGTCTCCCAACACCAACAACTGCCCAGCATTACTAGTTGCATAGTCGATGGTTCTGCCAAATTTGGAGTGAGTATCTGCTAGCACCAACAACTTTCTCATAGCAGTTATTGGGCTGTCCTAATACCAGAAACAGCTGTGCGATCATCGTTAGTCTCCTTCAACGCTGGCACTACGTCTATCGACACTGACAACTGCCGACAGTAATGGCAGGGAAGTCTTTTGGTTCACCTAGTGCTGGTGTCGGCATGTGCCAAGACCAATAACTACCCGACAATAGTAGTTGGGCAATTGTAATGTTCCTTAAAAAAAACTGCGAGCATCTGCCAGCCCCAACAACTTTCCAACAGTCGTCATTACGCTCTCATAATGGCAACAATGACTACCATTGCGCAATCATTGGGGCAACCCATTGTAGATGTTTGCCACCTTTAATGACTATCGTTGGGTCTTTGTCTAGTCTTGTTTGTGCAAGAACTGGAATCTACTAGAATCAATAACTGTCTAATAGCAGTCATTGGGCTCCACCAACGCGAGCGACTATCATTGGGTCATCGCTAGGTTGACCCGGTATTAGCACTAGCATCTATCGATGCTAACAACTATCCTGCAATATTAGTTGTGTGGTCCTTGGGTTCCTCTTATGCTGGTGTCAGCATCTCTCAACACTAATAACTACTCTGTAAAAATGACTCGGCAATCGCTGGGTTCCTTCAAAGCTGGTGCTAGAGTTTGCCAGCACCAGTGATGTCTCTGCATAAGTTTTTGAGCTCTCCTAGTGCCCACCACTACTGCTACTTCGTCATTAAACTGTTTTTGCGGTTGCCATCATGTCTACATGTGCTAGTAACTGCCACTGGGTTAACGATAGGAAAACCCAACCCTGATGTCTGTCAAGGCCCGCGAGAGTCGCTAAGTCATTGTTGAGTTGCTCTAGTATTGACCCTGCGGTTTACTAGCGTCTGCGATTGCCTGACAAATGTTGTTGGGCTCTCCTAAATTCAGTGACTATCAAAGGGTCGTCGCTGGGCTCCGCCAGTGCCGGTACTAGTGTTTCTCATTATCGCCTTTAACCAACACCAATAACCACCTCGCAACAAAAGTTGGACAGTCGTTGGGCTCTTTTAATGCTTGCCCTCGTATCCACCTTCGCTAGTGACTACCTAACTACAGTCGTTGGGCTCCTCCAACACTAGTGACTGTCATGGGGTGATCGTTGGGCTTCCCTAGTGCTAATACTAGCGTTTTCACCCACCGGTAACTACCTCACAGAAATGACAGGATTGTCCCTAGGTTCCTCTAATGTGGGCGTCGGTGTCTTCCAACATCCATAACTTCCCAGTAATAGTACCAAAGAAGCCATTGGGTCTCTTCGAAGTTGGCACGAGGTTCTATTAGCACCAGCAATTTGTTCACAACAGTCGTTGGGCTCTCTCAATGTCGACCACTATTATTAGGGTGTCATTAAGCTCCTCTAGTGCTTGCCCTCGCGTCTACCTATGCCAGAGACAATCGTTAGGCCATCGTTGTGGAAACCTAATGCAGATCTTTACCGACACCAGCAGCTATCGCTAGTCCATTGCTTAGCTCCCCTTATGCTGGCTCTAGCCTCTGCCAGTGCCGATGACTACCCTAACATCAGTTGTTTAGCTCCTCTAACAATAGCAACTATCATGCAGTTATCGCTAGGGTTCCCGGACGCTAGCACTAGTGTCTATTGACATGAGCAACTGCCTGTAGAAATAGCTGAGAAGTCTTTTGGATCACCTCATGCTGACATCGATGTCTGCCAACACCAACAACAACCCTGCACTAATAGCTGAGTAGTCGCTGGTACTCGCAAAGTTGGAGCGAGCATGTGTGAGCACCAATGCCTTTCTCGTAATAGTTGTTGGGCTTTTCCAACACCAGCAACAGTCATGTGATCATCGTTAGTCTCTCTCTATACTAGCATTCGCTTCTATCGACACCAGCAACTGCTCGCAGCAATAGAAGGGAAGTCTTTTAGTTCACCTGGTGCTAACGTCGATGTTTGCTAACATTAATTACTACCCTATAATAGAAGTTGGGCAATAGTTGGGTTCCTTGAAAACAAGCGCGAGCATCTGCCTGCCTCTAATGACCTCTTAACAGTTGTGTTAAGCTCTCATGATGCCAACAACTACTGCCATTGGCCAATTGTTGGGGTAGCCCACTATAAATGTTTGGCAGCTTTAGTGACTATCGTTAGGTCTTTGTCGAATTTTGTTTGTGCAAGCACTGGCATCTACTACCATCAACGATTGCCCAATAGCAGTCATTGGGATCTACAACACGAGTGACAATCAATGGCTCGTCGCTAGGTTGCCTGGGTACCAGCAATAGCGTCTATCGATGTTAACCACTACTCTACAATACTAGTTACGCAGTCCTTGTGTTTTTCGTATGCTAGTGTCATCATCTGCCAACACTAATAACTACCCTGTAATAATGACTCGACAGTCGCTGGGTTCTTTCAAAATTGGTGCAAATGTTTGCTAGCACAACCGACATCCCTACATAAGTTTTTGGACTTTCAAAGTGCCCACTACTACTGTTACTTTGCCGTTCAACTTCTTTTGCAGTTGTTGTCATGTCTACTTGTGCCAACGACTACCACTAGGCTAACATTAGAAAAACTCTATGCTGATGTTTGCTAAGGCAGGAAAGTCATTAGGCTCTTTTAGTGCTTGCCCTCGCGTCTACCTATGCTAGTCACTACCTAGCTATAGTCGTAGGGCTACCCCAACACCAACGACTTTCATGAGGTAATCATTTGGCTTCCCTTCCGTAAGTACTAGCGTTGAGAGACACCAGCAACTGCCTTATAGAAATGATAAGGCTTTCCGTAGGTTTCACCAATGTCGGCGCGAGTGTTTGCCAACACTCGTAACTATCCAGTAGTGGTAGCAAGATAGTCGTTGGGACCTTAAACTTGGCACTAGGATCTACTAGCACCAACAACTTCTTCACAATAGTCATTGGGCTCTCCCAATGCTAACCACTACTATGAGGGCATAGTTAAGCTCGTCTAGTGCTTGCCCTAGCATCCACTTCTAGTAGTGACAACCGTTAGGCCATCTTAGGGGAACCCAATACAGATCTCTACCAATACCAGCCGCTATCATTGGGTCATTACACAGCTCCCCTTGTATTGGCACTAGCCTCCACTAGTGTCAACTACTACCCCAACGTCAGTCATTGGGCTCTTTCAACATAGGCAACTATCATGCAATCATCGCTAAGGTCCCCTAGTGCATGCACTCACGTCTATCGACATGAGCAATTACCCCTAAAAATAGCTAACAAGTCTCTTAGTTTGCCTCGTGCTAACATCGGTGTCTCTCAACAATAACAATTGCCCTGCATTAGTAGCTGAATAGTCGATGGTTTTGCCAAAGTTGGAGTGAGCATTTGTCAGTACCAATAACTTTCCCACAGTAGTTGTTGGGGATTCCTAATACCAGAAAAAGCCATGAGGTCATCGTTAGTCTCCCCCGATGCTGGCACAACATCTATCGACACCAACAACTGCCCATGGCAATAGCAGAGAAGTGTTTTGGTTCTCCTAAAACTAGTGTTGGCGTGTGCTAACACTAATTACTACCTCACAATTGTAGTTGGCCAATCGTTGGGTTCCCTAAAAATAAGTGCGAGCATGTGCCAGCCACAACAACTTTCAAACAGTCGTCGTTAGGCTCTCATAATGCCAACAACAACGGCCATTAGGCAATCATTGGGGCAACCCACAGTAGATGTTAGGCACCTTTAGTGACGATCATTGGGTCTTCGTCGAGTTTTGTTTATGCAAGCACTCATATTTACTAGCATCAATGACTGCCCAATAGCAGTCATTGGGCTCTACCAACGCAAGCGACTATCATTGGGTCGTCGTTAGGTTGCTTTAGTACTAGCACTAGCATTTATCGATGCTAACAACTACCACACAATGCTGGTTGCGTAGTCCTTAAGTTCCTCTTATGCTGGTGTCATCATCTCTCAACAGTAATAACTACCCCATAACAATGACTCGGTAGTCACTAGGTTCCTTCAAAGTTGGTGCAAAAGTCTGCCAGGACCAGCGACGTCCCTACATAAGTTTTTGGGCTCTCCTAGTGCCCATTACTACTGCTACTTCGTCGTTCGAGTCCTTTTGTGGTTTCCTTAATGTCTACATGTGCCAGCAACTACAACTAGGCTAACGATAGGAGAACCTAACTCTGATGTCTGCTAAGGCCTGCAACTGTCGCTAAGTCATTGCTGAGTTGCTCTAATACTGACCCTGCAGTCTACTAGCATTTACGATTGCCTAATAACAGTTGTTGGGCTCTCCTAAATCTAGTGACTATCAAAGGGTCATCGTTGGGCTCCCCTGATGCCGGCACTAGTGTTTCTTAATGTCACCTTTATCTAACACCAATAACTACCTCGTAACAAAAGCTGGATAGTCGTTGGTTTCTTTTAGTGCGTGCCCTCACATCTACCTCCTCTAGTGACTGCTTAAATACATTCGTTGGGCTCCCCAAACACTAGCGACGGTCATGGGGTGATTGTTGGGCTTCCTTTGTACTACTAGCTTTTACACACACCAGCAACTGCCTCATAAAAATGAAAAGGCTATCCTTAGGTTGCCCTAGTGTCGGCACTAGTGTCTGCCAAGGCCCATAACTACCCAGTAGTAGTAGCATGGCAGCCGTTGGGTCCCTTCGAAGTTGGTATAAGGGTCTATTAGCACGAGGATTTGTTCACAACAGTCATTGGGCTCTCCCAATGTCAACCACTACTACTAGGTGTCGTTAAGCTCCTCCAGTGCTTGCCTTGACGTTTATCTATGCCAACAACATCCGTCAGGCCATCATTGGGAGAACCCAACGCATACCTCTATCGATACCAGCAGCTATCGCTAAGCCATTGCTTAGCTCCCCTAGTGCTGGCGCTGGCCTCAGCCAGTGCCGACGACTACCGCAACATCAGTCATTAGGCTCCTCCAACATTAGCAACTATCATGCAGCCATCACTATGGTCCCCTTCTGCCAGCACTAGCGTCTATCGACATGAGCAACTGCTTACAAAAATAGCTGAGAAGTCTTTTGGTTTGCCTCGTGCAGACATCGATGTCTGCTAACACCAATAACAGCCTTGCACTAGTAGCTGAGCAGTCGTTGGTACCCGCAAAGTTGGAGCGAGCATCTACAAGCACTAATACCTTTCTCGCAATAGTTATTGGGCTTTCTCGATATCAACAACTGTCATGCGATCATCGTTAGTCTCCCTCTATGCTAGCACTCGCGTCTATCGACACTAGCAACTGCTCACAGCAATAGGAGAGAAGTCTTTTAGCTCACTTGGTGTTAGCATCGACGCCTACTAACACCAATAACTACCCCAATGACTTCCTTATAGCCATTGTTAGGCTCTCATAATGCCAACAACGACTGCCATTAGGGAATCATTGGGGCAACCCACTATAAATATTTGGCAGCTTTAGTGACTATCGTTGGGTCTTCGTCGAGCTTTGTTTGTGCAAGCACTAGCATTTACTAGCACCAACGATTGCCCAACAGTAGTCATTGGGATCTACTAAAGCAAACGACTATCATTGTCTCATCGTAAGGTTGGCCGGCTACCAGCAATAGCGTCTACCAATGCTAACAACTACCTCGTAATTCTGGTTGCACAGTCCTTGGGTTCCTTTTATGTTGGTGTCATCATCTACCAGCAATAATAACTACCCCGTAACAATAACTCAGCAGTCACTGGGTTCCTTCAAGGCTGATACGAATGTGTGCTACTCCAACGATGTTCGTGCATAAATTTTTGGACTTTTCAAGAGCCCACTACTACTACTACTACTTTATCGTTCGACTCCTTTTGCAGTTCTCATCATGTCTACCTGTGCTAGCAACTGGCACTAGGCTAATGATAGGAAAACTCAACATTGATGTCTGCTAAGGCCCACAACTGTCGCTAGGTTATTACTAAGTTGCTCTTGTACTGACTCTCTCATCTATTAGTGTCTGCGATTGCCCAATAACACTTTTTTGGCTCTCCTAAATTTGGTGACTATTTAAGAGTTGTCGCTGGGCTTCCCCATTACCAGGACTAACGTTTCCTCATTTTGTCATATGCTACTACTTATAACTACCTCGCAATAAAGCCTGAAAAGTGATTGGGCTCTTTTAATGCTTGCCCTCACGTCTACCTATCCTAGTGACAACCTAGCTATAGGTGTAAGGTTGCCCCAACATCAACGACTTTCATGGGGTAATCGTTGGGCTTCTCTTCTATAAGTACTGGCGTTTACAAACATGACAACTGCCTTATGAAAATAACAGGGCTCTCCCGAGGTTTCACCAGTGTCGACACTAGTGTCTGCCAACACCCGTAACTACCTAGTAGTAGCAGCAAGGCAGCCGTTGGGTCCCCTCAAACTTGGCAAAAGGGTCTACTAGTGCCAAAAACTTTTTCACGATAGTTGTTAGGCTCTCCTAATGCCAACCATTACTACGAGGGCATAGTTAAGCTCATCTAATGCTTGCTCTCACGTCTACATATGGCAGTGACAACCATTGGGCCATCTTGAAGGAATCCAGTGCAGACTCTATCGACATCAGCAGCTATCGTTGAGTCATTGCATAGCTCCCCTAGGCTAGTGCTAGCCTCTACCATTGTCGACGACTACCCCAACATCAGTCGTCGGGCTCTTCCAACACAACCAACTCTTATGCATTCATCGCTAGGGTCCTCTAGTGCTGGCATTCGCGTCTATCGACATGAGTAACTGCCTATAAAAATAGCTGAGAAGCCTCTTGGTTTGCCTCGTGTTGACATCGGTGTCGCCCAACAACAATAACTGCCCCGCATTAGTAGCTGAATAGTCTATGGTTCTACCAAAGGTGGAGCGAGCATCTATCAGCACTAACAACATTCTCGCAATAGTTGTTGGGCTTTCCTAATACTAGAAACAGTCATGCGATCATCGTTAGTCTCCCCTGATGCCGGCACGGCGTCTATCGACAATAACAACCACCCGCATTAATAGCCGAGAAGTCTTTTGGTTCACTTAGCGCTAGTGTCGACGTGTACCAACACCAATAACAACCCCAAAATAGTAGTTGGGCAATCAATGGGTTCCCCAAAAACAAGCACAAGCATCTGCCAGCCCCAAAGAATTTTTAACAGTAGTCGTTGGGCCCTCATAATGTCAACAACAACTGCCATTGGGCAATCATTGGGGCAATCAATAGTAGATGTTTGGCACCTTTAGTGACTATCATTGGGTCTTCGTCGAGTTTTTTTTGTGCAAGCACTGGCACTTACTAGCATCAACGACTGCTCAATAGCAGTCATTGGGCTCTACCAACGCAAGCGACTATTATTGGGTTGTCGCTAAATTACCCTGGTACTAGCACTAGCATCTATCGATGCTAACAACTACAATGCAATACTAGTTACACAGCCCTTAGGTTCCTCTTATACTGGTGTCATTATCTCCCTACACTAATAACTACCCCGTAACAATAACTCGCCATTTGCTGGGTTCCTTCAAAGCTGGTGCGAAAATCTATCAACAGAAGCGACGTTCCTGCATAAGTTTGTGGGCTCTCCTAGTTCCCACTACTACTGCTACTTCGTCGTTTGACTCTTTTTATGGTTGCCTCCATGTCTACATGTGCCAGCAACTACAACTAGGCTAACGATAGGAAAACCTAATGCTGATGTCTGCTAAGGCCCGCAACTATCGCTAGGTCATTGCTGAGTTGCTCTAATACTGACCCTGCGGTCTACTGGCATCTACGATTGCCTAACAAAAGTTATTGGGCTTCCCTAAATTCAATGACTATCAAAGGGTCGTCGCTGGGCTACCCTGGTGCTAGCACTACTGTTTCTCAATGCTACCTTTTGCTAACACCAATAAGTACCTCGCAACAAAAGCTGGATAGTTATTAGGCTTTTTTAGTGCTTGCCCTTGCATCTACCTCCGCTAGTGACTGTTAACTACAATCGTTGGGCTCCCCAAACACTAGCGATGGTTATGGGGTGATCGTTGGGCCTACCTGGTGCTAATACTAGCTTTTACACACATCGGCAATTGCCTCGCAGAAATGACAAGGCTATCCTTAAGTTCCCTTAGTGTAGGTGCCGGTATCTGCCAACACTCGTAACTACCCAGTAGTAGTAGCAAGACAATCGTTGGGTCCCTTCGAAGTTGGCACGAGGGTCAGCACGAGTGATTTGTTCACAACAGTCATTGAGCTTTCCTAATGCTGACCACTATTACTAAGGTATCGCTAAGCTCATCTAGTGCTTGCCCTCACGTTTACCTACGCTAGTGATAATAGTTAAGAAATCATTGGGGAACCCAGTGTAGATCTCTATCGACACCAGCAGCTATCGTTGGGCCATTGCTTAGCTCCCTTAGTGCTGGTGCTGGCCTCTGCCAATGCTGACGACTACCCCAACATCATTGGGCTCCTCCAACACTAGTAACGGTCATGTAGTCATCGCTAGGGTCCCTTGATGCTGGCACTAGCGTCCATTGGCATGAGCAACTACCTGTAGAAATAGCTAAAAAGCCTTTCAATTTGCCTCGTGTTGACATCTATGTCTGCCAACACCAAAAATAGCCCCGCACTAGTAGCTGAGCAGTCGTTGGTTCCCGAAAAGCGGGAGTGAGCATTTTCGAGCACCAACACCTTTCCCATATTAGTAGTTGGGCTTTCCTTATATTAGCAATAGTCATGCGATCATTGTTAGTCTCCCACAATGCTAGCACTCGCGTCTATCGACACCAGCAACTACTCTCTACAATTGAAGGGAACACCTGGTGCTTAGAACGGCGTCTGCTAACACCAATAACTACCCCATAATAGTAGTTGGGCAATCGTTGTGTTCCCTAAAAACAAGTGTGAGCATCAACTTGCCCCAACGACTTCCTTGCAACGGTCGTTACGCTCTCATAATGTCAACAATGCCTGCCATTGGGCAATCCTTGGGGCAACCCACTATAAATGTTTGGTACCATTAGTGACTATCATTAGGTCTTCGTCGAGTTTTGTTTGTGCAAGCACTAGCATCTACTACCATCAATGATTACCCGATAGCAATCATTGGGATCTACCAACACGAGCGACTATCATTGGCTCGTCACTATCGATGCTAATAACTATCCTACAAACTGGTTGCGTAATCCTTGGGCTTCTCTTATGCTGATGTCATCATCTGCCAACACTAATAACTACCCTGTAACAATGACTCGGCAGTCACTAGGTTCCCTCAAAGCTGGTACAAGTGTCTGCCAGCACCTACGACGTCCCCAACGATGACCAAACGGTTATTGCTGGTGTAGGTAGATGCGAAGGTAGGCATTGGATGAGCTTAACGATAACCTAGTAGTATTGGTCGGCATTAGGAGAGCCCAATGACTGTTGTGAACAAATCACTAATGCTGGTAAACCCTTGTGCCAACTTTGAGAGGACCCAACGACTGCCTTCCTACTACTACTGGGTAGTTACGAGTGTTGGCAGACACTGGCGTCGACACTAGGGGAACCTAGGAAAAGCCCTGTCATTTCTACGAGGCAGTTGCCGGTGCTTGTAAATGCTAATATTAGCACCAGGGAAGCTCAACGATCACCCTATGGCCATTGCTAGTGTTGGGGGATTCCAATGATTGTAGTTAGGTAGTCATTAGCAGAGGTAGATGCGAGGGCAAGCACTAAAAGAGGCCCAACAACTATCCAGCTTTTATTGCGAGGTAGTTATAGGTATTGGTTGAAGGTGGCATTGAGAAACATTAATGCCAACAATGAGGGAGCCTAGCGATGACCTTTTGATAGTCACTAAATTTAGGAATGCCCATGAACTTTTGTCGAGCAATCATATACGCTAATAAACCTTAGGGTTAGTACAAGGGTAAGTCAGCAATGACTTAGCGACAGTCATAGGTCTTAGCAGACATTAGCGTTGGGTTTTCCTATCGTTAGCCTAGTGGCAGTTGCTAGCACATGTAGACATGAAGGCAACCACAAAAGCAGTTGAATGACGATGTAGCAAGAGTAGTGGGCACTAGGAGAGCCCAAAAACTTATGCAGGGATGTCATTGGTGCTGGCAGACTCTCCTACCAACTTTGGAGGAACCAAATGACTGCCGAGCCATTGTTACGGGGTAGTTATTAGTGTTGGAAGATGATGACACCAGCATAAAAGGAACCCAAGGATTGCGTTACCAATATTGCGGGGTAGTTGTTAGCATCGGCATATGTTATTGCTAGTACTGGGGCAAGCTAGCGACGACCATATGATTGTTGCTTGTGTTGGTAGAGCCCAATGAGTTCTATTGGGTAGTCATCTGATGCTAATAGATACCAGTGCTTGCATTAAAAAATTCAGTGAAGACCCAACGATAGTCACTAAAGCTACCAAACATCTACATTGGGTCGCTTTAATGATAGCCCAATGGTAGTCATTGTTGGTGTTACGAGAGCTTAACAACGACTGTTGGGAAGTCATTAGGGCAGATAGATGCTCGAGCTTATTTTTTAGGAACGCAACGATTGCCTAACTACTATTTTGGGGTAGTTATTTGTGTTGGCGCATGCCAACACCATCATTAAGTGAACCAATAGACTTCCTCGTTACTACCGTGGGTAGTTGCTGGTGTTGATAGACACCAGTGCCAGTATTGGGGGAGACTAATGATTATCGTATGGCTATTTTTGGAATTGGGAAAGACTAACAACTAATGCGGGAAAGTTGTTAGAACTCGCTGATGCTCGCTCCAGCTTTGGCGAAACTAACAACTACACAGCTACTATTGCGAGGAAGTTGTTGGTATTAGGATGCACTGATGTTAGTACGAGGCAAATCAAAAGACATTTCAGCTATTTTTGCAGGCACGTGATCATGTTGATAGACGCGAGTAACAGCACCAGAGGACCATAGCTATGTCTGCATGATAGTTGCTGTTATTGGAAGAGCCCAACGAGTGATGTTTGGGTTGTCGTCGGCAATAGCAGAGGCTAGCTCTAGCATAGGGGGAGCTATGCAATAACCCAGCTGTAGCTGTTGGTGTCGATAGAGATTTGCATTGGGTTTCCCCAACGATAGCCTAACGGTTGTCGCTAGCATAGGTAGACGTGAGGGCAAGCACTATATGGGCTTAACGATGCCCTAGCAGTAACTATCATGAAGAAGTCGCTGGTGTTAGTAGACCCTCATTCAAAATTTGAGAGGACCTAATGGCTGCCTTGCTACTACTATTGGGTAGTTACGGGTGTTAATAGACATCAACGCCGATACTAGGGGAACCTCGAGAGAGCCTTATCATTTTTGTGAGGCTGTTGTCAATTTCTGTAAACGCTAATACTAGGATAAGGAAAGCCCAATGATTGCCCCATAACAACCACTGGTGTTGAGTGAGCCTTACCGCTATGGCTAAGTAGTCAATGGTGTAGGTAGACGTGAGGGCAAGCACTAAAAGAGCCCATTGACTGTCCAGCCTTTGTTGAGGGGTAGTTATAGGTACTCGCAGATGACGGAGTCAGGAAACACCAGTGCTGGCACCGGAGGAGCCCATCGATGACCCTTAGATAGTCGGTAGATTTAGGAGAACCCAAGAACTATTATCAGGCAATCGTTGATACTAATAGATCACAGATTTAGTAGTAGAGCGATTTAATAATGACCTAACGACAGTCGCGGTCCTTAACTGACATCAGCATTGGATTTTTCTATCGTTAGCCTAGCGGTAGTTGTTGGCATCGGTAGACATGAAGGCAACCGCAAAAGGAGTCGAACGACGAAGTTGCAATAGTAGTGGGCACTAGGAGAGCCCAAAACTTATGCAGGGACGTTGTTGGTGCTCGCAAACACTTGCACCAGCTTTGAAGCAACCTAGTGATTGTCGAGCCATTGTTATAAGGTAGTTATTAGTGTCGGGAGATGATGACACCAGCTTAAGAGGATCCTAAGGGCTGCACAATTAGTATGGCAGAGTAGTTGTTAGCATCGATAGATGTTAGTGCTAATACCGAGGCAACCTAGCGACAATTGAATGATAATCGCTCACGTTAATAGAGCCTAATGACTTTTAGATGCTAGTAGATGCTAGTGCTTGCACAAACAAAACTCGATGAAGACTTAACGATAGTCACTAAAGTTGCCAAACATCTATTGTGGGTATGCCCCAATGATTGCCTAATGGCAGTCGTTGTTGGTATTACGAGAGCCTAATGACGGCTGTTGGGAAGTCGTTGGGGCAAGCAGAAGCTTGCACTTATTTTTAAGAAACCCAAGAATTGTCCAACTACTGTTGTGGGGTAGTTATTAGTGTTGGCACACTCCGACGCCGACACCAGGTGAACTAAAAGACTTCCTTCCTATTACTACGGGCAGTTGCTGGTGTTGATAAATGCGAGTGCCAGTATCAAAGGGGACTAACAATGATCGCATGACTATTGCTGGTAGTGGGAAAGCCCAATAACTGCTGCGGGAGGAGTGTTGGTGCTGGTAGATGCTTGCTCCACCTTTGAGGGAACCAACAACTACTCAGCTACTAGTGCGGGGCAGTTGTTGGTGTTGGCAAACATCGCTATCAGCATAAGGTGAACCAAGAGACTTCACAACTATTTCTACAGGTAGTTGCTCATGTTGATAGATGTGAGTGCTAGTGCCAGCACCTGGGGACTCTAGCAATGACTACATGATACTTGCTAGTGTTGGAAGAGCCCAACAACTAATGTTGGCGTAGTCGTCGGCACTAGGGGAATAAAGTAATGACCCAACGACAACTATTGGTGTCGATAGAGATCTGTGCTGGGTTCCCCCAATAAAGGCCTACTGGTTGTCGTTGGCATAGGCAGACGTGAGGACAAGCATTGGAGGAGCTTAACGACCCCCTAATAATAGTGGTTGGCATTGGGAGAGCCCAATGATTATTGTGAAGAAGTCGCTCGTGCTTGTAGACCATGTGCCAACTTTAAAAGGACCCGATGGCTGCCTTGCTATTACTACTGGGTAGTTACGGGTGTTGGCAGACACCGGCACTGACATTAGGGAAACTTAGGGACAGTCGTGTCATTTCAGTGAGGCAGTTGCTAGTATGTGTAAATGCTAGCGTTAGTGCCATGGAAGCCCAACGATCACCCCATGACCGTCGTAAGTGTAAAGAGAGCCCAACGACTATAGTTAGGCAGTCACTCGCACATGTAGATATGATGGCAAGCACTAAAAGAGCTCAATGACTATCCAGCTTTTGTTGTAGGGTAGTTGTAGGTGTTGGCCGAAGACAACATTGAGAAACACTAGTGTCGGCATCAAGGGAGCCCAGTAACAATCCTTTGATGGTCACTAGATTTAGGAGAGCCCAGCAACTTTGGTTGGGCAATCGTAGACATTAGTAGACCGCAGCGTCAGTACTAGAGCAACTCAGCAATGACCTAGCGACAGTTACAGGCCTTAACAGACATCAGCGTTGGGTTTTCCTAACGTTAGCCTAATGGGAGTTGTTGGCACAGGTAGACTTGAAGGCAATCACATAAGGAGTTGAAAGATGACGTAGCAGTAGTACTGGGCACTGAAGAGCCCAAAAACTTATGCTGGGACATCGCTGGTGCTGATAGACACTCGCACTAGCTTTAAAAGAACCTAGCAACTTCTAAGTCTTTGTTACGGGGTAATTATTAGTATTGGGCGAGGATGACATCAGAATAAGAGGAACCCAAGGACTGCCCAACCATTATTGTGAGGTAGTTCTTAGCATCGATAGATGCTAGTACTAGCACCAAGGCAACCTCACGACGACTTAATGATAGTCGCTCGGGGTAGTAGAGCCTATTGACTACTATTAGGCAGTCACCAATGCTGGTACATGCCAATGCTAGTAGAAACAAATCTCAATGAAGACCCGATGATAGTCACTAAAGCTCCCAAACATTTATGCTGGGATTTTCTAGTGACAGCCCAATGGTAGTCGTTGTTGGCGTTACGAGAGCCTAACGACGGTTGTTTGGAAGTTATTGAGGCAAGCAAATGCTCGTGCTTGTTTTTTGGGAACCCAACGATTGTCCAACTGCTATTGCGTGGTAGTTATCACCACTAAGTGAACCAAAGGACTTCCTTGCTATTGCTATGGTCAGTAGGTGGCATTGATAGACGTTAATGCCAGCATCAACGGAGACTAACAATTACTACGCGGCTATTTTTGGTATTGGGAAAGCCCAACAACTACTGCAGGAAAGTTGTTGGAGCTGGCAGATACTCGGTCCAACTTTGGCAGAACCATTGACTATTCAGTTACAAATGCAGGGTAGTTGTTGTTGTTGGGAGACACCGATGTCAACACGAGGCAAACAAAGAGACTTCTCAGCTATTTCTGCAGGCAGTTGCTCATGTCGATTGATGTGAGTACCAATATTAAGGGACCCTAGTGATGATTGCATGATAGTTGGCTGTGTTGGACGAGCCCAACGACTAATGCTGGGGTAGTCATCAGCACTGGTAGAGGCCAGCGCCAGCACTGGAGGAGTTATGCAATGACCTAACGGTAGCTATCTGCACTGGGTTCCCCCAAGATGGCCTAACGGTTGTCACTAGTGTAGGTAAACGTGAGGGCAAGCACTAGACGAGCTTAACGACACCCTAATAGCAATGGTTGGCATTGAGAGAGCCTAACGACTATCGTGAAGAAGTCGCTGGGGCTAGTAGACCCTCATGCCAAGTTTGAGGGGACCTAACAGCTGTCTTACTACTATTGGGTTGTTACGGGTGTTGGCAGACACTGACGCTGACACTAGGGGAACCTAGGGAGAGCCCTGTCATTTCTGTGAGGCAGTTATTGGTGTTTGTAAACGCTAGTACGAGCATAAGGAAAGCCCAACGATTACCTCATGATAGTTGCTGGTGTTACGGGAGCCTTACAACTATAGCTAGGTAGTAACTAGCGTAGATAGACATAAGGGCAAGCACTAAAAGAGCCTAATGACTTTCTAGCCTTTGTTACGGGGTCGTTATAGGTACTGACAGATGACAAAATTGGAAAATACTAGTGTCGGCATCAGGGAAGCCTAGTGATAACTGTTAAATAGTCACTAGATTTAGGAGAGCTTAAAAAGTGTTATTGGCCAATCGTAGACACTAGTAGATCGGAGAGTCAGTACTAGAGCAACTCAGCAATGCCCTAGCGACAATCGTGGGCCCTAGCAGGCATCGAAGTTGAGTTTTCCTTTCGTTAGCCTAGTGGCAATTGTTGGCATAGGTAGACATGACACCAACCGCAAAAGGAGTTGAACGACAAAGTAGCGGTAGTAGTGGGCACTAGGAGAGCCCAAAAACTTATGCAAGGATGTCACTGGTGCTGGTAGACACTCGTACCAGCTTTGAAAAAACCCTGCGATTGCCAAGTCATTGTTATGGGGCAGTTATTAGTGTTGGTAGATCCCAATGATTGCTATCAAGTATTCATTGATGGTAGTAGATGCCACTGCTTGCACAAATAAAACTCGACGAAGACCCAACGATAGTCACTAAAGCTGCCAAACATCTATAGTGGGTTGCCCCAATGATTGCCCAATGGCAGCTGTTGTTGGCATTATGAGAGCCTAACAACGGCTGAAAGGAAGTTGTTGGGGCAGGCAGGTGCTCACACTTGTTTCTAGGAAATCCAATGATTGCCTAACTACAATTATGGGGTAGTTATTGGTGTTAGCAAATGCAGATGCTAGCACGAGGTGAACTAAAAGACTTCCCCCTATTGTTGCGAGCAGATGCTGGTGTCGATAGACGTGAGTGCTAGTGTAGAGAGAGACTAATGAAGACTGCATGACAGTTGCTAGTTTTTGAGGATTGCAACGATTGATGTTAGGGCAGTCATCGGCTCTAGCAAAGGCTAGCGCCAGCACTGGGGGAGCCAAGCAATGGCCCAGTGATAACTGCTGGTGTCGATAAAGATCTATGCTGAGTTCCCCCAATGATGGCCTAACGGTCGTCGCATGTGTAGGTAGACGCGAGGCCAAGCATTGGAGGAGCTTAACGACACCTTAGAAGTATTAGTCGGCCTTGGCAGAGCCCAATGACTGTTGTGAACAAATTGGTGGTGCAAGTAGACCCTCGTGCCAATTTCAAGGGGACCTAATGGCTAACTTGCTACTACTACTGAGTAGTTAAGGGTGTTAGCAGACAACCGTGCAAACACTAGGGGAACCTAAGGATAGCTCTGTCGTTTCTGCGAGGTAGTTGGCAGTGTGTGTAAACACTAGTATTAGGACCAGGTAAGCCCAACGATCACCTCATGATCGGTGCTAGTGTTGGGGGAGCCCAATGACTATAGTTAGGTAGTCACTAGTGGTGGTAGATGCCAGGGCAAGCACTAAAAGAGCCCAACGATTATCCAACTTTTATGCCGAGGTAGTTATTAGTGTTGGCTAAAGGTGGCATTGAGAAACACTAGTTTCGACACCGAGGGAGCCCAAAGTAATGACCTAGCGACAGTCGCAGGCCTTAGCAGTTATCAACGTTCAGTTTTCTTATTGTTAGCCTAGTGGCAGTTGCTGGCACATGTACACATGAAGGCAACCACAAAAGGAGTTGAACTACAAAGTAGCAGTAGTAGCACGCACTAGGAGAGCCCAAAAACTTATGCAGGGACATCGTTGGTGCTGGCAGACTGTCGCACCAACTTTGAAGGAACCCAGCGACTGCCAAGTCATTGTTAGAGGGTAGTTATTAGTGTTGAGAGATGATGACACCAGCATAAAAGGAACCCAAGGACTGTGCAACCAGTATTGCAGGGTAGTTATTAGCATAAATAGATCGTAGTGCTAGTATCGGGCCGACCTAGCGATGACCCAATGATAGTTGCTCATGTTGGTAGAGCCCAATGACTACTATTAGGCAGTCGGTGATGCTAGTGCTAGCACACGAAGATCTATAGTGGGTTACCCCAATGATTGCCCAATGACAGTCATTGTTGGGATTATGAAAGCCTAACGACGAGTGTTAGAAAGTCGTTGGGGCTGGCAGATGCATGCGCTTGGTTTTAGGGAACCCAACGATTACCCAACAACTATTATGGGGTAGTTATTGGTGTTAGCACACGCCGACACTAGCACTAGGTGAACCAGAAGACTTCCCTGCTATTGGTGTGGGCAGTTGTTGGTATCGATGGACGTCGTGCCAGCATCAAGGGAGACTAACGATGACCGTATGGCGATTTCGGGTATTAGGAAAGCCTAACAACTACTGCAGAAAAGTTGTTGGTGCTGGCAGATGCTCGCTCCAACTTTAGTGGAACCATTTACTATTCGGCTACTAATGCGAGCTAGTTGTTATTGTTGGGAGACACCAATGTCTACGGGGCAAACCAAGACACTTTTTAACTATTTATATAGGTAGTTGCTAATGTCGATAGACATAAGTACCAGCACTAAGGGACCCTAGCGATGATTGCATGATAATTGGCTGTGTTGGAAAAGCCCAACGACTGAGGTTGGGCTACTCATTGGCACTGGTAGAGGCCACCGCCATGACAGGGGGAGCTATGCAATGACCCAATGATAGCTGCTGGTGTTAGTGGAGATCTGCACTGGGTTCCCCCAAGATGCCCTAACGATTGTCGCTGATGTAAGTAGACGTTAGAGCAAGCACTA
Organism: Moringa oleifera; assembly: GCA_021397835.1. NCBI lineage: Eukaryota > Viridiplantae > Streptophyta > Magnoliopsida > Brassicales > Moringaceae > Moringa > Moringa oleifera. The sequence goes on along the minus strand of JAJFZO010000728.1, from coordinate 101,144 downwards.
GACGAGTTTAACGATGCCCTAATAGTAATGCTTGGCATTAGGAGAGCCTAATGACTATTGTGAAGAAGTTATTGGTGCTAGTAGACCTTTGTGCCACGTTTGAGGGGACCCAACGGCTACCTTGCTACTAGTATTGAGTAGCTACGAGTGTTGGCAGACACCAACGCTGACATTGGGGGAACTTAGGGAGAGCCTTATTAATTCTGTAAGGCAATTATCAGCGTCTGTAAATGCTAGTACTAGCACAAGGGAAGCCCAACGAGTACCCCATGATGGTCGCTAGTGCTAGGGGAGCCCTACGACTATAGCTAAGTAGTCGCTGGCATAGGTAGACACTAGGGCAAGCACTAAAAGAGCCCAATGACTTTCTAGCCTTTGGTGCGGAGTAGTTATACGTACTAGCAAATGATGAAATTGGAAAACGCTAGTGCCGGCACCTAGGGAGCCCAACGATGACCCTTAGATAATCACTTGATTTAGGAGAGCCCAATAAGTGTTATTAGGCAATCGTAGACACTAGATAATCGAAGAGTTAGTACTAGAGAAACTCAACAATGGCAAAACATCTATAGTGGGTTGCCCCAATGATTACCCAATGGCAAATGTTGTTGGCATTATGGAAGCTTAACAACTGCTGTAAGGAAGTCATTGGGGCAACCAAATGCTCACACTTGTTTCCATGGAACCCAATGATTGCCTAACTACCATTATGAGGTAGTTATTAGTGTTAGCTGATGTCGATGCTAGCACTAGGTGAACTAAAAGACTTCCCTCCTATTACTGCAAGTAGTTGCTCGTGTTTTTAGATGCAAGAGCTAGCATAGACAGGAGACTAACAATGACCACATAACTGTTGCTGATATTAGGAAAGCCTAACAAGTACTTCGAAAAAGGTGTTGGTGCTCGTCGATGCTCACTCCAGCTTTGTGGGTACAAACGACTGTTAAGCTACTAGTGCTAGGCTGTTGTTGGTGTTAGCAAACATCAATGTCATCACAAGGCAAACCAAGAGACCTCTCAGCTATTTCTGTAGGCAATTGCTCATGTTGATAGATATTAATGTAGCATCGACGGACCTTAGCGATGACTGCATGACAATTGTTAGTGTTGGAGGAGCGCAACGACTAATGTCGATGTGGTCGTTGGCATTGGCAGAGGACAGCCCCAGCATTGGGGGAGCTAAGCGATGGCCCAGTGATAATTGTTGGTGTCGATAAAGATCTGCACTTGGTTCCCTCAACGATGGCTTGATGGTCGTTGCTCGCATAAGTAAACATGAGGACTAGCACTGAATGAGCTTAACGACACCCTAATAGTAGTGGTCGGCATTAGGGGAGCCTAATGACTGTTGTTAACAAATCGCTAGTGCTAGTAAACACTTGTGCCAACTTCAAAGGGACCCAACGAATGCCTTTCTACTACTACTCGGTAGTTACAGGTGTTGGTAGACACCAGCGCTAACATTAGGGGAACCTAGGGACAACCTTATCATTTCTCTGAGGCAGTTGCTGGTGTGTGTAAATGCTAGTATTAGCACCAGGGAAGCCTGACGATCACCCCATGACCATCACTAGTGTTGGGGGAGCCCAACGACTGTAATTAGGCATTCACTAGGGGAGGGTAGATGCGAGGGCAAGAACTAAAAGATCATAATGGCTGTCCAGCTTTTATTGCGAGGTAGTTTTTTATGTTGGGTGAATGCGGCATTCAGAAACGCTAGTGCCAACACTGAGGGAGCCTAGTAATGAACCTTTGATAGTCATTGGATTTAGGAGACTCAACAACTTTTGTCGGGCAATGGTAGACGCTAGTAGATCGTAGGGTCTATACTAGAGCAATTCAGCAATGACCTAGCGATAGTCGCGGGCCTTAGCACACATGAACGTTCAATTTTCCTATCGTTAGCCTAGTGGCAGTTGCTGGCACATGTAGACATGAAGGCAACCACAAAAGGAGTCAAAAGATGAAGTAGCAGCAATAGTGGGCACTAAGAGAGCCCAAAAACTTATGCAGGGACATTGTTGGTGCTGGCAGACTCTTGCACCAGCTTTGAAGGAACCCAGCGACTACTAGAGTCATTGTTATGGGGAAGTTATTAGTGCTCAGAGATGATGACACCACCATAAGAGGAACACAAGGACTGCGGAACCAGTATTGCGGGTGGTTGTTAACATCGATAGATGCTAGTGCTTGTACCAGGTCAACCTAACGATGACCTAATGATAGTCACTCGCATTGGTAGAGCCCAATGACTACTATTGGGCAATCGTTGATGGTAGTAGATGCCAGTTATTGCACAAACAAAGCTCTACGAAGACCTAGTGATAGTCACTAAAAGTGCCAAACATCTACTATGGGTTGCCCTAATGATTACCCAATGGCAGTCATTGTTGGCATTATGAGAGCCTAACAATGACTGTTGGAAAGTCATTGGGGCTGGCAAATGCTTCTGCTTGTTTTGAAGGAACCCAAGGATTGCCCAACTATTATTGCAGGGTAGTTGTTAGCGTTGAAAGACGCTATTCTTGGTGCCCGAGCATCTTAACAATGAGCTAATGATAGTTGCTCGTGTTAGTAGATCCCAATGACTATTATTGGGCAATCATTAATGCTAGTATATGTTAGTGCTTGCATAAACAAAACTTGACAAAGACCCAACGATGGTCACTAAGGCTGCTAAACATTTATAGTGGGTTGCCCCAATAATTGCCTAATAGTAGTCGTTGTTGGCATTATGAGAGCCTAATGATAGCTGCAAGGATGTCGTTGGGGTAGGCAGATGCTCACACTTGTTTTCAAGGAACCTAACTATTGCCCCACTACTATTATGGGATAGTTATTTGTGTTAGCAGACGTCGATGGTAGCACGAAGTGAACTAAAAGACTTCTTTCCTATTGCTTCGAGCCATTGCTGGAGTCAATAGACAGGAGTGCGAGCATAGAGAGAGACTAATGATGACTACATGACTATTGCTGATATTGGGAAAGCCCAACAACTACTGCAGGAAAGGTATTGGTACTTGTAGATGCTCACTTAAGCTTTGCGGGTACCAATTACTACTTAGCTACTAGTGCGGGGCTGTTGTTGGTGTTGGCAAACATCGATGTCAGCACGAGGCGAACCAAGAGACTTCTCAACTATTTTTGATAGATGCTAATGCCAGGATCGAGTGACCTTAGCGATGATTGCATGATAGTTGCTAGTTTTGGAGGAGCGCAATGACTGATGTTGGGGTAGTCGTCAGCACTTGAGGAGCTAAGCAATGGACCAGCAGTAGCTACTGGTGTCGATAGAGATCTGCATTAAGTTCCCCCAACGATGGCTTAACAGTTGTCAATGGTGCATGTAGACGTGAGGGCTAACACAAGAGGAGCTTAACAACACTCTAGTAGTATTGGTCGGCATTGGTAAAGGCCAACGACTGCTATTGGGTAGTCGTTGATGCTAGTAACTGCCAGTGCTTACACAAACAAATCTCGACGAGGACCCAATGATAGTCACTAAAGGTGCCAAACATCTACTATGGGTTGCCCCAATGATTGCCTAATGGTAGTCATTGCTAGCATTATGTGAGCCTAACGATGACTGTCGGAAAGTTTTTGGCGATGGCAGATACTCGCACTTGTTTTTAGGGAACCCAACGACTGCCCAACTACTATTCTAGGGTAGTTATTGGAGTTGGCACACGCCGACTCCAGCACAAGGTAAATTAAAAGACTTCTCTCCTATTTTTGCGAGCAATTGCTGGAGTCGATAGACTCGATTGCCGACATAAATGGAGACTAACAATGACGATAAGGTTGTTTTTGGTATTGGTTATTTCTTGGGAAAGGTGTCGGTGCTTCACATGGTCACTCTAGCTTTACGAGAATGCAAGCACTTGGGGAGATAAGCAATGGCCTAGTGATAGCTGCTGGTATCGATAGAGATCTACACTGGGTTCCCCCAACAATGGCCAAACGGTTGTCACTAGCATCAGTAGACATGAGGGCAAGCACTAGAGGAGCTTAACGACACCTCAGTAGCAGTGGTCGGCATTAGGTGAGCTTAATGACTATTGTGAACAAATCGTTGGTCCTAGTAGACCTTTCTGCCAACTTCGAGGGGAGACAACAGCTATGTCGCTACTATTACTACATAGTTATGGGTGTTAGAGGACATCGACATCAACACTAAGTGAACCTTAGGACAGCCTTGTCATTTCTGCGAGGCTATTGTCAGTGTGTGTAAACGATAGTATTAGCACCAGGGAAGCCCAACGATCACCCCATGACCGTCGCTAGTGTTAAGGGAGCCAACCTACTATAGTTAGGTAGTCACTAGTGGAGGTAAATGCGAGGGCAAGCACTAAAAGAGCCCAACGTCTGCCCAGCCTTTGTTGCGAGGTAGTTATTGGTGTTTGCTGAAGGTAGCATTGAGAAACACTAGTATATCATAGGGTCACTATTAGAGCAACTCAGCAATGACCTAGGGACAGTCACGAGTCTTAGCAGACATCAGCATTGGGTTTTCTTATCGTTAACCTAGTGGCAATTGCTGACACATGTACACATGAAGGCAACCACAAAAGGAGTTAAACGAAGAAGTAATAGTACTAGTGGGCACTAGGAGAGCCCAAAAACTTATGCAATGACGTCACTCATCCTAGCAGACTCTGGCACCAGCTTTAAAGGAACCTAGCGACTACTGAGTCATTGTTACGGGGTAGTTATTAATGTTGGGAGATGTTGACACAAGCATAAGAGGAACCCAAGGACTGCGCAACCAGTATTGCGAGGTAGTTGTTAACATCGATGAATGCTTGTTCTAGTACCGGGGTAACCTAGTGACAACCCAATGATAGTCGCTCGTATTGGTAGAGCCCAATGACTGCTATTAAGCAATCGTTGATGCTAGTAGATGCCAATGTTTGCACAAAAAAGCTCGATGAAGACCAAACGATAGTTATTAAAGGTGCCAAACATCTACTACAGGTTGCCTAAATGATTGCCCAATGGAAGTCTTTGTTGGAATTATGAGAGCCTAACGACGGATGTTGGAAAGTCGTTGGGGCTAGTAGATGCTTGTACTTATTTTTAGGTAACCCAGCGATTGCCCTACTACTATTTTGGGGTAGTTATTGAAGTTAGCACACGCTGACACCAGCACTAGGTGAACCAAAAGACTTCCCTGCTGTTGCTGTGAGCAGTTGTTGGTGTCGATACACACCGTGCCAGCATCGAGGAGACTAACGATGACTGCGTGGCTGTTTTTGGTATTAAGAAAGCCCAACAACTACTACTGGGAAGTTGTTGGTGCTCTCATGTGCTCGGTCTAACTTTGGCGGAACCATCAACTATTTAGCAACTAATGCGGGGCAGTTGTTGGTGTTGGGAGACACCGACATCAGCAAGAGGCAAATCAAGAGACTTCTTAGCTATTTCTGCAGGCAATTGCTTATGTCCATCGCGCTGCGCAACGAGTCCGCCTAGGCAAGCCTGGGCGTCGGGATCCAGCCCCATGTCCGCCGCCTTGAGGGCCTGCGACGAAGCACTCCACATGCTCGAAATCCCCCCAGCGATTTGGCCCTCGCGTAGCATGCATCATCGTTAGCTTCACCGCCCACACCGTCGACCTTGTGTAGCCACATCCCAGCTCATTATCCCACGATTTTTCTCATTTCGTTGCCCACAATTTAGCGGATTTCGTTTCCCACGTTTTCCCCACCCCGTTGGCTACTGATCGGGCATCCCACACTGTTCGGCCGACGTCGCCGGCCGTCTGCCTGCCGGCAGTGGTGGCTGCCACAGCCACGCACCACCGGCTGGATGGGCAAGGTAGTAAGCCACCCTGCCCATGCCATGCGCGCTGGGTTGCCCATGCCATGCGCGCTGGGTTGCCCAAGCCCAGCGCCTGCCCACGTGGGATGGGCAGGGTGGGAGGCACGCATGGCCTGTTGGCACCCAGCAAGCTAGGTGACCACCTCCCCCCTAAAGAGTCTTAAATGAAATTTCACTACCGGCAGGAGGAAACATCAATATGTCTGAGCCGTCATAATGGGTATAAAAAATTATTTGCTTGGAATTTTGAGCTGAAATTTTGTACATAAAAGGAGAATAATCATATCTACCAGCAGAAAAAATTTCAGAATTTTCTACAGCCGAGAATTGAAAAAATCATCAAAAATAGCCCGTGAGTCGAAATGATCCCAAACTTCAGGGGCAGACTCCTCATGAATTACACGAATTATTTGAGTCATTTCGTGACCAATTCCATGATGAAAAGACGGTCAATTCACAACAATTTCGCAACTGGGCATTGCGGCCAGCAGGCTGGGGAAGCTGTGCCTCTGCCTGGCCCATGGTGCATGCTGGCAGCCCTCATGGTCCATCAAATCCAGGGGCCACGGCCAAGGCCAGCTTGCCCATGAAATCAACGCCCATAGCATGTGCCGAGCCTTACAGCGTGCACGCGGCTGGCTCGCGTGGGGCACCCCTGGCAAGGCTGGCGCCGTGCCTGCTGGCGACTGCTGTGGCACCCCTGGCTCGCACGCTGGGCAGTCAGTCGAGGGGCAGGGACGAGGGGGCTAGCTCGCGATTGGCGCCCACGGCCTGGCTGGTGCGCCCACCGCTGCCGTACGCTGGGCGAGCAGCTCATGCCGTGCCAGCTGGGGGCTGCCTGGGCGTGCCACCCGTGCCCAGGGTCCGTGTGACATGGCCCCACTGGCTCGCTCGCTGGGCACTACGTCGAGGGACATTGACGCGGGGGCTGGCTCGCGATGGGCGCCGCAGCCTGGCTGGCGCGCCCACCGCTGCCGCACGCTGGGCGAGCAGCCCATGCTGTGCCTGCTGGGGGCTGCCTAGTCGTGCCACCCATGCCAAGGGTCCGTGCGACGCGGCCCCCCTGGCTCGCACGTTGGGTAGTTAGTCGAGGGACAGGGACGTGGGGGCTGGCTCGCGATGGGCGCCCGCGGCCTGGCTGGTGCGCCCACCGCTGCCGCACGCTGTGCAAGCAGCCCATGCCTTACCTGCTGGGGGCTGCCTGGGCGTGCCACCCGTGCCCAGGGTCCGTGCCATACGGTCCCCCTGGCTCACTCGCTGGGCACTACGTCGAGGGACAGGGACGTGGGGGCTGGCTCGCGATGGGTGCCCGCGGCCTGGCTGGCACGCCCACCGCTGCCGCACGCTGGGCTAGCAGCCCAAGCCATGCCTGTTGGGGGCTGCCTGGGCGTGCCACCCATGCCTATGATCTGTGCGACGCGGCTTCCCTGGCTCACTCGCTCGGCACTACGTCGAGGGACAGGGATGTGAGGGCTGGCTCGCGATGGGCGACCGTGGCCTGGCTGGCGCACCCACCGCTGCCACACGCTGGGCTAGTAGCCCATGCCGTGCCTGATGGGGGCTGCCTGGGCATGCCACCCGTGCCCAGGGTCCGTGCGACGTGGCCCCCCTGTCTCGCACGCTGGGCAGTCAGTCGAGGGACAGGGACGTGGGGGCTGGCTCATGATAGGCGCCCGTGGCCTTGCTGGCGCGCCCACCGCTGCCGCATGCTGGGCACTTGGCCCATGCCGTGCCTGCTTGGGACTGCCTGGGCATGCCTCCCGTGCCCAGGGTCCATGCGACGTGGCTCCCCTGGCTCGCTCGCTGGGCACTTAGTCGTGGAACAGGGACGAGAGAGCTGGCTCGCGATGGGCGACCGTGGCCTGGCTGGCGCGCCCACCGCTGCTGCATGATGGGAACTTGGCCCATGCCGTGCATACTGGGGGCTGCCTGGGCATGCCTCTCGTGCCCAGGGTCTGTGCGACGTGGCTTCCCTGGCTCGCTCGCTGGGCACTTAGTCGAGGGACAGGGACGAGGGAGCTGGCTCGCGATGGGCGCCTGTGCCCTGGCTGGCGTGCCCACCTCTACCGCATGCTGGGCACTTGGCCCTTGCCATGCCTGCTGGGGGCTGCCTGGGCATGCCTTCCGTGCCCAGGGTCCATGTGACGTGGCTCCCTGGGCTCGCTCGCTGGGCACTTAGTCGAGGGACATGGGCACTTAGTTGAGGCACAGGGACGAGGGGGCTGGCTCGCGATGGGCACCCATGGCCTGGCTAGCGCGCCCACCGCTGCCGCATGCAGGGCAGTTGGCCCATGCCATGCGACGCGGCTCCCCTGGCTCGCTCGCTGGGCACTTAGTCGAGGGACAGGGACGAAGGGGCTGGCTCGCAATGGGTGCCTGTGGCCTGGTTGGCGCGCCCACCGCTGCTGCACGCTGGGCACTTGGCCCATGCCGTCCCCGCTAGGGGCTGCCTGGGCATGCCTCCCATGCCCAGGGCCCGTGCGATATGGCTCTTCTGGCTCACTCGCTGGGCACTAAGTTGAGGGACAGGGATGAGGTGCCTGGCTCGCGATGGGCGCCCGTGGTCTGGCTGGCGCGCCCACCGCTGCCGCACACTGGGCACTTGGCCCATGCCATGCATACTAGCCTGGCTGCCTGGGCATGCCTTCCGTGCCAAGGGTCCAAGCGACACGGCTCCCCGGGCTTGTTCGCTGGGCACTTAGTTGAGGGACAGGGACAAGGGGGCTGGCTCGCGATGGGCGCCCGTCGCCTGGCTGGCGCGCCCACCTCTACAGCACGCAGTGAACTTGGCCTATGCTGTGCCTGCTAGGGGCTGCTGGATAATGCCTCCCATGCCAAGGGTGTGTGCGACGCACTTAGTCGAGGGACAGGGACGGGGGGGCTGGCTCGCGATGGGCGCCTGTGGCCTGGCTGGCACGCCCACCGCTGCCGCATGCTGGGCACTTGGCCCATGCCATGCCTTCTGGGAGCTTCCTGGGCATGCCTCCCGTGCCCGGGGTCCATGCGACGTGGCTCTGATGTCTTGCTCGCTGGGCACTAATTCAAGAGACAAGGACGAGGTGGCTGGCTCGCGATGGGCGCCCGTGGCCTGGCTGGAGCGCTCACCTGTGCCGCACACTGGGCACTTGGCCCAAGCCGTGCCTGCTGGGGGCTGCCTGGGCATGCCTCCCTTGACCAGGGTCCATGTGACGCGGCTCGCCTGGCTCACTCGCTGGGCACTAAGTCGAGGGACAGGGACGAGGGGGCTGGCTCGCGATGGGCGCCTGTGGCCTGGCTGGCGCGCCCACCGCTGCCGCACGCTCGGCACTTGGCCCATGCCGTGCATACTGGCCTGGTTGCATGAGCATGCCTCCCGTGCCCAGGGTCCTTGCGACTCGGCTCTCCTGTCTCGCTAGCTGGGCATTAAATCGAGGGACAGGGACGAGGTGGCTGGCTCGCGATGGGCGCCTGTGGCCTGGCTGGCGCGCCCACCGCTGCCGCATGCTGGGCACTTGGCCCATGCCGTGCATACTGGCCTGGCTGCCTGGGCATGCCTTCCATGCCAAGGGTCCATGTGACGCGGTTCCCTGGGCTAGTTCGCTGGGCACTTTGTTTACGGACAGGGACGAGGGGGCTGGCTCGCGATTGGCGCCCGTCGCCTGGCTGGCGACCCCACCTCTACAGCACGCTGGGCCCTTGGCCCATACTGTGCCTGCTGGGGGCTGCCGGGGCATGCCTCCCGTGCCCAGGGTCTGTGCGACGCGGCTCCCCTGGCTAGCTCAGTGGGCACTTAGTCGAGGGACAGGGATGAGGGGGCCGGCTCGCGATGGGGGCCAGTGGCCTGGCTGACGCGCCGACCTTTGCCGCACGCTGGGCAATTGACCCCAAGCCGTGCCTGCTGTGGGCTTCCTGGGCATGCCACCCGTGCCCAGGGTCCATGCGACGCAGCTCCTCTGGCTCGCTCGCTGGGCACTAAGTCGAGGGACAGGGACGAGGGGGCTGGCTCGCGATGGGAGCCTGTGGCCTGGCTGGCGCGCTCACCTCTGCCGCACGCCGGGCACTTGGCCCATGCCATGCCTGCTCGGGGCTGCCAGGGCATGCCTCCCGTGCCCAGGGTCCATGCGACGCGGCTCCCCGGGCTGGCTCACGATGGGCGCCCATCGCCTGGCTAGCGCGCCCACCTCTACAGCACGCTGGGCACTTGGCCCATGCTGTGCCTGCTGGGGGCTGCCGGAGCATGCCCCCCGTGCCCAGGGTCCGTGCAACGTGGCTCCCCTGGCTCGCTCGCTGGGCACTTAGTCGGGGGACAGGGACGAGGGGGCTGGCTCGCGATGGGCGCCTGTGGCCTGGCTTGCGCGCCCACCGCTGCCGCATGCTGGGCACTTGGCCCATGCCATGGCTGCTTGGGGCTTCCTGGGCATGCCTCCAGTGCCCAGGGTACATGCGACGTGGCTCTCCTGTCTCACTCGTTGGGCACTAAGTCGTGGGACAAGGACGCGGTGGCTGGCGTGCCCACCTGTGCCGCACACTGGGCACTTGGCCCAAGCCGTGCCTGCTGGGGGCTACCTGGGCATGCCTCCCTTGCCCAGGGTCCATGTGACGTGGCTCCCCTGGCTCGCTCACTGGGCACTAAGTCGAGGGACAGGGATGAGGGGGCTGCCTCGCGATGGGCGCCCGTGGCCTGGCTGGCACGCCCACCGCTGCCGCACGCTGGGCAGTTGGTCCTTGCCGTGCATACTGGGGGCTGTCTGGGCGTGCCTCCCGTGCCCAGCATCCATAAGACAAGGATCCCCTGGCTCGCTCGCTGGGCAATTAGTCGAGGGACAGGGACGAGGGCGCTGACTCGCGATGGGCGCCTGTGGCCTGGCTGGCGCGCTCACCTCTGCCACACGCTGGGCACTTGGCCCATGCCATGCCTGCTGGGGGCTGCCAGGGCTTGCCTCCCATGCCCAGGGTCCATGCGACGTGGCTCCCCGGGCTCGCTCGTTGGGCACTTAGTCGAGGGACAGGGATTAAGGGGCTGGCTCGCGATGGGCACCCATCGCCTGGCTTGCACGCCCGCCTCTACATTACGCTGGGCACTTGGCCCATGCTGTTCCTGCTGGGGCTGCCAGGGCATGCCTCCCATGCACAGGGTCTGTGCGACGCGGCTCCTCTGCCACGCTCGCTGGGCACTTAGTCTTGCGACAGGGACGAGGGGGCTGCCTCGTGATGGACGCCTGTGGCCTGGCTGGCGCGCTCACCTCTGCCGCACACTGGGCACTTGGCCCATGCCATGCCTGCTGGAGGTTGCCAGGGCTTGCCTCCCATGCCCAGGGTCCATGCGACGTGGCTCCCCGGGCTCGCTCGCTGGGCACTTAGTCGAGGGACAGGGATTAGGGGGCTGGCTCGCGATGGGCACCCATCGCCTGGCTTGCACGCCCGCCTCTACAGCACGCTGGGCACTTGGCCCATGCCATTCCTGCTGGGGGCTGCCAGGGCATGCCTCCCATGCACAGGGTCTGTGCGACGCGGCTCCTCTGCCACTCTCGCTGGGCACTTAGTCTTGCGACAGGGACGAGGGGGCTGGCTCACGATGGGCGCTCGTGGCCTGGCTGGCGCGTCCACCGCAGCCGCATGCTGGGCACTTGGCCCATGCCGTACATACTGGGGGTTGCCTGGGCATGCCTCCTGTGCCCAGGGTCTGTGCGACGTGGCTCCCCTGGCTCTCTCGCTGGGCACTTAGTCGAGGGACAGGGACGAGGGAGCTGGCTCGCGATGGGCGCCTGTGCCCTGGCTGGCGCGCCCACCTCTGTCGCACGCTGGGCACTTGGCCCATGCCATGCCTGCTGGGGGCTGCCTGGGCATGCCTTCCATGCCCAGGTACCATGTGACACGGCTCCACGGGCTCGCTCGCTAGGCACTTAGTCGAGGGACAGGGACGAGGGGGCTAGCTCGCGATGGGCGCCTGTGGCCTGGCTGGCGCGCCCACCACTGCCGCACGCTGGGCACTTGGCCCATGCCGTGCATACTGCCCTGGCTGAATGGGCATGCCTCCCGTACCCAGGGTCCGTGCTACGCGGCTCTCCTGTCTTGCTCGCTGGGCACTAAGTCGAGGGACAGGGACGAGGTGGCTGACTAGCGTTGGGCGCCCGTGGCCTGGCTGGCGCGCCCACCGCTGCCGCACGCTGGGCACTTGGCCCATGCCGTGCGTACTGGCCTGGCTGCCTTGGCATGCCTTCCATGCCCAGGGTCCATGCGACGCAGCTGCCAGGGCTCGCTCGCTGGGCACTTAGTCGGGGGACAGGGACGAGGGGGCTGGCTCGCGATGGGCGCCCGACGCCTGGCTGGCGCGCCCGCCTCTACAGCACGCTGGGCACTTGGCCCATGCCGTGCCTGCTGGGAGTTGCCTGGGCATGCCTTCCATGCCCAGGGTCCATGTGACGCGGCTCAACGGGCTCGCTCGCTGGGCACTTAGTCGAGGGACAGGGACAAGGGGGCTGGCTCGCGATGGGCGCCCGTGGCCTGGCTGGCGCGCCCACCGCTGCCGCATGCTGGGCACTTGGCCCATGCCATGCATACTGGCCTGGCTGCATGAGCATGCCTCTCGTGCCCCGGGTCTGTGCGACGTGGCTCTTTTTCCCCGCTTGGCTGGCACTAAATCTAGGGACAGGGACGAGGTGTCTGGCTCGCGATGGGCGCCTGTGGCTTGGCTGGCGCGCCCACCGCTGCCACACGCTGGGCACTTGGCCCATGCCGTACATACTGGCCTGGCTGCCTGGGCATGCCTGCCGTGCCAAGAGTCCATGCGATGCGGCTCCCGGGGCTCGTTCGCTGGGCACTTAGTTGTGGGACAGGGACGAGGGGGCTGGCTCGCGATGGGCGCCAGTCGCCTGGCTGGCGCACCCACCTCTACAGCACGCTGGGCACTTGGCCCATGCCATGCCTTCTGTGGGCGTCCTTGGCATGCCTCCCATGCCCAAGGTCCATGCAACGCGGCTCTCCTGTCTCACTCGCTGGGCACTAAGTCGACGGACAAGGACGAGGTGGCTCTCTCGCCATGGGTGCCCGTGGCCTGGCTGGCGCGCCCACCTGTGCCGCACACTGGGCACTTGGCCCAAGCCGTACCTGCTGGTGGCATCCTTGGCATGCCTCCCTTGCCCAGGGTCCATGCAACACGGCTCCCCTGGCTCGCTCGCTTGGCACTAAGTCGAGGGACAGGGACGAGGGGGCTGGCTCGCGATGGGCGCCCATGGCCTGGTTGGCACGCCCACCGCTGCCGCATGCTGGGCACTTGGCCCATGCCGTGCATACTGGGGGCTGTCTGGGCATGCCTCCCATGCCCAGGGTCTGTAAGACGCGGCTCCCCTGGCTCGCTCGCTGGGCACTTAGTCGAGGGACAGGGACGAGGGCGCTGTCTCGCGATGGGCGCCTGTGGCCTGGCTGGCGCGCTCAACTCTGCCGCACGCTGGGCACTTGGCCCATGCCATGCCTGCTGGGGGCTGCCAGGGCTTGCGTCCCATGCCCAGGGTCCATGCGACACGGCTCCCCGGGCTAGCTCGCTGTTCACTTAGTCTAGGGACAGGGACGAAGGGGCTGGCTCACAATGGGCACCCGTCACCTGGCTGGCGTGCCTTCCTCTACAGCACGCTGGGCACTTGGCCCATGCCGTTCCTGCTGGGGGCTTTCAGGGCATACCTCCCATGCCCAGGGTCCATGCGACACGGCTCCTCTGGCACGCTCGCAGGGCACTTAGTCGTGCAACAGGGACGAGGGGGCTGGCTCGCGATGGGCGCTCGTGGCCTGGCTGGCACGCCCACCGCAGCCGGATGCTGGGCACTTGGCCCATGCTGTGCAAACTGGGGGCTGCCTGGGCATTCCTCCTGTGCCCAGGGTCTGTGCGACATGGCTCCCCTGGCTCGCCCGCTGGGCACTTAGTCGAGGGACAGGGACGAGGGAGCTGGCTCGCGATGGGAGCCTGTGCCCTGGCTGGCGCGCCCACCTCTGTCGCACGCTGGGCACTTGGCCCTTGCCATACCTGCTGGGGGCTGCCTGGGCATGCCTTCCATGCCCAGGATCCATGTGACGCGGCTCCACGGGCTCGCTCGCTGGGCACTTAGTCGAGGGACAGGGACGAGGGGGCTGGCTCTCGATGGGCGCCTGTGCCCTGGCTGGCGCGCCCACCACTGCGGCACGCTGGGCACTTGACCCATGCTGTGCATACTGGCCTGGCCAAATGGGCATGGCTCCCGTGCCCAGGGTCAGTGCGACGCGGCTCCCCTGGCTCGCTCGCTGGGAACTTAGTCGAGGGACAGGGACGAGGGGGTTCGCTCGCGATGGGCGCCTGTGGCCTGGCTGACGCGCTCACCTGTGCCGAACGCTCGGCACTTGGCCCATGCCGTGCCTGCTGAGGGCTTCCTGGGCATGCCTGCCATGCCCAGGGTCCGTGCGACGCGGCACCCTTGTCTCACTCGGTGGGCACTAAGTCGAGGGACAGGGACAAGGTGGCTTGCTCGCGATGGGAGCCCGTGGCCTGGCTGGCGCGCCCTCTTCTACAGCACGCTGGGCGCTTGGCCCATGCCGTACCTGCTGGGGGCTGCATGGGCATGCCTCCCGTGCCCAGGTCCATGCGACGCGGCTCCACTGGCTCGCTCGCTGGGCACTTAGTCGATGGACAAGTACGAGGGGGCGGGCTCGCGATGGGCATCCGTGGCCTTGTTGACGCTCCCACCGCTGACGCACGCTGGGCACTTGGCCCATTCCGTGTGTACTGGGGGCTGCCTGGGCATGCCTCCCATGCCCTGGGTCTGTGCGACGCGGCTCCCCTGGCTCGCTCGCTGGGCACTTAGTCGAGGGACAGGGACGAGGGGGCTGGCTCGCGATGGGGTCCTATGGCCTGGCTGGCGCGCCCACCTCTGCCGCACGCTGGGCACTTGGCCCATGCCATACCTGCTGGGGGCTTCCTGGGCATGCCTTCCGTGCTGAGGGTCCACGCGATGCGGCTCCTCGGGCTCGCTCGCTGGGCACTTAGTCGAGGGACAGGGACGACGGGGCTGGCTCGCGATGGGCGCCTGTTGCCTGGCTGGCGCGCCCACCTCTACAGTATGCTGGGCCCTTGGCCCATGCCGTGCCTGCTGGGGGTACCAAGGCATGCCTCCTGTGCCCAGGGTCTGTGCGACATGGCTCCCCTGGCTCGCTCGCAGGGTACTTAGTCGAGGGACAGGGACAAGGGGGCTGGCTCGCGATGGACGCCCGTGGCCTGTCTGGCGCATCCACCGATGCAGCACGCTGGGCACATGGCCCATGCCATGCTAGATGGGGGGCTGCTGGGGCATGACTCCCATGCCCAGTGTCCCTGCAACGCAGCTCCCCTTGCTCAATCGCTGGGCACATAGTCGTGGGACAGGGACGTGGGGGCTGGCTCGCGATGGGCGCCCACGGCCTTCCTAGCGTGCCCACCGCTGCCAAATGCTGGGTACTTGGCCCATGCCGTGCCTGCGTGTGGCCTGCCTGGGCTTGCCTCCTGTGCCCAGGGTCCGTGCGACGCTGCTCCCCTGGCTCGTTCGCTGGGCACTTTGTCGAGGGACAGGGACGAGGGGGCTGACTCGCGATGGGGTCCTGTGGCCTGGTTGGCGCTCCCACCGCTGCCGCATGCTGGGCACTTGGTCCATGCCGTGCCTGCTAAGGGCTGCCTGGGCATGCCTCCTGTGCCCAGGGTCCATTCGATGCGGGTTTCCTGGCTCGCTCGCTACGCACTATGTCGAGGGACAGGGACGAGGTGGCTGGCTCGCATTGGGCGCCCGTGGCCGGGCTGGCGCGCCCACTGCTGCCGCACGCTGGGCCCTTGGCCCATGCCGTGCAGACTGGCCTGGCAACATGGGCATGCCTCCCGTGCCCAGGGTCCATGTGACGCGGCTCCCCTGGCTTGCTCGCTGGGCACTTAGTCGAGGGACAGGGACGAGGGGGCTGGCTCGCGATGGGCGCCTGTCGCCTGGCTGGTGCACCCACCTCTACAGCACGCTGGGCACTTGGACCATGCCGTGCCTGTTGGGGGCTGCCGGGGCATGCCTTCGGTGCCTGGGGTCTGTGCGATGTGGCTCCCCTCGCTCGCTCGCTGGGCACTTAGTCAATGGACAGGGACGAGGGGGCTGGCTCGCGATGGTGCCTGTGTCCTTGCTGGTGCGCCCACCACTGCTGCACGCTGGGCACTTGGCCCATGCCGTGCCTGCTGGGGGCTGCCTGGGCATGCCTCCCATGCCCATGGTCCATGCGTCGCGGCTTTCCTGGCTCGCTCACTGGGCACTATGTCGAGGGACAGGGATGAGGTGGCTGGCTCGCGATGGGCGCCCGTGGCCTGGCTGGCGCGCCCACCGCTGCCGAACGCTGGGCACTTGGCCCATGCCGTGCATACTGGCCTGGCTGCATGGGCATGCCTCCCGTGCCCAGGGTTCATGCGACGCGGCTCCCCTGGCTCTCTCGCTGGGCACTTAGTCGAGGGACAGGGACGAGGGCGCTGGCTCGCGATGGGTGTCTGTGGCCTGGCTGAAGCGCCCACTGCTGCCGCACGCTGGGCACTTGACCCATGCCATGCCTGCAGGGGGCTGCTTGGGCATGCCTTCTGTGCCAACGGTCTGTGCGACTTGGCTCCCCTGGCTCGCTCGCTGGGCACTTAGTCGAGGGACAGGGATGAGGTGGCTGGCTCGCGATTGGCGCCTGTGGCCTGGCTAGCGCCCCCACCGCTGCCGCACACTGGGCACTTGGCCCAAGCGGTGCCTGCTGGGGGCTGCCTGGGAATTCCTCCCGTGCCCAGGGTCCTTGTGATGTGGCTCCCTGGCTCGCTCACTGGGCACTGAGTCGAGGGACAGGGACGAGGGGGCTGGCTCGCGATGGGTGCCTGTGTCCTTGCTGGCGCACCCACCACTGCTGCACGCTGGGAACTTGGCCCATGCCGTGCCTGCTGGGGGCTGCCTGGGCAAGCCTCCTGTGCCCAGGGTCCATGCGACACAGGTTTCCTGTTTCGCTCGCTACGCACAATGTCGAGGGACAGGGACGAGGTGGCCGGCTCGCATTGGGCACCCGTGGCCTGGCTGGCGCACCCACTGCTGCCGCTTGCTGGGCACTTGGCCCATGCCGTGCGTATTGGCCTGGCTGCATGGGCATGCCTCCCGTGCTGAGGGTCCATGTGACGCGGCTCCCCTGGCTCACTCACTGGGCACTTAGTCGAGGGACAGGGACGAGGGGGCTGGCTCGCGATGGGCGCCCGTGGTCTGGCTGGCGCGCCCACCGTTGCCGCACGCTGGGCACTTGACCCATGCCGTGCCTGCTGGGGTGCTGCTGGGGCATACCTCACATGCCCAGGATCCATGCGACGTGGCTCCCCTGGCTCGCTCGCTGGGACTATAGTCGTGGGAAAGGGACGTGGGGGCTGGTGATGGGCGTCCGTTTCCTGGCTGGCGCGCCCACCGCTGCCGCATGGTGGGCACTTGGCCCATGCCGTGCCTACTGGGGGCTTCCTGGGAATGCCTCCCGTGCCCTGGGTCTGTGCGACACGGCTCCCCTGGCAAGCTCGCTGGGCACTTAGTCGAGGGACAGGGACGAGGGGGCTGCCTCGAGATGGGCGCCCGTGGCCTGGTTGGCGCGCCCACCGCTGCCGCACGCTGGGCACTTGCACCATGCCATGCCTACTGGGGGCTGCCTGGGAATTCCTCCCGTGCCCAGGGTCCGTGCAACATGGCTCCCCTGGCTCGCTCGCTGGGCACATAGTCGTGGGACTGGGATGTGGGTGCTGGCTCGCGATGGGCGCCCGCGGCCTGCCTAGCGTGCCCACCGCAGCCGCAAGCTGGGCACTTGGCCCATGCCGTGCCTGCTGTGGCCTGCCTGGGTATGCATCCCATTCCAGGTTCCGTGCAATGTGGCTCCCCTAGCTCGCTCGCTGGGAACTATGTCGAGGGACAGGGATGAGGGGGGTAGCTCGTGATGGGCGCCTGTGGCCTGGCTGGCGCGCCCACCGCTGCCACATGCTGGGCACTTGACCTATGCCTTGCCTGCTGGGGGCTGCCTGGGCATGCCTCCCATGCCCAGGGTCAATGCGACACGGCTCCCCTGGCTCGCTCGCTGGGCACATAGTCGTGGGACAGGGACGTGGGAGCTGGCTCGCGATGGGCGCCCGCGGCCGTCCTGGCGTGCCGTCCGCTGCCGCACGCTGCGCACTTGGCGCAAGCCGTGCTTGCTATGGCCTGCGTGGGAATGCCTCCTGCTCCCAGGGTCGATGCGACGCGGCTCCCCTGGCTCGCTCGCTGGGCACTTAGTCGAGGGACAGGGACGAGGGGGCTGGCTTGTGATGGGCGCCCGTGGCCTGGCTGGCGCACCCACCGCTGCCGCATCGTGGGCACTTGGCCCATGCCGTGCCCACTGGGGGCTGCCTGGGTATGACCTCGGTGCCCAGGATCCGTGCGATGTGGCTCCTCTGGGTTGCACGCTTGGTACTAAGTTGAGGGACAGCGACGAGGGGGCTGGCTCGCGATGGGCGCCCATGGCCTGGCTGGCGCACCCACCTCTGCCGCACACTGGGCACTTGGCCCATGCTGAGCCTTCTGGGGGCTACCAGGGCATGCCTTTCGTACCCAGGGTCCAAGTGACATGGCTCCCCTGGCTCGATCGCTGGGCACTAAGTCGAGGGACAGGGACGAGGGGGCTGGCTCGCGATGGTCTCCTGTGGCTTGTCTGGCGCATCCACCGCTGCAGCAGGCTGGCCACTAGGCCCATGCCGTGCATGCTGGGGGACTGCAGGGGCATGCCACCCATGCCCAGGGTCCATGCGACGTGGCTCCCCTGGCTCGCTCGCTGGGCACAAAGTCGTGGGACAGGGACGTGGGGCTGGCTCGCGATGTGCGCCCGCAGCCTGGCTTGCGCGCCCACCGCTGCCGCATGGTGGGCACTTGGCCCATGCCATGCCTACTGGGGGCTGCCTGGGCATGCCCTCTGTGCCCAGGATCCGTGCAACGCGGCTCCCTTGGCTTGCTCGCTTGGCACTAAGTTGAGGGACAGGGACGAGGGGGCTGGCTCGCGATGGGCTCCTATGGCCTGGCTGGCGCACCCACCTTTGCTGAACACTGGGAACTTGGCCCATGCCGAGCCTTCTGGGAGCTACCTGGGCATGCCTTATGTACCCAGGGTCCATGTGACATTGCTCCCCTGGCTTGCTCGCTGGGCACTAAGTCGAGGGACAGGGACGAGGGGGCTGGCTCGCGATGGGCGCATGTGGCCTGGCTGGCGCATCCACCCCTGCAGCACGCTGGGCACATTGCCCATGCCATCCTGTTGGGGGCTGCCTGGGCATGCCTTCCATGCTCAGGGTCCATGTGATGCGGCTCCACAGGCTTGCTCGCTTGGCACTTAGTCGAGGGACAGGGACGAGGGGGCTGGCTCACGATGGGCGCCCGTGGCCTGGCTGGCGCGCCCACCGCTGCCGCACGCTGGGCACTTGGCCCATGCCGTGCATACTGGCCTGGCTTCCCGGGCATGCCTTCCGTGCCCAGGGTCCATGCGACGCGGCTCCCCGGGCTTGCTCGCCTGGCACTTAGTCGAGGGACAGGGACGAGGGGGCTGGCTCGCAATGGGCGCCCGTCGCCTGGCTGGCGTGCCCGTCTCTAATGCACGCTGGGCACTTGGCCCTTGCCGTGCCTGCAGGGGGCTACCGGGGTATGCCTCCTGTGCCCAGGGTCCGTGCGACACGGCTCCTTTGGCTCGCTCGCTGGGCACTTAGTCGAGAGACAGGGACGAGGGGACTGGCTTGCGATGGGCACCCGTGGCCTGGCTGGCGCGCCCACTGCTGCCGCACGCTGGGCACTTGACCCATGCCGTGCATACTGGCCTGGCTGCATGAGCATGCCTCCCATGCCCAGGGTCCATGCGACGCGGCTCTCCTGTGTCTCTCGCTGGGCACAAATTCAAGGGACAGGGACGAGGGGGCTGGCTCGCGATGGGCGCCCGTCGCCTGGCTGGCGCGCCCACCGCAGCCGCATGCTGGGGACGAGGGAGCTGGCTCACGATGGGCACCTGTGCCCTGGCTGGCGTGCCCACCTCTGCCGCACGCTGGGCACTTGGCCCATGCCATACCTGCTGGGGGCTGCCTGGGCATGCCTTCTGTGCCCAGGGTCTGTGCGTCGCGGCTCCCCTGGCTCGCTCGCTTGGCACTATGTCGAGGGACAGGGACGAGGGGGCTGGCTCGCGATGGGCGCCCGGGGCCTGGCTGGCGCACCCACCGCTGCAGCACGCTGGGCACTTGGCCTATGCCGTGCCTGCTGGGGGGCTTGCTTTGAGCACTCTAATTTCTTCAAAGTAACAGCGCCGGAGGCATGACCCGGCTAATTAAGGCCAGGAGCGCATCGCTGGCAGTAGGGACGAGCCAACCGGTGCACACTGTAGGCGGACCGGCCGACCCATCCCAAGGTCCAACTACAAGCTTTTTAACTGCAACAACATAAATGTACGCTATTGGAGCTGGAATTACTGCAGCTGCTGGCACCAGACTTGCCCTCCAATTGATCCTCGTTAAGGGATTTATATTGTACTCAATCCAATTACTAGACTCGAATAGCCCGGTATTGTTATTTATTGTTACTACCTCCCCGTGTCAGGATTGGATAATTTGCGCGGCTGCTGCCTTCCTAGGATGTGGTAGCCGTTTCTCAGGCTCCCACTCTGGAATCGAACCCTAATTCTCCGTCACCCGTCACCACCATAGTAGGTGTCACACGGTTGAGCTCTATGCTCGAATTTTCACCGAGTGATGGCACGAGTAACACCCAACTTGTCAGCCAATCCGCTATGAATGCCCTCAATCTCAAGTGAGCTTTATACTAGGAGCACACACCTACGCTACACAAGAGAGAATGAAAGAGAGACACAAGTGTTTACGGGAACCAATCCCAACCATTTTCACATATGAATAATGAAATACACTCTAAACGCAGCAGGACATCCCCTTCCTTTGATGAATCTGCCCGTGGGTTTATATAGCCTACAAAACTTGGCAGTTGACACCCTCAACTGCCCTAGGATAATGGGGTTTCATCCCCACAAAACCAGCCTTGCATGCAGCTTTGACTCCAGCCCCTTGCGACAGGTGTCCCATTCCCTCGCAAGTGCTTGGTAACCACTGGTAACTGCCGTCAACTGCTGCAAACTGCTGGAAACCGCTGCCAGCTTCATGGGCTAAGCCCACCAAGTGCACCCCGAGTGCCTCGTGCTTGTTTGGGTGCTCGATAAGGTGCCAACGCGAGCCCGTGTCTGTTTTTCTGCCAGTGTTCTGCTCACCCGCTGCCCAGGTGCCCTGCACCATGTCCAGCCCTCATGAGCCATCTCTTTATGACTCAGGCATCAAGGACTCGACCGATAGCCATCGCGAGTGGGCTGCTCCCGTGAGCAGGCCCAAGCATGTGTCAACACCCGCTTGTGATGCTTCCCATGGCATCACTTGGGCTGGGGCCCCGATGAGCATCCTATGTCTTCATCGTGCCACCACGCCACTCATAGGTAAGGGGCTTACAAACCACCCCCACCAGAAGTGTGCGACGTCCTCGTCGCGACACCTTCTAGATAAGCTTTGACCTTATCTTCAAATTGCCACAAAGTTACTGCCTTCTCCCAAGTAGCATCGGCTGCTTCCTCGCCATGCCATCGTACCAAGTATTCGGTCCGTCTGTTTTTCTTACCGCCATTAGGCTTCTTGCCATCCTTTTGGCCAAAAGCCTTCTGGTTTTTCTTTCCGCCATCTTTTTTCTTCCCACCTTGTGAATTGGATGCACCAGTGTACTTATAATCCACAAGCTTCTCCGCAGCGGCAATTGCACTTGGCAAGTCTCCCACGGCTTGCCTTCGTAACTCAGCCTGCGCCCAAGGCTGTAACCCGGATAAGAAATTGAACATCTTATCCTCCTCCGACATATTTTTGATGTCTAGCAGCAAGGAGCTAAACTCCTTCACGTACTCTCGCACCGAACCTGAGTGCTTGAGCTTTTTGAGGGATTCCCTTGCAACCCAAGCAGTGTTGCAAGGAAGGAATTGATCCTTCAATTCCTTTTTCAACACCTCCCACGTCTCGATCTTTGGCCTCCCCGCACTAGCGTCGTCCTCCATTCGAGTTCGCCACCAGAGTTTTGCGTCTCCTTGCAAATACATGCTGGTGATTGTCACCCGCTCTTCCTCTGGGATTCGGGCAGCTTTGAAGTACTGCTCAATATCCCACAGAAAGTTCTCAAGCTCCTTGGAGTTTCGACTACCATCGAAGGACTTTGGGTCGGGGACTTTGATTTTGGATGGGCCACCTTCCCCGTGCTTTAAGAGATTCATCACTGCCCTCTTTAGCAAGGTGAGCTCATCTCTCAAATCTCTTTCCCCTTCCCTGACCATGTCTGTCAAAGATACAATATCTTCCATGACAGATGCGAAGCGAACATCCACGTCCCTTCGTATTTCCACCAACACGTTCTGGGCCACCCTCAGCTGCTCTGTATGTTGTTCAGTTTGAACAGCAAGACTTACAGCATCATCCACTTGAGGAGCACCCACGAAATCCTCCAGATGGGTCAGCCTTTCCCCTATCTTGTTCATCGCAACTAACCAAAGTTGCCAACACAACGAGGCTCTGATACCAAATTGTCACACGGTTGAGCTCTACGCTCGAATTTTCACTGAGTGATGGCACGAGTAACACCCAACTCGTCAGCCAATCCGCTAAGAATGCCCTCAATCTCAAGTGAGCTTTATGCTGGGAGCACACACCCACGCACACAAGAGAGAATGAAAGAGAGACACAAGTGTTTACGGGAACCAATCCCAACCTTTTTCACATATGAATAAGGAAATACACTCTAAACGCAGCAGGACATCTCCTTCCTTTGATGACTCTGCCCGTGGGTTTATATAGCCTACAAAACTTGGCAGTTGAAACCCCCAACTGCCCTAGGGTAATGGGGTTTCATCCCCACAAAACCAGCCCTGCATGCAGCTTTGACTCCAGCCCCTTGCGACAAGTGTCCCACTCCCTCGCAAGTGCTTGGTAACCACTGGTAACTGCTGTCAACTGCTGCAAACCGCTGTAAACTGCTGGAAACCGCTGCCAGCTTCATGGGCTAAGCCCACCAAGTGCAGCCCGAGTGCTTCGTGCTCGTTTGGGTGCCCGATAAGGTGCCAACGTGAGCCCGTGTCTGTTTTTCTGCCAGTGTTCTGCTCACCCGCTGTCCAGGTGCCCTGCACCATGTCCAGCCCTCATGAGCCATCTCTTTATGACTCATGCATCAAGGACTTGACCGAGAGCCATCGTGAGTGGGCTGCTCCCGTGAGCAGGCCCAAGCATGTGTCAACACCCGCTTGTGATGCTTCCCATGGCATCACTTGGGCTGGGGCCCCGATGAGCATCCCATGTCTTCATCATGCCATCATGCCAATCATAGGTAAGGGGCTTACAGTAGGCAACTATCCTACCATCGAAAGTTGATAGGGCAGAAATTTGAACGATGCGTCGCCGGCACGATGGCCTTGCGATCCGTCGAGTTATCATGAATCATCAGAGCATCATGCGAAGCCCACATCGACCTTTTATCTAATAAATGCGCCCCTTCCAGAAGTCGGGGTTTGTTGCACGTATTAGCTCTAGAATTACTACGGTTATCCGAGTAGTAGGTACCATCAAACAAACTATAACTGATTTAATGAGCCATTCGCAGTTTCACAGTCTGAATTAGTTCATACTTACACATGCATGGCTTAATCTTTGAGACAAACATATGACTACTGGCAGGATCAACCAGGTAGCATCCTTCGAGACGTCATGCCAACTAAGACCGAAGCGTGCCGCAAGGCTAGCTAAGGCCAAAGCTGTCGCAGTCGTCGTTCAAAATCGATGGGACGTGGGACAAATGCTTTCGCTTGGACAGGCAGAGGCCGAGGCCACTCCTGTCGCAATACTTTTTGCACTCGAGGGGACAACCGATCTCTCTTGTGCCAAAGCAGCCGCATGCCAAAGCAAGCCGTGCTTGGAGCACGAGGCCCGGCTTAGGTTTCCACCCATGCCCACGAGGGACATGGTGCAAAGACAGCCGACTCGGATCATTGAATTCCATTTGTGAAGGCACGCAACATAGGGTCCCGATGTCACCCACGAAATGCCAACGTATGGCTCGGGGTCGAGCTTGAAGCGATGTGCTAGTCGACAGTTTGATACGAGAGCATGGAGCCTGCCAACGTGCATGACTAGATCACCATTCACACTCCGCACATACAAATGGGCAGCAACAGCACCAAACGAGCTGCAAGCCGACGAGTGAAAGGCCCATCGATCATGCAGGTCATCGAGTGCCTCCGCACCCAAGCCGCTAAGTGCGAAATTGTTTCAATAGCAAGGGACGATTCTTCAATGGCAAGGGACCACCGATGAGGCCTTGGCAGCAGGGATGTCACGCCTTGCCCAGGCTGGCCGTGTGGCTCGCTCGTTGCTAACGGCCGACGATCGTGTCGTCGATCGCACTGCACAACGAGTCCACCTAGGCAAGCCTGAGCATCAGGATCCAGCCCCGCGTGCGCTGCCTCGAGGGCCTGCGAAAAAGCACTCCGCATGCTCGAAATCCCCCCAGTGATTTGGCCCTTACATAGCATGCATCATCATTAGCTTCGCCGCCCACACCATCGAGTTTGTCTAGCAACATCCCAGCTCATTATCCCACAATTTCTCTCGTTTTATTGCCCACATTTTTCCCACCAATGAGGCCTTGGCAGCAGGGGTGTCACACCTTGCCCAGACTGGCCGTGTGGCTCGCTCGTTGCTAACGGCCGACGATCGTGTCGTCGATCGCGCTGCGCAACAAGTCCACTTCTAGGAAAGCCTGAGCGTCGGGATCCAACCCGCGTCTGCCACCTCGAGGGCCTGCGACGAAGCACTCCGCATGCTCGAAATCTCCCGAATGATTTGGCCCACACATAGCATGCATCATCGTTAGCTTCACCGCCCACACCATCGAGCTTATCTAGCCACATCCCAGCTCATTAGCCCATGATTATTCTCGTTTCATTGCCCACGTTTTTCCCACCGATGAGGCCTTGGCAGCAGGGGTGCCCAAGCTGGCCGTGTGGCTCGCTCGTTGCTAACGGCCGACGATCGTGTCGTCGATCGCACTGCGCAATGAGTCCGCCTAGGCAAGCCTGAGCGTCGGGATCCAACCCCACGTCTGCCGCCTCGAGGGCCTGCGACGAAGCACTCCGCATGCTAGAAATCCCCCCAACGATTTGGCCCTCACGTAACCTGCATCATCGTTAGCTTCGCCGCCCACACCATCGAGTTTTTCCTAGCCACATCCCAGCTCATTATCCCACGATTTCTCTCGTTTTGTTGCCCACATTTTTCTCACCGATGAGGCCTTGGCAGCAGGGGTGCCCAAGCTGGCCGTGTGGCTCGCTCATTGCTAACGGCCGACGATCGTGTTGTCGATCGCGCTGCGCAACGAGTCCGCCTAGGCAAGCCTGGGCGTCGGGATCCAGCCCCGCGTCCACTGCCTCGAGGGCCTGCGACGAAGCACTCCACATGCTCGAAATCCCCCAGCGATTTGGCCCTCACATAGCATGCATCATCGTTAGCTTCGCCGCCCACACCATCGAGCTTGTGTAGCCACATCCCAGCTCATTATCCCACGATTTTTCTCATTTCGTTGCCCACAATTTAGCGGATTTCGTTTCCCACGTTTTCCCCACTTTGTTGGCTACTGATTGGGCATCCCACACTCTTCGGCCGACGTCGCCGGCTGCCTGCCTGCCGGCGGTGGTGGCCGCCACAGCCACGCACCACCGGCTGGATGGGCAAGGCAGCAAGCTGCCCTGCCCATGCCATGCGCGCTGGGTTGCCCAAGCCCAGCGCCTGCCCACGTGGGATGGGCAGGGGGGGAGGCACGCATGGCCTGTTGGCACCCAGCAAGCTGAGTGACCCACCTCCCCCCTAAAGAGTCCTAAATGAAATTTCACTTCAGGCAGGAGGAAACATCAATATGTCTGAGCCGTCATAATTGGTCTAAAAAATTATTTACTTGGAATTTTGAGCTGAAATTTTGTACCTAAATGGAGAATAATCATGTCTACCACTACAAAAAATTTCAGAATTTTCTGGGCACTAACATTTTTTTAATGAATTTTCTACCGCCAAAAATTGAAAAAATCATCAAAAATAGCCCGTGAGTCGAAATGATCCCAAACTTCAGGGGCAGACTCCTCATGAATTATACGAATTATTTGAGTCATTTCGGGACCAATTCCATGATGAAAAGATGGTCAATTCACAAAAATTTCGCAACTGGGCATTGCGGCCAGCAGGCTGGGGCAGCTGTGCCTCTGCCTGGCCCATGGTGCATGCTGGCTGCCCTGTCCAGCGCACCTCCAGCCACCCCATGGCAGCCCTCAGGGTCCATCAAATCCAGGGGCCACGGCCAAGGCCGGCTTGCCCACGAAATCAACGCCCACAGCACGTGCCGAGCCCCACAGCGTGCTCGCGGCTGGCTCGTGTGGGGCGCCCCTGGCAAAGCTAGCGCCGTGCCTGCTGGCCACTGCTGGGGCACCCCTGGCTCGCACGCTGGGCAGTCAGTCGAGGGGCAGGGACATGGGGGCTGGCTCGCAATGGGTGCCTGCAGCCTGGCTGGCGTGCCTGCCGCTGCCGCACGCTGGGCGAGCAGCCCATGCCATGCCTGCTGGGGGCTGCCTGGGCGTGCCACCCGTGCCCAGGGTCCATGCGACACGGCCCCCCTGGCTCGCACCCTGGGCAGTCAGTCGAGGGACAGGGACGTGGAGACTGGCTCGCGATGGGCGCCCGCTGCCTGGCTGTCGTGCCCACCGCTGCCGCACGCTGGGCGAGCAGCCCATGCCGTGCCTGCTGGGGGCTGCCTGGGCGTGCCACCCGTGCCCAGGGTCCGTGCGACCCGGCCCCCCTGGCTCGCACGCTGGGCAGTCAGTCGAGGGACAGGGACGTGGGGGCTGGCTCACGATGGGCGCCCAAGGCCTGGCTGGCGCGCCCACCGCTGCCGCACGCTGGGCGAGCAGCCCATGCCGTGCCTGCTGGGGGCTGCCTGGGCATGCCACCCATGCCCAGGGTCCGTGCGACGTGGCCCCCCTGGCTCGCACGCTGGGAAGTCAGTCGAGGGAAAGGGACGTGTGGGCTGGCTCGCGATGGGCGCCCGCGGCATGGCTGGTGCACCCACCGCTGCCGCATGCTGGGCGAGCAGCCCATGCCGTGCCTGCTGGGGGCTGCCTGGGCATGCCACCCATGCCCAGGGTCCGTGCGACACGGCCCCCCTGGCTCGCACGCTGGGAAGTCAGTCGAGGGACAGGAACGTGGGGGCTGGCTCGCGATGGGCGCCCGCTGCAGCACTGGCGCGCCCACCGCTGCCGCACGCTGGGCGAGCAGCCCATGCCGTACCTGCTGGGGGCTGCCTGGGCGTGCTACCCGTGCCCAGGGTTCATGCAACATGGCCCCCCTGGCTCGCACCCTGGCCAGTCAGTCGAGGGACAGAGACGTGGGGGCTGGCTCGCACACTGGGCAGTCAGTCGAGGGACAGGGACGTGGGGGCTGGCTCGAGATGGGTGCCCGCTGCCGCGCTGGCGCACCCACCGATCCCGCACACTGGGCGAGCATCCCATGCCGTGCCTGCTGGGGGCTGCCTGGGCGTGCCACCCGTGCCCAGCGTCCATGCGACGCGGCCCCCCTGGCTCGCACGCTGGGCAGTCAGTCGAGGGACAGGGACGTGGGGGCTCTCTCGCAAGGGGCGCCCGCTGCCGCGCTGGCACGCCCACCGCTGCCGCACGCTGGGCGAGCAGCCCATGCCGTGCCTGCTGGGGGATGCCTGGGCGTGCCACCCGTGCCCAGCGTCCATGCAATGCGGCCCCCCTGGCTCGCACGCTGGGCAGTCAGTCGAGGGACAGGGACGTGGGGGCTGGCTCGCGATGGGCGACCGCGGCCTGGCTGGCGCGCCCACCGCTGCCGCACGATGGGCGAGTAGCCCATGCCGTACCTGCGGGGGGCTGATTTGGCGAGCCACTCATGCCCAGGGTCCGTGCGACGCGGCCCCCCTGGCTCTCACCCTGGGCAGTCAGTCGAGGGACAGAGACGTGGGGGCTGGCTTGCGATGGGCGCCCGCGGCCTGGCTGGCGCACCCACCGCTGCCGCACGCTTGGCGAGCAGCCCATGCCGTGCCTGCTGGGGGCTGCCCGGGCGTGCTACCCGTGCCCAGGGTCCATGCGACGTGGGCCCCCTGGCCCGCACCCTGGGCAGTCAGTCGAGGGACAGGGACGTGGGGGCTGGCTCGCGATGGGCGCCCACGGCCTGGCTGGCGCTCCCACCGCTGCCGCACGCTGGGCGAGTAGCCCATGCCGTGCCTGCTGGGGGCTGCCTGGGCATGCCACCCGTGCCCAGGGTCCGTGCGACGCGGCTCCCCTGGCTCGCACGCTGGGCAGTCAGACGAGGGACAGGGACGTGGGGGCTGGCTCGCGATGGGCGCCCGCGGCCTGTCTGGCGCGCCCACCGCGGCCGCACGATGGGCGAGCAGCCCATGCCGTGCCTGCGGGGGGCTGATTGGGCGAGCCACCCGTTCCCAGGGTCCGTGCGACGCGGCCCCCCTGGCTCGCACCCTGGGCAGTCCGTCGAGGGACAGGGACGTGGGGGCTGGCTCGCGATGGGCGCCCGCGGCCTGGCTGGCGCTTCCACCGCTGCCGCACGCTGGGCGAGCAGCCCATGCCGTGCCTGCTGGGGGCTGCCTGGGCGTGCCACCCGTGCCCAGGGTCCGTGCGACGCAGCTCCCCTGGCTCGCACGCTGGGCAGTCAGTCAAGGGACAGGGACGTGGGGGCTGGCTCGCGATGGGCGCCCGCGGCCTGTCTGGCGCGCCCACCGCGGCCGCACGATGGGCGAGCAGCCCATGCCGTGCCTGTGGGGGGCTGATTGGGCGAGCCACCCGTGCCCAGGGTCCGTGCGACGCGGCCCCCCTGGCTCGCACCCTGGGCAGTCCGTCGAGGGACAGGGACGTGGGGGCTGGCTCGCGATGGGCGCTCGTGGCCTGGCTGGCGCGCCCACCGCTGCCGCACGCTGGGCGAGTAGCCCATGCCATGCCTGCTGGGGGCTGCCTGGGCGTGCTACCCATGCCCAGGGTCCATGCGACGTGGGCCCCCTGGCCCGCACCCTGGGCAGTCAGTCGAGGGACAGGGACGTGGGGACTGGCTCGTGATCGCGCTGCGCCACGAGTCTGCCTAGGCAAGCCTGAGCATCGGGATCCAAGCACTCTGCATGCTAGAAATCCTCCCAACGATTTGGCCCTCACGTAACATGCATCATCGTTAGCTTCGCCGCCCACACCATCGAGTTTTTCCTAGCCACATCCCAGCTCATTATCCCACGATTTCTCTCGTTTCGTTGCCCACATTTTTCCCACCAATGAGGCCTTGGCAGCAGGGGTGTCACGCCTTGCCCAGGCTGGCCGTGTGGCTCACTCGTTGCTAACGGCCGACGATCATGTCGTCGATCGCACTGCACAACGAGTCCGCCTAGGCAAGCCTGAGCATCAGGATCCAGCCCCGCGTGCGCTGCCTCGAGGGCCTGCAAAAAAGCACTCCGCATGCTCGAAATCCCCCCAGTGATTTGGCCCTCACATAGCATGCATCATCATTAGCTTCGCCGCCCACACCATCGAGTTTGTCTAGCCACATCCCAGCTCATTATCCCACAATTTCTCTCGTTTCGTTGCCCACATTTTTCCCACTGATGAGGCCTTGGCAGCAGGGGTGTTATGCCTTGCCCAGGCTGGCCGTGTGGCTCGCTCGTTGCTAACGGCCGACGATCGTGTCATCGACCGCGCTGCGCAACGAGTCCGCCTAGGCAAGCCTGAGCGTTGGGATCCAACCCCACGTCCGCCGCCTCAAGGGCCTGCGACGAAGCACTCCGCATGCTCGAAATCCCCCCAGCGATTTGGCCCTCATGTAGCATGCATCATCGTTAGCTTTGCCGCCCACACCGTCGACCTTGTGTAGCCACATCCCAGCTCATTATCCCACGATTTTTCTCATTTCATTGCCCACAATTTAGGGGATTTCGTTTCCCACGTTTTCCCCACTCTGTTGGCTACTGATCGGGCATCCCACACTCTTCCGCCGACGTCGCCAGCCGCCTGCCTTCCGGCGGTGGTGGCCGCCACAGCCACGCACCACCGGCTGGATGGGCAAGGCACCAAGCCGCCCTGCCCATGCCATGCGCGCTGGGTTGCCCAAGCCCAGTGCCTGCCCACGTTGGATGGGCAGGGGGGGAAGCACGCATGGCCTGTTGGCACCCAGCAACCTAGGTGACCACCTCCCACCTAAAGAGTCTTAAATGAAATTTCACTCCCGGCAGGAGGAAACATCAATATGTCTGAGCCGTCATAATGGGTATAAAAAATTATTTACTTTGAATTTTGAGCTGAAATTTTGTACGTAAATTTTGAGCTGAAATTTTTGTATGTAATCATATCTACCACCAGAAAAAATTTCAGAATTTTCTCGGCACTGAATTTTTTTTAATGAATTTTCTACATCCAAAAATTGAAAAAATCATCAAAAATAGCCCGTGAGTCGAAATGATCCCAAACTTCAGAGGCGGACTCCTCATGAATTACACGAATTATTTGAGTCATTTCGGGACCAATTCCATGATGAAAAGATGGTCAATTCACAACAATTTCGCAACTGGGCATTGCGGCCAGCAGGCTGGGGCAGCTGTGCCTCTGCCTGGCCCATGATGCATGCTGGCTGCCCTGTCCAGCGCACCTCCAGCCACCCTATGGCAGCCCTCAGTGTCCATCACAGCCAGGGGCCATGGCCAAGGCCAGCTTGCCCATGAAATCAACGCCCACAGCACGTGCTGAGCTTCACAGCGTGCTTACGACTGGCTCACGTGGGGTGCCCCTGGCAAGGCTGGTGCCGTGCCTGCTGGCGACTGCTGTGGCACCCTGGCTCGCATGCTGGGCAGTACGTCGAGGGACAGGGACGTGGGGGCTAGCTCGCGATGGGCGCCCGCGGCCTGCCTGGCGAGCCCACCTCTGCCCCACGCTGGGCAAGCAGCCCATGCCGTGCCTGCAGGGGGCTGCCTGGGCGTGCCACCTGTGCCCAGGGTCCTTGTGACATGGCCCCCTGGCTCGCTTACTGGGCACTACGTCGAGGGACAGGGATGTGGGGGCTGGCTCGCGATGGGCGCCCGCGGCCTGCCTGGCGCGCCCGCCACTGCCGCACGCTGGGCTAGCTGCCCATGCCATGCCTGCTGGGGGCTGCCTGGGCGTGCCACCCGTGCCCAGGGTCCGTGCGAGGTGGCCCCCCTGGCTTGCTCCCTGGGCACTACATCTAGGGACAGGGACGTGGGGACTGGCTCTCGATGGGTGCCGGTGGCCTGGCTGGCGTGCCCAACGCTGCCGCACGCAGACCGAGCAGCCAATGCCGTCCCTGCTGGGGGCTGCCTGGGCATGCCTACCATGCCCAGTTTCCATGCGACGCGGCTCCCCTTCCTCGCTCGCTGGGCACTTAATCGAGGGATAGGGACGAGGGGGCTGGCTCGTGATGGGCGCCCATGGCCTGGCTGGCGCGCCCACCGCTGCTGAACGCTGGGCACTTGGCCCCTGCCGTGCCTACTGGGGGCTGCCTGGGCATGCCTCCCGTGCCAAGGGTCCATGTGACGTGGCTCCCCTGTCTATCTTGCTGGGCAGTTAGTCGAGGGACAGGGACGAGGGGCTGGCTCGCGATGGGAGCCTGTGGCCTGGCTGGTGCAACCACCTCTGCTGCACGCTGGGCACTTGGCCCATGCCATGCCTGCTGGGGACTGCCTGGGCATGCCTCCCGTGCCCAGGGTCCATGCGACGCGGCTCCCCTGGCTCGCTCACTGGGCACTAAGTCAAGGGACAGGGACGAGGGGGCTGGTTCACGATGGGCGCCCGTGGCCTGGCTGGCGCGCCCACCGCAGCTGCACATTGGGCACTTGGTCCATGCCGTGCCTGCTGGGGGCTGCCTGGGCATGCCTCCCGTGCCCAGTGTCCATGCGACGCGGCTCCCCTGGCTCGCTTACTGGACACTAAGTTGAGGGACAGGGACGAGGTGGCTGGCTCGCCATGGGCACCCGTGGCCTGGCTGGCTCGCCCACCTCTGCCGCACGCTGGGCACTTGGCCCATGCCGTGCCTGCGGGAGGCTGCCTGGGCATGCCTACTGTGCCCAGGATCCGTGCAATGCGGCTCCCCTGGCTCGCTCGCTGGGCACTTAGTCGAGGAACAGGGATGAGGGGGCTGGCTCATGATGGGCGCCCGTGGCCTGGCTGGCGCGCCATCCGCTGCCACACGCTGGGCACTTGGCCCATGCCATGCCTACTGGGGGCAGCCTTGGCATGCCTACCTTGCCCAGGGTCCATGTGACACGGCTCCCCTGGCTCGCTCACTGTGCACTTAGTTGAGGCACAGGGACGAGGGGGCTGGCTGGCGCGCCCACCTCTACCGCACGCTGGGCACTTCACCCATGCCGTGCCTACTGGGGGCTGCCTGGGCATACCTCCCATGTCCAGGGTCCGTGCGACGACGCTCCCCTGGCTCGCTCACTGGCCACTTAGTCGAGGGACAGGGACGAGGGGGCTAGCTCATGATGGGCACCCGTGGCCTGGCTGGTGCGCCCACCGCTGCCACACACTGGGCACTTGGCCTATGCTGTGCCTCCTGGGGGCGGCCTGGGAATTCCTCCAGTGCCCAGGGTCTGTGTGACGTGGCTCACCTGGCTCGCTCGCTGGGCACTTAGTCGAGGGACAGGGACAAGGGGGCTGGCTCGTGATGGGCGGCCGTGGCCTGGCTGGTGCGCCCACCGCTGCCACATGCTGGGCACTTGGCCTATGCCGTACCTACTGGGGGCTGCCTTGGCATGCCTCTCATGCAAAGGTTCCATGTGACGCGGCTCCCCTGGCTCGCTCGGTGGGCACTATGTCGAGGGACAAGGACGAGGGGGCTGGCTCGCGATGGGCGCCTGTGGCCTGGCTAGCGCGCCCACCTCTACCGCACGCTGGGCACTTGGCCCATGCCGTGCCTGTGGGGGGCTTCCAGGGCATACCTCCCGTGCCCAGGGTCTGTGCGAAGCGGCTCCCCTGGCTCGCTTGCTGGGCACTTAGTTGAGGGACAGGGACGAGGGGGCTGGCTTGTGATGGGCGCCCGTGGCCTGGCTGGCGTGCCCACCGCTGCCGCTCGCTGGGCACTTCGCCCATGCCGTGTCTACTGGGAGCTGCCTGGGAATGCCTCCCGTGCCCAGGGTCCGTTTGACACGGTTCCCCGGGCTTGCTAGCTGGGCACTAAGTAGAGGGACAGGGATGAGGGGGTTGGCTCTCGATGGGCGCCTGTGTCCTGGCTGGCGCGCCCACCTATGCCGCACGCTGGGCACTTAGCCCATGCCGTGCCTGCTGGGGGCTTCTGGGGCATGCCTTCCGTTCCCAGGGTCCGTGCGACGAGGCTCCCCTGGCCCGTTCGCTGGGCACTAAGTCAAGGGACAGGGACGAGGGGGCTGGCTCGAGATGGGCGCATGTGGCCTGGCTTGTGTGCCCACCTCTGCCGCACGCTGGGCACTTGGCCCATGCCATGCCTACTGGGGGCTGCCTGGGCATACCTCCCATGCCCAGGGTCCATGCGATGCGGCTCCCCTGGCTCGCTCACTGGGCACTAAGTCGAGGGACAGGGACGAGGGGGCTGGCTCGTGATGGGCACCCGTGGCCTGGCTGGCGCGCCCACCGCTGCCGCACGCTGTGAACTTGGCCCATGCCGTGCCTACTGGGGTCTGCCTGGGCATGCCTCCCGTGCC